>KK117886.1:42904-97215 GCA_000611955.2 Stegodyphus mimosarum
GTCTAAAACGAAATAAAATAAAATCACTGGTTCGTGCAGGAAAATATCACAAACTTCCCTATTCTAGAGATACTACTCTCTGACTGGCCAGTTCGTATATATACAGCCTAAAATAATTTTTGTGACGTTTTTAAGAAATAATATATAATTCTATCTTGAAATCACCAAGAAATTCAGGCAATATATTAAAAGCATGTAAATCCAGGTATTAAAAAGCATTTTGGCTTGAAAATAAAAAATACATACCTCTTTCTCATGGCAGTTTTGGTAAATTTGGAGTTTCTTGAACCTTAGCCGGCTGGGGAGTTAAGAAGAAAATTTGTAGAAAAAGTTCTCTAAATTTGCTATGTGCGTAACAGAAAAATTTACTCCACTTTTTATTTTCTTAAGCTACATGAAGAAATTTTTACTGGAATATAATAAAAAATCAACGGTCGCACCCGTTTAAGATAATCTTCCAAAAAGAAAAATTTGAGCAAGAAGAGCAAAAATGTATCAATTAGATTCACAATTATTACAAAATCAAATAAATGTCTTTCTAGAAAGACATCTTAAGGCGGTGAAAAATTGTGTTAAAATAGTAAAGAATGTACACCTTAATTTCTCAGAAAAAGAAAATATATTACTTTTGGATATTTAAAAATGGCAACTTCTTAGTTATTTTTATTTAAAATATCTATTTTGTACACTAATTAATGATTTCGTTTTATTTGCAATGAGATTGAATTTAATATTATCTAAAACTGTGCATTTTTTCTGCAGATGCAGCATTCCACATGAGTTGGTTGCATAATGCAATTCGACCTTCCATTGCTGCTTCTAATTATAGCAGTTTCACATGTTTCGGCAACGTCAGTTATCAGAAGAGGGAACAATACGTCTTTCCAGAAAAGTAAGTACAGTTTTTTACTATAAGTAGTTGTGCAATTGTTTTCTTTTCTTTTATTGAACTGATTTTAAATGTGAAGTAGACGTCCGGTATTCGAACTTAGATGTCTATGATTTTAGTTATCAGAATTTTTTTTTTGTTTGTCTAGGCACAGTAAGTTAAATTTTGCTATTAATTTATTTTTCTCGTTGATGTAATTAACACAAGAAGATAACGCAATAACAAATGAACAAGCTTTTAAACTAATTTAAGAAATTAAATTAAATTTTTTTGGCTCACTGCTGTCTTCAATCATGCTCAGCGCCATCTTCTTATAGCTTTGGATGTATTTTGTAGGCTCTGAGTAAAACCACATGAAATATTTTTAGATATTTATTCATTTGCCTTGCATAAAATTATTAACTACATCATGCAAACCGGAAGTAGAATGATAACGACAAAAGATTTTTTTAAACACTTGCGGAAATATTTACTGCTCCCCAAATCTTTTCTTCAGTGATATCCAATACGCTTAAAGAGGATAATCGCAACAGATAATTAATAAGAATAATAATAATTGCTACAAATAATTGTCAAAATTATACTTTTATTTTGCGTATTCATTTACGGTAGGAAAGTTTATTTTCCACTCAGATCTTGTTACCTTCAGAATCTTTATGGTGCATCAACACTGCGGAAATGGAGATGTTGACTCAGATGTCTAGTGTTACTGCTCACTTTCGAGATTCCTAGTGCAGTATTCATACCTTTATAATACAATGTTTTATTATAGGATTTTTAGTCAGTTTTCCCACCTCTGTAATGCAATGCTCCTTTTTAACTAAAGCGCAGACCTTTTTCTTAGAGAGTAGATATCCTAATAATTAGATTTAATTGGAGCACAACTCTTATTTTTCTGGCTTTCATATTCTAGAAATTCCTTTCACACTCCTTGATCACAAAAAAGAATAAAAATGACACTAAAGGTAAAATTTACTTAAATTTACTTTCATCTGTTTATTATCACACACTACATTCTCCGCCTTTGATCTCTGATTTGTTATCTTTACCTTATCTCAAACTATGTGAATATCTTTATTTTCCAGTTACTTCCTATTGTTTTCGTACAGCAATGTTCTTCGAATTACCCACGATTTTTACTGATATCGATCTCTCTGAATTATTAGATATTCAAAATATGGCTATTACTTCCAAAATCAGAATTGAGTAGTATACAAGAAAATGTTATTTTAATCGACGCAAAATATAAAATACTTGGAAAAAAACTACTATCAACTTCCTTTCATAATCAGTAAAGGAATGTGCTTATAGCTTATTGCCTTGGTGTTTGTATGATTTATTTACTCAGTATGAAAATGAAAAGTAAAATCTTTCTAAAACTCTGAAATTTATTGTTTATAAATGCAATTACGCATATTATTTTCAACAGTAAACATTGAGCTCATCCTTTACTGTCGTCAGAACATGGGGCTTTATTCCTATCGACCTGATTGACAGAATCTTTCTAAATAGCAATCATATCGATGTAAATAAAGCTTCGTGACCTGACAACATTAATAATGTCCACATTAATAAAACAAAGTCGCTGTCTCCTGACGATTCTGTGCATTAATAGTTTAACATAATGGTCTCTTTCTATTCTCGGTTATTGCGTAAAGTAAATAAAATTATCAAATTTTTCCTTTGACTGCAAATAGCGCAAGCAGGTGCCTGATTACAATCTCTATCAGTGGGAAAATTGCTTATAAAAGAGGCCAAAATTAATCGCTTACAGGAAACGAAGAGCGTTTTCTTGTATTTTTTCGTTTATTTCAGCAAACTTCACGAAATGATTAGCATTACTAAGTAGAAGAATGCCCCAGGCTATTCGAGGAAAATGTGCAGCTTGTGCAAAACAAAGATAAAATATGGTTTACATCCAAAGTACGAAATGTTGCGGTAATAAAAACAACGCTCAAATAACGTACATTATATGTTAACAGAAGCACTTCCAGCGATTTAACTCTTCTGCATTCTTCATCTACAACTCCCATATCACCGAAGAGCACTAAATACTGGTAGTTTGAATTGGTTTCAACCCAAGCGGATGAGCTGATTGCAATGGTGTTTATCGTTGTTTTCCCCTGGGAAGTAATTTTAATACTTGCTTGTCTTGCTTGACACAGTGGCAAAGTTATCATATCCTAGATAAATTTATTCTAAACATTTATTGCATATATACACGAGTTATATGTATAGGAATGTGTGAAAAGGTGAATCCAATATAGTTTAACGAAACAACCATAAGTGTCAATGTCTTAACTCAGTGTTATGTCAATACTCTACAAAATTTATACCAGCCACACCGGCTAAATCCTAACTCAGGTGCGAAACCCTACTGAAGTTATCGCAGAATACCCTAAACTTCCAATAACTGTCCGTTTCTTTTGCTGGTTCTTCGCTGGCAATAAGGAGGAAGCTGAATGACTGACCGCGGGGAGATACATGACACTTGTAAATTAATTTTAATACTAATGTATTAGCGTTTTAGTGTATGCATTAATTTTAATACTTGATTTTGAAGTGTACAAGCCACTTTTTCCTTAAAATGACCTCCACGAATATATCTCTTCCCTCAGTAAATAACCCTCATGTGCTTTTGCTCAGGCCTCAAATCCATATTTTGTGATTGATTTTTTGTAGACAGATTGATATCCGAACGTTACACACAACCCATATTCAAGTTATTATAGCCACAAGCGCAATAATTTTATAGAAGCTATGAGCAAGTGTGGAAATTTTTAGAAGAGTGTTCAAACATCCAGTGAGCTGCATGATAATTCGCCCTATGAAAATATTAAATTATTGGAACGTTATGACCAGTAATATAGTAATATCTTCAAGCAGTAATGAACTATTTTGAGCAACAAAGTGTGGTAATCTTAGATTTATTTTTGCTTTAATTCTTTATGCAAGGAATCTACTAAGGAAACACAGGGATGCTAAACGATTTGGCAAGCATAAATGTTCAACTTACAGGAACTCCGTTAAAAATATATTATCAGTGACTAATGACCTGTGCAGTGTTTTGTTATACGCATATTTGTTTAACTGTGTCATGCATATTTATTCCTACCTTCAGCCTCTTGTAATTTTTCAAAACCGTGCTATATACTATAGCTATGCCATCATTATTTGAGATAAACCAAGTTCTACTACAACATAGGCATTAACTATAAAAAATTGTAAATATGAATGAAACACCATTATTTGAAATTACATGTTTGCTTTAATTTCAATACTCGGTTTTAAAGTGTTCAATAACCATAAAGTTATTGAAATTAATTTAAGAAATCTGAATGAAGTTAACTCCTAATTCTGCCCATATTTTATGACCCTTCCTCAAATTAATTGTCAGTAGCGGATCACAAATATTATATTGTATAAAAGAAATTAATTAAGTTAAAATAATCTGACCTATCAACTTAAAATGAATTAATATAATGACAGTTGCGGTGCAAAGAGAATAAAGTGTAAGTTTTGAAGTAAAGCAATCTCTTAACCCTCACAAAGAATCTTGCACTTGTAAAATCAGTGTTAATAATGTAAATTTGTAATGCATGGAATAACAAATAATGCTTGAACTTTACTGCAAATGTGCCTTAAATCGGATTTCTGTAAACTTAATGTAGCATTTTTGCTGAAAACAATGCTCTATTTTTAAAGGAAAAAGATGTATATGCTATTTTCTTTCTCAGAACTTATCTTCAATATTCCATAAAGGAGAAAGGGGTCTTTCACTCTGTGAGGTACATGAAACCTTATTAAAATAACATACCAGATATAAGGCTTAAGATCTTTCATTCAGGTTTCTAAACTCTAACGGTACTTCACTTATCAGCTAAAGTGAAATACTTGAGAGTTGTGTGCCCCTTTTCTGATAGCGGTTCGATAACCATTCACAACTTCCCATATTTTTTTCCTTTTCCATCCTAACTTTTTATATTATTTAATAATGTTTCTATATATCTAGGTGAAGCGTTACAAATATCGGATTGTTAAGTAGAGCACAATCGATTACTCTGTTTCGAGTGCATAATATATGACGTTAGAAACATCTTTTATTAATAACAGTAATTGTGAAAACCTTTAAAAAGTAATAAAATTCCGTACATTGTATATGAACTGGATGTATTATAAAGGATATTAATTAAAACTGTCGCTCAGAAATGAATAAATATTTAGGTCACAGTGAAACGGTATTTTCTAGGCTACGAGCTTGATAAATGACGTAACATAACCTAACTAGATTAGGAAAGAGATTATTCAATAGACTATAGACATTTGCAAAGTCAAAAATAATAATAATTATAAATAAATTATTTCCATCTAGAATAAAAGCTGATTGTCATTTTTTTCCTAGGATTTTCGCAAGCCGATGAGAAATTATCTCGCCTTCGACCGTCATCTCTCCTCCGGAATTTCCTGAAACCAAAGAAAGTAAATCTCTTTTCTGGCTGCCCTGAAAATACACAATGTTCCTTCATTTTATCCTGCTGGTGGACCGGGGATTCTGTAGGCACATCTTGCGGGCCTTTTTTCTTCTGTTGTGGCAGTCAAGACAGCAGAGATGATCAACATGTTCATCAGTTATACTATGGTC
The DNA here is from genome assembly GCA_000611955.2 of Stegodyphus mimosarum. Classification (NCBI taxonomy): domain Eukaryota; kingdom Metazoa; phylum Arthropoda; class Arachnida; order Araneae; family Eresidae; genus Stegodyphus; species Stegodyphus mimosarum. The sequence goes on from KK117886.1 coordinate 48,436, forward strand.
CAGTTAGAAATGATCCGCGTATGTTTAATATTATTATATTCTAACTTATTCTTTCCTTTTCAGTCTTACGTCTATGAAATTCATATAATATACTGCGGAGATCATTTAACTTTAAATTTTATAACTGTAATATTTTCTGAATGTAACTCGCCAATAAAAACTCATATTCTAATACGCAAATTTTACACTCAAATTATAGTTGCAAAAATTGTAGGATTGTATTTTAAGGGCTTTAAAATAAAGTAATTGACTCTAAATAATGTTGCTGTATATCCGAAGAAGCATTTTTCTGAATTTGCTCAGATTGTGGTGAAAGAAATATCTTTTACCTCTTTAAATCTGAATGGCTCAGGATGGTGTGTTTAATATTATTATTATTTTTTTTTCATTTTCTCAATCTGTACTTTTTTTACTCAGCAGGACGTTATACATCTGATAGTTCCTGTTTCACAGAACAAGCAGGTTACGCTGAAAAGTAACTTTTTTGTTCTTGAATCAAAATGTACTCACTTGCTATTCTTGCATAAATTAAATTTAAATAATTTTAATGTTAACTAAATTGTGGCATAAATAAGATTTATTTTCATAACTAATTTCTACGACTAGTTTGCCCCATGCCTTACATTATCATCATACAATTTTATTACACTAACTTTAGTTAAAAGCTGGCTCATATTTTTTTACGATAGTCTTTCTGATGACTATCATCAAAAAATGAAACGCGAAGATTCGGAAAATGAAACACGAGGAATTAAACGCAGTAAAATGTACTGCACGCAGTAGTAGAAAAGTACTTTAAGTATTCCGTATCATATTTTAATAGCTTGATAAGATAATTAGATTTTAATTAGGAGCTAGTTTTCGATCTGGAAAAATGAACTGAATTTAAAGCGACGCCAGAACTGTCGAAGTGGATTTCTGTCTTACCTACTGAGCTAATAAATAATTAATTTTAAAAACTTAGATCGTAACTCATTATGATTGGGCTGTTTTCAATCAAAAAAATATCAATAGACTATTGACTCTGATAATTATACTTCCATAGCATTTCTTAAAAAGATTATAATGTTACTTTTAAACAGTTTTAATTATGGGAAGATGCAAACTTAATTTTACGCGATGCTTAACGTACTCTGTTAATTATTATTAAGTGTTATCTATATTTGAATTTTATTTAAGATCAATAGATTCCATAAAATAGCTGACGCATAGAATCTTTTCCTTTAATTAAAAGTTTGTTATAATTATTATAATTATATGTTATTAATATAATCATAATTTTTTTAATTCCTATCTGATATAGTAGATGTTATTTATTTTAGAGACATGTGAGTTATCGCAAAACTACATTAAACTGAATTTCAAGTACGTTGTTGTTTTTCCAATTGCTTGAGCACTCGCAAATTACTGCATTTATCGGCAATGACCAATACATAGCGGTCACTTAGTGACCCAGAATTTCAAGCATTATTAACAAATCTTACTTTAATAAAGCTTAACATGAGTCAACTTTATATTAATGACATCTGTAGTCAAAATATCACTGTAAAACATTTATAATAATACTTTATGACTCAACAATAAAACTTATCCTGTCACTTGGGTCACTCTTGTCACAGAAACTTTATTTGCTTAATTTTTTTTTTTATCTATTACAAATACTGTATCTTAAAATAAGTATTACTCATCTTGGTGTTTTCTTAAGATAATCTGGTATCTATGTTTGCCAAACTGTCGTACTCTGGCTTAAAGTGACGTCATCAATATGATAGTAAATCCAAAGAGCTACTTCCGTAAAATCCAATCTTACTTTAAAAATTTTAACCAATGGCAGAAGCATCGTTATCAACCTCAAGCGAAAATTTTAAAATGTAAAAGAAACGGAAAAAGAAAGGACTTGAAGAAACTTCTTATGATAATATTTTGCTTAAATACTGCTTCTTTTAAATGAAAATATTTGATTACATTGCTGCAGTAAAATAACGAAAGAAGTTTCTTTGTTGTTTTAGGCCAGTTGCCTTAGATTTCGTGAATAAAGAGATGAATATATACTAGCTTGTATATTACTGATCAATGAGTGATTCGCTACAACTGTTCATAAGCTTTGCATAGAGAAAGTTAAAAGATGATCGCACATTATAGTAAAATTCCAATAACCAGTCTGAAATAACGAATGACTGGTTTGTATATATATATAAACACAAATTGTAAATCAGGTATTGAAAATATGCATAAATTTAACGTATAAAAATTTAATAAAACTTTCATTTAGTTTATCTAGTTAGAAAAATCTATGTTTTTCATTTGCTAATCCTCGCGCTTTGGCAAAACGATTGTAATTCAAATGATACAAGAAAAAAAAAGCTTATTGAAAACTAATTAACTAATCTCTGATATTTTCAAAACTATGCTTAGGATTGCTGTTATTATATTCTACATACTATTGGGAAGATATACGTTGGCCTGAGTAGAGTGCATTATTCGTTTTCCTACAATCTGCAACCGAAATTTGATTTAAAAAAATACTGACGAAAATACAGCGGTTAAAAAGAGACTGGATAGTTGGAAATTTATTGTCTTTTAAATAATATAGATACACATACGCACTACAATACATGCTTCATAATACTGATACGTGCAAGCATTGTAATAGATACTTCATGATTCACACGTGCGCATCCACTGGAAGACGTAATCCACAATGCAGACATGCATTTGTAATACATGCGTCGCGATACTACATGTACATATCAGACAGATATATATATATATATATATATCGTGATACTCTATGCCCCTGCTCCTAAATTTTTAGCTACCGAAAGTAGTTACCTATAGGTTATCCTCCTGCTTCCTCACGAAAACAGGAAACTGTTATTTGAAATACTTACACCACGCATAATTCCAATAAACCAAGTTTTTAACCACATTCAATTTATGCCAAGAGTTGAAAAAGAAAAATTATCACTCGTTCATTTCCTCTTTTCCCCTCAAAAAATTTTAATGAAAGTAGACTTAAAATGAATATTTCGTCTAACCCATATAAATTTTAAAATAACAAAAGCATTTCTTACAGTAAATCGGCATGTTACGTCTAGTATCAGGTACTAAGCAGAAAAACTTGTATATTGCTTAGGTTTGTTTTCGGGAAGTAAGCGAGTCCATGATCTTGAGTACCGGATAGCAACGCCAGATGACAAACAATATTATATCAGTGTTGCCGATCACAGTGAAATTATTTCTGATGACAAACATTTTTACTGATGCGTGTTTTGATTACAATGAAATGATGTCACGATTCCCTAAATTCGGTCAACGTAATGATCTAATTTAAATCATTCGGAATTTCATAATACTAGAAAAATGAGGGGGAGAATCCAAATTTTATTTAAATTCGAGTTAAAATTAAGAAGATATATTTATAAAGCATGTTAGTTAATTTTAAACATTCTGGAAAATTTTAATTTCAGAAATAATAAAGACATTTGTACTGTGTAATACAATCTGATCATGTCTTTGATGATTATAATTTTCTGACCTTTATTGAGTGTTGCTCTAACATAAATGGTAAAAAAATCAATTCGACTGTATAAAAATAGAAGAATTCAAGAAAGACTATGTGAACTAATAATACTGCAGCTTCACCCATTTTACCTTTCAGCTTCACACATTTCTATATCCATGCAAATGCACTTTGCCTGGAAGCAGTACGTAGTTTTTCCGCATACGTTATTAAAGGAGAATCACTTTCGGAGCTTTTTTGTTTAACTTAGTTCCTCTGCTACCTGTTAAATTTACCAATGCCTCTACCTCCATACTCAATTTTAAAAGTACTGAATTTGTCAAGCAATATGCAAACTTCATATTTTTTAACAAATCACAGTGATTTACAGTGTTCAAGAAAAGGCACTGGTCTCAGATCATTGATATTCAGTATCACTTTTTATTACGTTTTTCATAATAGTGTTCACACGTTATTTGACTACTTTAAAGTCATATAAGTAAGGAAAGGTTAGAAAATAAGTTATAAAATTTCTCTAAAGGTCCGGTGTTCGAATCCCGGCGATGGTACTGTATATTTTTCCCGTTCCTGCATTGTTATACAGCAATGATTTACAGCTTTATAACATGTTAGTTTATAAGTTTAAGAGCAATTTATGTAAGAACTATAAATAAATAGCCGAAACTTAAGTAAATGACAAAAATTTGAAAAGCTTTCGGATTTTAACGGTTGCTTAAAAGGGTACTTTCAAATTTTTAATATGTTGTATCAGTAGAAATTATCAGTATAGATGACTCAGGGAGAATAACTAAACGTTTACAGGATACTAGATGAATGTACATTTAAACTAACATAAAAACGTTATATATCTTTTGCACATTTGAAAAGTGAAAAAAATGTATAATAGTCTTTTAAAAAAATATTGAATGTTTTTAATTATATCGTTCTATTATTATGAATTAACAACAGTTTCATTTAAATCAACCAGAGGAAAGTGTAAAAAGAAATAATATTCTTAAGAATTGCATCTATCGCTTTTAAATGGCCTATATTGTTAATCAATAACAGGCAGATTAAATCTGAGAGATAAATATCTTACATTTTCCTGTATGGCAACAGACTTGAATGAAAAATGAAGCAATACGTTTACAAAAGGCAATATTTAAAGTGAATAAAACATTTTACATTTCAAAAAACAAAAAAATTTACATTTCAAAAAGCAAAAAATCGTCTTTCGAGACTAAAAGCCCTTTTGAGCTAATAACTTAAAAAAAGGCTTCTCTTTATTTAAAGTTGTAACAGAAACTTATAGACAATTAAAACTCTAGACCAGTTATTTTCAAAATTGTGTCACGTCACTTTTGTATGATGTGAAAGTGCGGTAATATTGGAATGGAAGTCCTAAAACTAAAGTTTGAAAAACGGTCAAACAAAGTTTTCTGAACACAAAAAGAATCTTTGAGATATATTTTACAAGCACACTTTCTTATTAAGCTTTGGTTAGTGTGGATACAATAAAAATTTAATAAATGTGTGACTAACAGACTTCTGTTACTCTTTATTCTGACGTTATTCTTGTCATCAATCGACAAGAAGCATCAAAAATTCCCTAAGCAAGAGTTTCCTAATTTACTTCAATCAAAAATTACTAAGCATCTCTTTAAATTTTTACTATACAGCAGCTTAATTTATTCGAAATTTGATTTTTCTGTTTTCTGTAAGAGAAAGGAAGTGCGTCTGGTGTACGAGAGAGAATGGAAAGGAAATATTTGATGTAATTAAAATTTGTAACATCACTTTTTTATATGACTTTTTTTAATGAGACCTCATTTTAGCCGTTGGTGTGAAGACAAATAACAATATAAATTTGAAAGTAATTTCTCTTTAATCTGTTATAAGCACACGTTTATAACAATAATATAATAGATAATATAGTAGATAAATTTTTAATTACTGTTGATTTCCTGAGAAATAAAATTTTACCTTGTAAGGATGGGCCTTCAAAGTTTTAGCCCCTCGGAGTGCAGTGAGGTTAAATATCGAAAGCGGCTGCTGTAGACTTACACTTCTTCCTTAAGTTTTTGGTTCTGAAGCTAGAAATCCTTATTTATAGCATTTCATGTATTTTCGGCTTTAAATTGTTATTTTGAGATTTCAGTATGATTGACTCAAATGGGATTATCTGGTAAGGCCCTGAATGTATGATTGACTCAAATGGGATTATCTGGTAGGGCGTTAATTGAATTTAATTAGAATTTGTTACTTTTGTTTCAAAACCTGAATTTATTCTAAGAAACTTTTCAGCATCCTTAATTTTTGGAACTGTTGCACATAATTACACAACTTTCTTGCCAAAACAGGATCATAAGATACATTTGATTGTCTTAGCATGAGTATATTAAGATATTTATTCTGAGAAACTTAAGAAAAGACCTAAAGATACATTTTAGCGACATTCTGTACACATTATTCTTGTTTCTGAACAATTTGTTGAAGAACGTTAATAATCATTTCATTTCTAGAAATAAACTTCCCTGAAGAAGTACAAGTAGTTTATTATAACTATAATTGTCAATAAAATTATATATTATCAGTATAATTTTACTGACAATTATAGTAATCATATTATCAGTAAAAACAACATAGATTTATTGAAACTTGAACAATGATTTTTTTCTTTTCTATTAGATATCTCAGTTCTAATTTATAAAATTCACGTCATAAATTCTGCAATGTTAATATCATTTATAGTTAGTTAATTACCTTCTCTTGCATTAATTCCAAAGAACTGGTCTTTTGCCTAAAAGACATTAGAAAGTTTTACTGATTGTATCAGCCACTACCTATTTGAAAGGTTTGTACTGTTTGAAATTTGTTTCTTCTTTGCAGTGTGCGGTAGAAGTTCAACCACAACAAGCCGTATTGTAGGAGGAGAAGATGCTGCTTTTGGACAGTTCCCTTGGCTGGTAATGTTATTTTCTCAACGGATAACATTTGATTTGTGATGGTTAACGCTTCATTCACACTAACATTCCATATATAAGTACTTTACTTCTTTTAACATTCTCTAACAATTAATATTTTATTGTTTCCCTGCAAAATTAATTTTAGTTTAAAGTAATTAAATTAATTTAAGTATAATTCTATTTATGAAGGTTATAACTCAAAACTTATAATAAAAACTTCGACCCCTTTTTTTAACTTTACTAATCTTTCAAGTACAAAATTGCAATGTTTGTGCAAAAGTTTATGTATGAACCTTCATGGTTTATGTATGACTTCATAACAACTGCAAAACCTTTAAAAATGTAAATTTTATTCATTGCATATGCTACAAAACTTCGTATTTTTAAGCTAATGTACGCCGATCTTGAGATAAGTAGGTAATTAATTCAGTAGTTACGTCAAAGAGGCAAAGGTCAAAGAAGCAAAAACTTGGAAAGGGGATCTTTATGCAGAGGAATTTTTAAGGAAAATTGTTCATATTTGTGTACAATATACTGCGTCACATAGGAACTCTAGCAGTTAGTCTGTTACTGTGAGTATCATAAGTAAATCTAGGAGATTTTTGTGTTTGTATCCCCATCAGTGATTAAGACCACTGAATGTTTGGAGTTCTATCCGGGTTCGATCCCATGCGAAGCGAGTGGCTACATTGCTTGTTTTCGTAATTTTTCCCAGGTGTAAGTTGAATACGAGTCAGTTTCCCTTACGAAGGTTCTCAGAGAAGGCATTTCCCTCAGTAAGTTAATAGCCCTCGTATGCTTTGTCATACTCAGATAACCTAATCTAACCCTTTTATGTTCATACCCTCACTGTTAAACCTCAAACACTGTAATCAAATGACAAACTCAGTGGGTAATTTAAAACTTTGCTCTTTTTACTTCTCAGAGAGATTTGCGTGGTTAATTGTTTAATTAACCTTTTTTTAATTTTATTTTACTTTTTATTTTGCTTTGCAACATTGAAAAAAGTATTCAAATGCGCGCAGCATAATTTCTTTTTCTTTTTTTTTATATATAATATAAATAAAGTCGATTTTAATATATCGGTAAGAATTAAGTCATTTATTTTACAATTATTGCACTAATAACCCAGCTCAGTAGTTAATAAACTGAGTGTTAAAAATTTTCTCAGAACAATAAACAAATACTTTTCTCATGAAATTAATATAATACATATAAAATATATTTTCTTTTGTAATGTAGTATGTCTTAACGAAATGGGCATTTTTATAGGAAGCACTATATCTGTATAAAGTTTTGTAAAATTTAAACATTTGAGCTATTATTCTGTGCTAAAGACTGCAGGTACCACTCTAATCTAAACAACAGTCTATTACGATGCGCATTTCAGGAACCGTTTTGAACAAATTCATATACTTTAGCAATTAATGCGTATTGCCAAGCCCAGAAGCACCGTGCTAATAATATGTAATCCAAAATATCTGTATTATTTTTGCTTTCTCATTATGACCTGGCAAAAGTATTTTTCCGTTCAGCCCTTAGGAGGTAATCACAGGCACTTTTGTTTCACCGGAAACATCGAAAGTTTAAATATCTCCGACTGCAAAAGTATTCTTAATGTGAAGAATCAAAATTTAAAAACTTCATATTTTGTCAATATTTATTTTAACTCTATCTTTTATATTTATTTTAGATATTTTAAAATGTATTTTAGAAAACTGCAGCAATTTTTAACTTATAATTTTATATTTAGCTTGCCAGTAAACTGAATGCGGCACTCTTCTTCTTAAATATTTGATTCTTCTTGACGTTTGTAATTTTTTACGGTAATTTCTCATAATTTGTGCAAACGTAAATTCAATATCCTCTTACATGCAATCGTAATGGCCACATGAGGTCTACCTAAAGAAAAGGAAAAAAGCTTTCAATGAATACAAATATACTTGAAAAATTCGAATGCTGAGTTTGATCTAAAAACAAGCAAAGCAGACTTAATCGATTTCCTAACATTTCATTTAAGTGTGAAGAAGTATTTGATAGTCAGCTGAATAAACGATATTTCAACTTTAAAGAACATTATATAATTCCTTTTCCTTTCCTAACTGCTTGACATCCATTTCCTCTCAGAGTTTCTGCGATTTGACAACATTCCGTGCGGGCTATCTCAAAACGGACATATGAAAACTCTCGAGCATTAATATATAGAAATAAGTAAAGCCTTAATAACTATAGGGTCTGCTAGAAATAACCTAGGCATACATCCTGTGTACTGTACTGGGGAGTGTTGACTGAGAATCAAGAAACTGAAACAAAGCGCGAAATCAAGACTCTCCGCAAACTTCCGTAAATCTTTCAAAAAAAAAAATTAAAGAAAATTACTGTTTGAAGTGGGGAGAAAAAGTATGCTTCTGAAGAAAAGAAATATATGAATTTCAAAATACAAGCGTTTAAGTAACCAAAATACAAGCGTTTAAGTAAGCGTTTAAGTAGGTGTATTTAATTCTGAAATGCTATTAGGAACACTTTAAACAACATTTTCTGGAAGATTTAATTAAACATCAAGAACTGCGATTAACTCGTCTAGACGTAAAATTTAATGCATTTTCTTCCCGCGTACGATAGAATCTGATGTGTGTACTGAGCTAGAAGTTTCCAGAAATATTAGTTATAAGCTGCATTATTGCCTTTTTTTAATTGAAAATATGTTTTTTGTCACAAGAAACGTTATTAAAGCAATGTATTTTGACATATTTCTAGAATGAATACATAACAGGTGATATAAAAGAAACAGAATAACTAAAAATTCAATAATTCGGAAATTATAGACAGTAGTACTATACGGTTTTTGCAGAAATGCAGAGAAAGACAGGACTTTTTAAAACCCAAAACAACTCTTATGAAAATTGCTACATTTTCACAGACATGTGTAACATTCATATGCAGGATTCATATACAGGATACCTTCTCACAAGTCATCCTCAGTACCTGCTGCGATCGTCATTTAGCGATCTCAATCCCACATCGTCATATAGCGATCTCAATCTTTCATACGCGAATATCCACTAAGGCCTTCAAACCTTACATAATGTATCCTTTTGACTGTAAAACTAGTTGTGACTTTTGACTGTAAAACTATTTGTGACTTTTGACTGTAAAACTACTTGAAGTCACAGATATGTCGAGATAGCCTGACGTTATCGGCCATACTGAAAGAAATTATTCTCCATCATCTGAAGGGAATTGCAAACACTCTTCGATACTATGCAGATTTTCGTGCCACGTCTGACGGCCATTCTCACGAGTGACGGTCATAACTGAACATTTGTAATCCTAGTTGCGTTGCGAAATGTGCTGCGCAACCGTACGAACTCCTAGCCGCTGTCAACCGGTATAGTAATTACACTGGTGAAATAAATTAAGAGAATTTGCATACTTCATCTACGATCTCCAGAACTACTGGATAGATTTTAATAAAATTTGGTGTGAATATAGGTTGATATAATACAAACAAAATAAACATTCAACAGCTATAATAGACACACATGTTCGTGTGTAACACTCATGGGAGTCTGAAGGTCTGGAACAACGGTTGCAGAAGACACAAAAGAAATTGGTTAATAGGTGGTATAGTTCCCTCTTACAGCCATACAGGCCTCGCAGCGTGATGTCATACTGGAATTAAGGCAGTTTATCAGTGCCTGTGGGAATTCGTCCCACTCATTCAGCAACGCTGTTTTCAGTTCCTGGATGGTTCTAGGAGTGGGGTTGCGAGTTGCAACTGCCCTCCCCAGAGCGTCCCAAACATGTTCTATAGGGTTGAGGTCTGGAGACCTGGCTGGCCAATCCATTCGACGAATATCTTCTCTCGAGAAATTCGTCGACCAGAAGAACTCTAACCCAACATGATGCCTGCCCAAACCATTACACCGTCACCGCCATAACTGTTGATTTCGAGGACATTGGAGGGTAGGTAGCGGGTCCCTGGCTCTCTCCATATGAAAGTACGGCGATAATCGGTGTTTAGGCTAAAACGGGACTCATCGGTGAACAGAACGGTCGCCCATTGCTCCGTACTCCAAACACTATTCTGTTTGCATCATGCTAATCGTACTCTCCTGACCGTAGACGTGAGCGGGACGCAAACAGACGGTCTTCTGGCAAACAATCCTCTCTCATGCAGTCCTTTGGAAACAGTTACCCTTGTTACATGGGCTCCTGTGGCTGCATACAAGTCCCGAGAGAGCTGAGAAGCTGTAGCCCCTTTGTTACGCCTCGCTAAAATGGAAAAATAGCGATCTTCTCTGCCCATCGTGTCTCTTGAGCGACCTTGCCCAGGCTTTCTCTTGATGGATCCAGTAACCTGGAACTGTTTACATATGTTACACTCGACGCTGGGCGTTAAATTAAACTCTCTGCATAACTAGACTTGCGATTGGCCTGCCTCTGGCTTCCCCACAGTTCGCCACCTTATTCCATCATCTAAACGTTGGTGGTTACTCATTTTTACTGTTCCGATGTGAATTTAAACGATTCCTGCAAAATAACACCAAGAAATTCGCCGAGGTGGTGCTAGCGAACGGAATTCGTCTTAGCCTTCACGCTCTTATAAAGCCTGTTTTTCTACTGGCTTCACCTACACACACGTGTACGCTTACGTATTTGCCGTACAAGATTTGCATTTTTATCTAGAAGCAGTGATTTTCCTTCAGTTCAGTTCTTTTCATGCAATTTGATAAAATATGCAAATTGTCTTAATTTATTTCACCAGTGTATAACGCTGGCTGCCGTACCGATGGCCTCGGGTTCGAATCCTGAAGAAGATATGGATATTTGCAAGCGTAAAGTGTCTGTGTGGTAAGGGGCACTCAAAACACACGTCGAGCCGAAAGTCCTCTCTAAAGGTTGGGGGGAAGCCCTCTGTTGTTCCCCTTAGGTGCCCTCTTTGAAATTGGAGTGGAAGTTCACAGTTCTCACAGTGCGGCGGTACTATACTTATATAATTAATGGTGAGTTTCTGAAAAATCCGCCCGCTGCTACCTGTAGCCTTAGGAACATCTGACATAACTGAAGCTTCATCTATGGGAAAAAAATTAACTATTCTGGAAATAAAATTTTTCGCTATTTAAAAAAAAAACCGCCTCATGTCTTTCTGAACGTTTCTATGGAAATTGCATCATGCTAATCCCTATACGAATTATTGAATTTTTACTCTTTCTCTTACTTTTATTCACTTGCTATATCTGTTACGTCTTAGACGCCGCACAAAAGACCTATATACATTTAATAACAAATTCTAAAAAAAAGTTTCTTTATGAATACGTGTTCCTTCATAAATCTACTACAAGGGCAATATTTTAAGCAAAAATTTTTCCTTTTTTACATATTTCCCAAAATTGAAATTATTTTATAGATATATTTAGTTATTTTTACTTATTGATAAATTTACCTTGCCACTAAGATAATTATCACAGTTATTAGTTATTCACTTTACGCTTGGGAAAAAACTTCATGTAGATAGCCTCTTCGCTAATGTTAACTAACAGGGTATCCACATGAGATCTCAACTACTCACCCACTACACCAACTACTCACTACACCAACTACTCACCTCAACAACACCACTCGTCATCATAAGGATGAATGCTTATAGCATATTATCAGATAGTTTTGCTTATTTAAAAAATGTTGGTAATATCAAACTCATGAAGTATTGAACGTATTAAGCACGTTATTATCAATATTTTTAAAATGTTATTGCAAATTATCTTTATTGTTTTCCTTGTAAATTGCAAGTTAACGTAACTGCTAATTGTAACTAACAATAAATTTATAATCTTTCTATATCTTTACCCACACTTGATGCAACTAAAGCTGAAGTTTCAGTAAGATACAGAGCTAAAAAGATAGATATATATTTTGCTGCTTTTTAACTTAGAATTTTAGAAAACTACTGCATAATTTTAGCTTAGAACTAGACCGATTGCAAATCGTGTAGGAAATAATACATTATTATTGGAAGGCTGAACAATTATGTATTTAAAATATTACAAAATAACAAAAATAAAATTTGTAAAATATGAAACGTTTAAAATATTACAAAAATTTAATTTATAAAATGCAAATCGTTCTTTTTAGTTAGTTTTACGCAACCAAGCTCATTACACTGGGATTTTGTTACTGCAGGAAAAACATAAGTGCCGCTAATCATCTATTAATATTATTGTTGACTTCATTTCCTTTAACGGGCCCACCAGCGGCCGAGTGGTAAAAAAGTGAACACTAGGTAGTTCGGGCCGAGCTTCGAATCCCGCCAACGGACTGGCTGCATGGGCGTTTTCGTGGCTTTCCCTGTGTGTAATATGTGTACGAGCCGGGTTCCCTTAGGAAGTCCTCCACGAAGGCATCCCTCTCTTTACGCAGTTAGCCCTCGAGTGCTTTGACATAATCAAATAAACCAAGCCAAAACCATTCCTTTAGCACTCACGAATTAATATCTCCAAACCAAAATAACAAGCACGGATAACAATATATTTAACATCACCAAAACTAAAACACATATCCAGATGCAGCCGTAATAACATATATAGCCTGAGTCCTAACGTAAAACTCATATTTGCATATCATTTCCGAATATGAATAATTTTCCAGCTGTTGTAAAGAGAATCATGCCAATGAGGGTAACATTTCCTACTGGTATGAAGCGATCTGACGGCGATTCTCTGTCATCTGTTTTATTGTTAACAAGGGATAGAACAGAAAATAAACAAATAACCAAAAAATTCTTTTAAAAGGGCACCTGCTGTGATTTTAAAGTCATGTAAAAGTTTAAAGATCTCAGAGTTTTTAAAAAGTAATAAAAAATATTAAAAGGGTAGTTCACAATTTCATATCAAGTAACCAAAAGCAGCAAACGTTAAACAGAGCACTCTTAATGCCGTTTCGCTTACCAGTGATATAGAAAATGAGACATCTGAACATTGTTAGTTAAAGAAAGGCTATATCTAGAAAATATAGTTTCCTAGGTTTAAAAAAAAGGGGGGAGAGAGAGCAAAAAACGAGTTTGTATTCAAACAAAAAAATAGTTTTAGGCACTTATTTAAAAATTTAAATATTTCAGTGATTCGAGAAATGATATAAATATAATATACATGTATGCAGAGAGAAAAGACACGCTGATAGTTTGACCCGGATTCAAACTCGGCAAACTTGTTGACTGCATAGGAACTATATAATTTTTCGAAGTTGTAACATCACTAGGAGCTCTTTCTTAAAATGCTCTGAAATGACGTTAAGGCATTTCTCGCCCTAGGCAAATAACCATTCCTTATACAGTCCGAACCAATGTTTTTAGCTGACTAGTTCCCGAATTGCTGAAACAGTGAAACATTGGCAGTTTGTCTCAGTTTATATTCTGCCGGTTGAATGGACTTGCTACATTAGATTTTCGTGGTTTTCCGCATGTGCAACATAAATATGGGCCAATTTTCCCTAGAAGATCCTCCATTAAAGAATTCCTCAACATACAAAAGTTTCAGATTATATGATCTGCGCTAGTATGACTGCCATGTTCAGTTAGTCGAATGTTTAATTTCTTCGAATAAAATTGTGCAAAATATTCCATCACTTACATTTTACCGTCTTTTATCTTTATACTTTCGGTACCTCTTGTAATGTTTAATGATCTCCGGGGTCGAAAAAGAACAGATTGCCCTTTAATGTTTGTAGGAAAAAAAGATTTAGCTAGTTAGCATGCCTTGCAAAAAGCTGAAATTACTAATCACTATTGCCATAGCCAAATATTGACAAGTAAATAAATACGCAGATACATTCTACTCCAGTAGTTAGCGCTTCAGTTTAACGATGTGCTTTTTAATATTCGGTTACATTAATAGATAAAGAAAATGACTTTATTAGCTACATACAAAGTATTATTTATTAGCTACATGCAAAGTAATCATGGAGTTAAACTGCGGATCAGTTAACATACATATGGAATTGTAATAAATATACATTGATTGAATTTGAAATCCCAACACCAAGAAGAAATCAGTTTAGAGAAATGAAACGCAAAGAATTAGTCTAGGTAACAAATTTATTTGATTAATGTTTCAAGGTCACAGGTCAAAGTATGCGCGAGAAGGGCCATTTCAAATTTTAAATGCTGCTGAATTAATAGTCGATTCAATCGCCACGATGTTAAAATTCAAGTATGCAAACTCGCATGCATTATGTCGTACAGGGGCCATATGTCATTTTCTGCAATGGAGTTTCATGTTTGTTGCATTTGGTCAGTCAGATTAGTAATGGTCCGAGCTGGTTGTGGATGATGCTGGATCTATCTTCCAATCATGTTCCATATGTGCTCAATGAGAGAATGATCGGGTGATCTCGGAGGCCAAGGTAACATGTCCACACTCTGTAGAGCACGTTGGGGGATATCAGGGGTATGGGGACGAACGTTATCCAGTTGGAAATGTGCCCTTCCCTGGAATATTGCTCAGGAAAATCAGCACAGTTAGAGCAGTCACCAGTTTGATTTGCAAATTTTCTGTCCATGCGTATGAGATAAGACGAGAGGTAATTGCTCCCCAGACTATATCTTTTAATGTAGGTCTAATGTGTCTACGCCGCAGACAGTATGGTTCTAAGCGCTCACCTGGCCTTCTTCTACCCAAAATGCGCCATCACTGGCACCGAGACAGAAACTGCTCTCATCTGAGAACACACTGATGAGCTCTAGTTTTACACGACCGAAGTCGCAGATGACGGAATTCGGAGTTAGTGGTATAGTCGCTTCAGTATTTGGAGTTAATAATATGGCTGCTTCAGGACGTCTGGATCGGAGCTGTCTCTGAAGTAATCGATTTGTTATAGTTCGCTGTGTTACTCTAGTGTCAATAAAAACTCAAATATCTGCTGCAGATGCAGTGCGATACGCCACAGACATACGACAAATATAGCGGCACCCTCTGAATCTTAACAGCCGGACCCCGGCCTTCTTCAGATATTACCTTCCTGTGACCACTGCTGCCAATATTTATGCAATGGGTACATCCCTGCCAAGTCTTTCTATAATATCACAAAAACAAAATCCACCTTCTCGTAGACCTATTCCAGGCCCTCCTTTCCTTAGTGTAATCAACATGAAGTTTCATTATTGTAATTATTATTAGTCATTAGTAGCACACAGTGGAGAATGTAATAATTTAATGTAAAACCTAAATTGTATATATCTAACCTTTTGAAAATTCTTTAATAAATTTGCCTGCTGTCATGGTACGTATAACGCTTGGATTAACGCATCTTAGATTGGGTACCATGTCAGTGGAATCCAGCCCTATTTCACGGCCTCATTCAAACCCAGTAAACTGCTGATATTACCTTCTTTCGTCTCCTTAAAGGACTTCTTAGCTCAAATCTTGCTCACAAAGTCCAATCCGTGAGATAAATAAAGCACATGAAGTTTACATCCAGTATTTAAAGCAAACGCTATTTATTGCATATTATCACATATTTTTCGCGTATTTATTGCATGTTCATAGTGGCGCTATTAGCACCACACTTACCTGCCTAGTGCGAATTTCGAGCAAACGCCGTCTTTTAAATGTGCAGACAGGCTTCTCAAATTTTGTATATCTAGCATAACTGCTTCTTGGTCTTGGCATTTATTTCATTTTCCACCAATGTAATAAATTTTCCTTTACCATCATACCAATCCTACATTTTACAAGAATTTTGTACCAGCGAATTTCACGAATTTCCTTAATTTCTAATCTACAATTACTTTCAAAATTCGATTCATATGACCAGAATGCGCTTCAGTAGCAAGTTGTAACAAAATATGCGATCTGCATATTCTGTGAGTAAATAAAACCCAAATCATAGCTGCAAGTACTTGCGACTTTTGGGGCTGTTCCAGCAGGCATAGGTAAGTAAATTATATCTACTTTTATTAAAATATACTGGCGACCAGGTAGGAAAAGGCAATACACAGTAAAAAGTAGAAAGTTATTCAGGTAAGGCATTTTCCAGAAACAAGGTAATTCCAATGCTTTTTTTGGGGGGACGGGGCCTTGCTTTAGCTTAGATTTTCAATGCAACGAATTTGGCACCAAAAATTTCATACTGTGAATTTCTTCAATTGTTAATTAAAGACTGCATTAGGGATAAATTTAGTTATGATTTAAACACTCTCTTCTTTTTTATGAAATACGTAATGGAATTCAAAGAAAGAAAAACGACAAAAAATATTAGATATTCATACTGAACTAGGGTATATTCGAAGTGCAAGATTTACCTTCTCTATTCTATCAATCTGGAATTAACTTTTATCCAATGTTTATAAAATGGCAGATTTTATAACGATAATACAATAAACGATATATGCATCGAACTTAAATTTTCTCACTTATATTAGTCTTAAACGGTCCTTTTAGAAAAATTCTACGTTCGCTCGTGCACAGTTTTCTGATAGTTAAGGAAATGCGTATAATACAACCATGAAAAAATACATTGTTATTTGTCTGAAGATGTAGTTTTATGAATTTACAAATCTCAGAATGTGTCCATGTCTTTCGTTTTTCTTTAATTTATCCGTTGTTATATTTAACATGAAAAAGCATGTTAAAAGATGCCTATTTTACAAATGCAACTCTTCCTCTCCCCTGCTGGAGCCTTTTGAATTTGAACCTTTGAATATCTGGAACATTTTGAATATCTTACTGAGCGGGATTGCGCTAGTGAGATCCGGTAAAATGCAGAATCGCCCACTTCTATTTGGCGCGTTCTGTTTGACGCTTTTTACAAGAGCAAGAAGAATTGGATTTTTGTCAATTTCTTTTGACATTTTAAGGGAAAATAGATCGATGTGTACATGGACAAAGTCAAGGGAGTGCTCAGTGCCGAGTTTGTGCAATTCTGGGATGTTTTTTTAAGTGAAAATAGGTCGATGTGTACATGGATACCGATCTTAAAAATGCACCAAGTAGCGGGTGATTCTGCAGTTTCCTCGTGAGATCAATTACATTATCTTTGGTTAAGGAACGTTCTCACCCCAGGTGTTAAAAATTGCTCTTATAAAACTATTTTTTGTACTTTGAGAAACTTGTCTAGGGTCAAATGGTGAAATTATTAGTTATATCATGTCACATTTTCTTGTTGATAATTTTTTAACTACAAGAATTCTCCAGTGATATTCCGGTAATTCTACCAAACGCTTCAATTTAATTACTCGAATTAGGGCATCGCACGCTAGAGCTATTTATCCTAAAGGAATACATGCCTTCACGGAGGACATTTTAAGGCTAAACAGGCTCTTATTCGCTTTAGGCAAGGAAAATAAAACCACGAAATCTCTTACGCAGCCAGCTCCTTTGCAGGAATCCGAGCCCTAGCGAAGCTGTAAAACCCGCTGAACACTGACAGTTTGGTCCGAAATTCGAACCCTGACGAGAACGGTCTGGCTGCATGGACGTTGCCGTGGTTTTTCCGTTGTGTAACGAGGATACAAGCGAATTTCCCGTAAAAAATCTTAACGGAGCATCCTTCCTTTCCGTGTAGTGCCTAATGGCGAAGCACGTAATAAATTTTAAAAAAATTCGGACAACCAATTCTCAGCGGCCTTAGCAATCAACCAGAGGTGGACACCAATCTCTTGAATGGCAGCTACAAGCACCTAGATTCATTGACGTAAAGTTCTGTAAACTGTATTTCCTTAACATTATTAATTAATGTATAGCTAGGCAAAACATCTAGAGGGCTATAAGGAAGGATGTTTTTGTGAAGGACATTTTAGGGAAGTTTACTCGTATCCATATTACACATGGGAAAATCCATGGAAACTCCCATATAGCCAGCGCGTTCTCCAGGATTCGAATCACAAGTGTTTAGCGCCTCAAACTCTCCGCCTTGGAGAGCGATTGTCACCATGAATATACTTTTTATAGACAAAAAAAAAGACAAGAATTAATCTTTACCAAAATCTCACTGGAGATGTTTTGTCGCCAAGAAAATATGATAAGCGAAGACATATAACTGATAAGTATCAACAATGAATATTGCTTAGGATAATTATTTAAAAAAATAAAGCTTGTTTCTACCTTTCCTCGAACACCTCATATAGGCATATAGATAAATTATAAATAAACAAACATTAACTGTTTTATTGAACTTTATCTTGCTAAATTTTTTCAAGAAAAAGCGTATTATCACAATAGCTCTGAGACCACAGTGTTCGAGACTATTTTTTATTTGAAAAAAAAATAAGGTACACGATTGCCTTTTGCACTGGGGACGATAGCGCCAGGCTTCAGCGCTCTATGTAAAAAATAAAAAATTAATTATAAAAAAATGAAAACAAAAATAAAAAAGGGTCTTTTAACTATGCAATATTAATGGAAATGCAGGGACTTTATTTCCCAAAACACAAATTCATTTTTAGAAAAGAATTACGTTTTATTTTTCAAGTGACCATAAAACACTTCTCAACATTGCAGATGAATCTTTCCGCTATCGGAAATGTGATTTTTGAAGCAGGGAATCAGTTGCCAATGTGAAAGCTTTTCATTTTCTGGCAACTTTTCATACTGCATCCCCTTATGGCTTCTACAGAGTTATGTAACTTTATTTCATGCCCATTTTCCCTAATTCTGGTGGTAAAATATCCCGTTCTTGGAGGAAAGTAATAGCTTCATTTTCACTTGATAGTAAATTTTAAATTGTCTTAATTTTAAATCTGAAAGAAAAGGTGTCCAACTAAGGGGGGAAAAGGTGATTTCACAATTCTTATAATTTGGTCTTCCTTGGTTGGGGTTTGCAATATAATTTGACAATTAATCGCTGATCGTCGGTAATACCGACAAGTACCAAAAAAACGAGGAGTCCGCTGGTTTTGGTTAAATAAAAATTGTGCTTTTAAAATCTGCTTAAAATTTCAGGCTTTTATCCAAGTGGGCGGCAGTCGATGCGGCGGAGCTCTGGTAGCCTGGAGACACGTCGTGACCGCAGGACACTGTGTTGCAAAGTAAGTGTACTGAACCGCAGAATATTTCCTTTTACTTTGACTACTGTATATCTTATTTTTGTATGACAGTATTTCTGAACAACTGATTGTTTCTGACATCTAAATACGTGAAGCAGACAAAATTATGTTGCTTTGCATGCTACATCTAAAAGGCTCTCTAAACAGGCACATATTAGTTGGGCTTGGCTGCTCACTGAGGTAGTTAATATCTTTTGATGCAGCACTTAATGTACCTGCAAAAGAATAGATTATTACAGATAATTTGGAATAGCCCCAGGGGACCAATGAAAAAAAACATTTATAAATGTATGATACGTTTTCTTTACTTTTCTTTATCTACTCACTAAAGCAGATCAACCTTGAGCTTCAGAAAGAAACTAAAAACAAAATTGTTGCTACCTCTAATTACAGTAAATACGAAAGAATTGCACGCCAGTTAAAACTGGGGAAGAGAAAAACAACGCTGACCGATGTAAATTATATTTTAGCTTTCAGCGATTCAACACTAACTCTTTCTTCATCTGCAACCTAAAGCAGAAAATGAATGCTGCCGAAAAAGGCGATAGTGTTGAATCTTTGAAAGCGCTTCTACTGAAATCCAGTTAAACAACGCTTTTTCTCTTACACTTAGTAAGCCCGCTTATTCGACAGCTTATGGATTAGAGTACTGTTGAAAAACCAGAAATCGTCCAAACATGAATCAAGTTTTTTTTTTTTGTCTTGATTAAGAAATGTGAATAACGCACTTCATAGTCTCCGAATGCACATTAAAGCTAAATAACATGGATTTTAATAAGTATGGTAAAATTAAGAAAAGCCTACCTTTAAAAACATGAAACGTGACGAAATCGGTCTAAAGTGAGTTTCGAATTTTAGTTTCATTTTACTTATCAAAAGGATTGAAAATGAAAAATGGATAACAAAATTCTTAACTAAAGCTTTGTTAAATCACATTTACTTACTTTTCCAAAATCACGGTTAATTGCATAAAATCAGTAATATTTGGAGACAAGGAAGAAGCCTACTTGAATTCCATACTGGTTTCATATTTCCAAACCCTTAACTTATGAAATTAAATGTGTTTAATTCGAAAGAAAGTCTTCCATGTTAATTTATATTAATCTAAACCTAAACAACAAAGCTTAGCAGTAGCCAAGTAGATAAGAACACTGAATTGCAGTAAACTTGCGTTTAATTTCGGAGAACGGACTGACTGCACCTTCTCAAGCAATTAGCCCCCATGTGCCTTGTGATAAGCAGTTAAACAAATAAATATATTAAATAGAAAAAACAAAATTACAGTTATGAAAAATAGCGATACATTAGCCATGAAGATTTAAAAGCTTATTTAATGCGAAAAGGAGTATTTCTTTGCTGCAGTAGAAAAGTTCTTTCGTCATAGGCATTGACGTAATAAATCATCTTCGTCTTTCTTCGTCTCAGTTACTGCCCATTCGCCAACTGTTAATAAATCTCTTCATCTGAAGAATGACTCAGAAGAAAAGATACTCTGCTCTTCAAAATTAACTCATATTAACAAAATAAAGCTTAATTCTTATTGAAATTATTAAAAGCAATACTTAACATAAATTACTATGCTTGAAGCGATCTAATCTCAGAATAGCGAATTTAAAGTCAAATTTATGTAAATTAAAAATTGATAGGAAAATGGTCTTCCATATTTTCACTAAATCTTTCTCTAATATAGCGTATGGTCCCCTTTGACAGAAATGCAAACCTCGTATCTTGGTTATGTAGAATTTACCAAACTGCTGATGGGCCCACCAGCAGCCGAGCGGTAAAGACGCTAAACACTGGTAGTTCGGTCCGAGGTTCGAATCCCGTGAACGGGCTGGCTGCCTGGGCGTTTTCATGGTTTTCCCCATGTGTAACGTGTATACGAGCCAGTTTCGCTTAGAAAGTCCTCTACGAAGGCATCCCTCCCGTTAGG
The DNA here is from genome assembly GCA_000611955.2 of Stegodyphus mimosarum. Lineage (NCBI taxonomy): Eukaryota > Metazoa > Arthropoda > Arachnida > Araneae > Eresidae > Stegodyphus > Stegodyphus mimosarum. The sequence continues at coordinate 69,876 of KK117886.1, forward strand.
CAGATAGCCCTCGTGTGCTTTGTCCTAATTGAATAGCCTAACTTAACCTAACCAAACTGCTGATCTAGTCTTGTGAAAATGCACTTTTCAGAACTTGAAAAATCCGGCGAAGATTTGGCGCTTTGATATTCGGCGGCTTAAGGCATCCCATATATATTCAATTCGTTTCAATTCCGATAAGGCTCACCAGCGGCTGAGCGGTAAATTCGTTGAAAACTAGTAGTTCGGTCCTATGCCCGAATGCCGGCGAACGGGTTGGCTGCATGAGCGTTTTCGTAGTTTTTCCCATTTATAACGTGTATACGAGTCAGTTTACGCTTAGAAAATTTTCCAAGAAGGAAATTCCTCCCCTTTGGCAGATTAGCCCTCGAGTACTCTGCCATAGTCAAATAAATCAGAAATCAAAATTCCGGTAAGTAAGCTCGACAGTCCATTTGAGTTATATCTATTATTTCCAAGTATTCTAACACTAGAGGTACTGGATGCGGAACTGCATTATCTTCATCCGTTAACAAAACATCTAGACCAACAGCACTCCTAAACAGCCTTACATGGAACTCTGAAATCTCGTTCATATATCTGTGATCGGTTACAGAACCTCCGTAAAGATACGCTGCTCGACAAGCCATTTATAATGAATGATTCCACTCCAAACCCTGGAACCGCTTTCCGAAAGGGGTGTCTTTCATATACCACAAACAGTTCCTTTTCATAAACAGTTCCTGTTCTTCGCTGTCTGTACTTCAAAACATACCTAGAATCACTGTTTAGGCTTTATCTAGACTCGTCAGCAAACGTTCCACTGTTCCATTCTCCCTGACTTGATTAAACACTATGACGGCACCAACTTAAGTAATTTTCTGTAGAAGATGAGACTGGGACCCAAATCAGCGATTTTCTCGCATGGAGTCTAACCACAATGATGTCTTTGTGCAGTAGTAGAATTACTGATTGAAATTCCTTTGGCATTCTGAAGTTCTGAAACCGACTTAATTGTAATCATTTATAGATTCTTCGAGCAACAATGACAGAAAATGGTCTTCGGACACTTGTTGCTCTTGGCCACTTTTCACCAAGGTGTCTACGAATTCACTGCTTAAAAAGCGGCCCCAACCTATGTCTTAGAAGTCTATTTTTACATTTAGTTGCGGCTAATTAACGTAAATAATTACACCATTGGAGAAACTTTTAATTCGTCAACCTATTTTTCCCTAGATTAATTTTGACGAGCAGTTCAGTATCCGAACTATAGAGTGTTTTCTTAGATGCGTTTCGTTTCTTAACTTTGAAAATGTCAGAACATAGGAAAGAAGGGAAGAGATAATATTTCAAATAATACTACAAGTCAGTTAAAAGCAAGATTCGCTCGGCAGTGGCTTAGATACATGATAGTTTTTCTATGTAGGAAATGCTTAAATTTTCACACTGACTGCTCGTGAAATGTATGTCTATACATCATTGTCTACAGCTCTCATCCTTTTGCAGTTTAATCAAATATTAAGAAACTTGATAAAATTTATTTTCTGAAGAACTGCAATAGTTGCTTAATTGTACTATAATTTTGAAATACTAAAAGCATTTAAAATTATTTTACATGAAACAGAATACAGGAGGAAATTATCAGAATTGTTACCTTATTTTTCTTTCTTTGCTTCATCCACACACAATATTTTTCGCTGATTCCGGGCTAAATTCTCAAAACAGTTTTGCTTTCAATTGCGATTTCAATATTAACTGTTACTTTAGATTTATTTCCTATCTCCAGAATAGGTGGAAAGCAAATGATAAAAGGCTTTAAAAAGGAGTATAGTCATTAAAATTTTTAGTGTGAATACCGTTCACTTGGTGTATACAATTTTCTTATGACTTGACGCTCATGGAAAAAGATGCGGCTGAATAACAAATTTTTGATTTTCCTTGTCACGCTAATTATAATGTACGAGATGGCAATATTTCTGTTGTTGGTTTCAAATATGTAGAATGAATGCATTTATCATATTATTTATATCACTAACGGTAAATTCTGGTATCCTGTTTTGTGCCACTTATACTATTTTGACACCACTCGTAGTATTAATAAATTTCGTTTAGCGAGATATTTTTATACAAATGAATGATCTGAATATTTTGAGTATAGAAAATGCAAGAGTAACTCCAGTCTTCAAGTACTTGATATCTCAGTTAATAAATCTTTCAATATAAAATTCAGTGGTTTTACATAGAGTAGCTGGAGGAAGTCACAGTTTGAGGCCTTAGTTAATTATAAGAAAGCACACTAAGCATATTTGCCTAAGGGGAAAGGCCTTCGTGGAGAACAGAGACTGGCTCGTATACATGTTACACATGGGAAAAAAACAAGGAAACGTTCATGCAGCTAGTTCGCCTGGAATCAAACCTAGGTCGGAACTACTAGTGTTTAGCGATTTTATCACTCGACCGCTAGTGGGCCAGAAATTTTATGAGAACATATTATTGAAAAATTGCGATGCAATTTCTTACTGCTTTCAACCATTGATAAAACTTTTCATTCAGAAATGATTTCCAAATTTACAGAAAATCAAAAATATTTTGCTTTTTCTTTTTCTATTATTTATGTTAGTTTTCAGTTATGCAAATCCAAGCTCACAAGTGCTTTATTGTTTTAAAAAAGTAAGTTTTTATGTCAATTAACTAATTATTTTCAGTTAAACCTTTACTTCAACTTCTTCTTTCCGTTGTGCTCATCAGGATGCAAATTAGTTGTTGTGAACTTAAGCCAAGGGTTTGAATGTTTTAGGGTTAGAGCTTTTGGCAGTCTCGCCTTGCTGTTACTTGCTATTACCAGCTCTATCAAGTTTTTCAGGCTTTAACATCTTGCTAGATGACGCTAAAAATACGCTTCGCAAATTAACTTGAACCACTTTAAGTAGTCAGTCTCTTGTATATAGTCTCAGATTGCATTACCTACGTTTGAATTTTAATTTATTTTATGTTAATTCAAAGGTTCTTTTGTCGTACAGGTATTGTCTTCCGTTCATTTAAGAGTTAAATAAAAAAAAGGTTATTTTTAACCTTCTTAACTTGCTCATTTGTTTCAGGTTAAAGCAAAAGCTCTTTCCAGTCTAGTATGTTCTGCAGGACATTAACACAAGCCTCTGGATAGAGCAGAACCCTACTACGTTTTTTATAAAATTTAACTTAATACTCGTATATATAGGAAAAAGGTATATTCCAAAGTTTTATAAATTCTAATTTAACGTGTATAGAAAGGAGATATGCTTCAAAGTTTAAAGAAAGAAGCTATACTTTTCAAGATCTGCAATTGCTGTGTTAAAGCAGAAAGAATAAACAAGTTTAAAAGCATTTCTAAGGATTATGCCTGGTCTTCAGGATAAGCAATAGTACACCAAATTCAATGGCTTGTTAATACAAAAAATTTAACACCGCTGAGCGCTCACTGTACAATAAAATGTACTAAATTCTCTTTACTAGCACTTTGTTTTGTGGTTGAATTTAACTGAAAACCTGACGTGCTACATAAAAATAATAATGTAGAAAAAGACTCGTATAAATCTGTTCTAAAATAAAATCTGTTTTCAAAATTTAAACTTCAGTGCGCTTTCATATATAACTTTTTTCTGTATCTTTACACTCTTCCGAAACATTTATCAAATAACGTGACGTAAAAACTATGAGCAAAAACAAACATTTGAAGTTTTATCTGAAATCAGCATATGCTTAAAAAAAGCCTTATTTATTCTGTGATAAAACTTTTGTCGGTCAGTATGTTTTCTCTGATAAGCAAAGGTTAGCATTGTCTTTCCGTGAACTATATATAAACCTTTTTGCTTTCTAAAGTGATTAAAAGTTTCTGAGCAGTTTTTTAAAGTAATGACTTTACTTTGCTACCAAAGTCACATTGTAGGGTTATTGATATAACGTGCGAATGTCAGAGGTGATTCTTTTTCATCATGCATCAGAATTTCATATGCTATGACTTTGCATCGAACGATGCATTATATATAATATATAAAACTCAGAATATTTTACTGTAGACCACTAAAAAGAAAAATATACGAGGGTAAATTGAAAAATAAGTTTCCCCTGTCGACTGTGGTCAGAGTTGTGTATGAAAGTCAAAAAATAGAATGAGACATTAAAGATATGACATACCTTTATTTTTCCACATAGGTACCAAGTACATTGAGACATTTGTCATATCGCTTGATAAGCTTCAAAAAGCCCTCCAGGAAAAAATCAGGGCAAGCCCTCCAGAAAATCAGGGCTTTGCATATGGAAGAAGCGTTGAACGGCTTGTTTCACTTCAGTATTGCTTCCAAAGCGCCTTCCCCCGAGTTTTTTCTTCAAAGCCGGAAACAGATGGAAGTCGCTTGGTGCGAGATCAGGACTGTATGGCGGATGGTGTAGGCGCTCCCAACCAAGAGTTGTAATATGGTTTTGCGTTGCCGTCGCCGAATGTGGTCTAGCATTGTCATCCAACAGCAGAACGCCAGATGTGAGAAGGCCAGGGCGCTTTTTCCGAATATCCTCTTTCAATTTCGACAGGGTGTCACAGTAGCGCGTAGCATTGATGGTTTCAACCTCCAAAAAGTCCAGCAACAAAACTCCTTGGGCGTCCCAGAAAACTGTGAGGAGCACTTTACCTGCAGAGGGAGTTGTCCTGAACTTCTTTCGCACAGGTGATGACGGATGTTTCCACTTCATAGATGCGGCCTTCGATTCTGGCGTGAAATGGTGGACCCACGTTTCATCCCCCGTCACAATCCGAAACAGAAAGTCATTGCCATCTTCATGGTAACGCACGAGATGTTCCAGGCTGACCCCCATGCGTTGTTCCTTGTGTGTCGAGGTCAATTGTCGGGGCACCCATCGTGCTGACACTTCTCTGTATCGAAGAATGTCGTGGATGATGTTTTGAACTCGCTCATGTGAGATTCCAAGTTCTTCCGCTACTTCATCGATGGTGATACGCCGGTTCGCTCTAATCATGTCATCCACCTTCCTGACATTTGCATCTGTAGTGGCCGTGCGCGTCCGTCCAGCTCTCGGTATGTCCTCCACTTGCTGACGTCCATCACTGAATGTGCGACACCATTTGCTTCGACATCACACCTGGCCCATAGACTTCCACGAGGTGGTTATGAATTTCTGTTCCTGATACTCCACGTGCCCATTCATAGCGGATAACCGCTCTCACTTACTCCTTTGACCACGAATTTAAAACGCACCTTCCCTCCATACCTACCGGGGCTCAAATGAGAGGCTGGTTTCCGCTTTGCGCAGGCACTGAAACAGCGCCATCTGCTTGATTTGCAGCGACCCCTACCCAATGGTGTATCGGTGACTTACGCGTTTTCCTGCTGTGTCGCCTTTCGCCCATAGCCGTTCAACGCTTCTTCCATATGCAAAGCCCTGAATTTTTCTTGGAGGACTTTTTGAAGCTCATCAAGCGCTATGACAAATGTCTCAACGTACTCGTACGAGAATAATAAAATAAAGGTATGTCATATCTTTAATGTCTCATTCTATTTTTTGACTTTCATACACAACTCTGACCATAGTCGACAGGGAAAACTTTAAATTTAATATTAAATTATATATTATATGAACAGTATTAGCTCAATCTGGGTTCGAATCCTGACGAATGAACTGGCTGCACAGGCTTTTTCGGGTTTTTCTCGATGTGTTAAACAGTTCTTCTTAGAAGTAACTTTATTAAAGCATTCTTCACCGTAGGCAGCCGGGCCTCGAGTGCTTTGTTTTATTCAACCAGCCTTATTTGTATCTAATAGGTATATATATATATATATATAAAACTGAAATTTTAAATAAGTGAAGAAGAAAACGATACATGCTAAAAAGTACAAAAAGAGTACTCAGTACAAAAAGAAACTTTAGTGTACATCAAAATGACGTTAAGAATGTACCCTAAATTTACCACTTATATAAGTCTCAAGCTATAAACTCAGAAACTTACCTGATAATCATTAACTGTATGTCATACGTTGCCCTTCTCCCTATGAGAAGGCGCATGACAGACAAATTCTGCAATAGACGAATTTCTTTTTTCATATAATTTTACCGTCTTTTCACTCTTTGCGTTTTTCGTTTCGCCAGACTTCCTCATTTTGCCTCATATTCTGATGGCTGTTTTACTGTAAATCTATATATGTGTGCTCCAAGCGATACAAAATTCTCTTGTAATTTGAACTGCTCTATTTCCATTCTTTTATATCACCTTTATCTACATTAAAGTTTATATAGTGAATCAGTTCGTAATAGCTACACAAAAGTAAGTGTTTAATGCTGTTAAAGGGAAAAAATGAAAAGAAAAGTAAAAAAATTAGACTAAAAGAAATCAAAGGCAAAAATGAATTATTGCATTTCTAGCAACACCGCATCAGGTGCCACGAGAACTTTTAACAAAGCACTAGTTTTTCAGTTACATATATATATATATAAAACTGAAGGAGTTATTATATATATATCTATATATATATACGATATATATATCGTAGATATATATATAATACCTCCTTACGTTTCAGAATCCCAAATTAATTACACAGTCCAGTCACATTAATGTGACCATCTGTCAAAAGCCAGAATAACCAGCTTTCGCAGAGCGGACTGCTGCGAGACGTGCAGGAAGAGAGTCACATAGGTCCCTGAAGGTGTTCTCTGGGATGTTGAGCCATGCCGACTCTAATGCCGTGGCCAGCTGCGCTAGATTACGCGGTTGAGGATCCATGGCACGAACAACTCGATCGAGATGGCCCCACAGATGCTCGATTGGGTTTAAGTCAGGTGAGTTTGCTGGCCAGGGGAGGACGGTAAACTCATCCTGGTGCTCTTCGAACCACGCACGTACACTGGCAGCTGTATGGCACCTCGCATTGTCCTGCTGGAAGATGCCATCATCCTGAGGAAAAACAATGCGCATGTAGGGGTGAACATGGTCCGCAAGGACAGATGCGTACTTGTATTGATCCATTGTGCCTTCCACAATGATCAGTGAACCTAGAGAATGCCAGGAAAACATTCCCCAGACCATAATGCTCCCGCCTCCAGCTTGGACCGTTCCGGCAATGGTTGCAGGGTGGTTCCTTTCAGAGGTTTCACGCCTTATACGCCAACGTCCATCTGTCCGATGGAGCATAAAACGCGATTCATCCGAAAACGCAACCTGTCGCCACTCAGTGGACGTCCAGCTGCTGTACTGGCGTGCAAATTCTAGCCTTCGCCGTCGATGAACAGCAGTCAGCATAGGTGCACGAACCAGGCGTCTGCTTCGGAGGCCCAGACGCAGCAATGTTCGCTGAATAGTACTTTGGGAGACACTTTTGGTAGCCCCTTGGTTCATTTTGGTGGTCAGTTGCTCAACGGTAGCCCGTCTATCTGCCCGAACGCATCTCCGCAACCGTCGTTCGCCTCTGTCATCTATGGCCCGTGGTGCACCACATTTGCCACGTCGCTGATTTTGGACAGTCCCATTTTGCCATGCACGGTACACTTTTACCACGGCGGCACGCGAACAGTTCACAAACTCAGCCGTTTCGGAAATGCTTCCACCCTTGGCCCGAAAGCCAATGATCATGCCCTTTTGGAAGTCGGATAAATCGCTTCGTTTCTGCATTACGCCAACGATTGAAATGTTTTCCGAAGCCCTCACACACCCTTTATATACGCTCAACTGCACTGTGCTGCCACCTGCCTTCTGTGATTGGTTATTTAACTCTGACATGGAAAGTACGTGGTGGTCACATTAATGTGACTGGACTGTGTATTAATAGAAAAATGGTTACGTCCAATTAATTAATCTGAACAGAAACTTATTTTGGAGCACCAGTTGCCAGCTGAAGTATTAATTTAAAATTGAATCGCCTCCTGATGAAGTTTCAATCTGATAATAATAAATCAGAATTTTTAATTTATTTACTTTTTAGTAAAGTTTAATAATCTTCTGATTTTTCTCAAAACTGTAGCTCTTATTCAAAGGCTTTTGACAGATCATCACCAAAGGTTTTTATTTAAGATTTTTACTAACTTTTGCTGCACTATTAAATGCAAAATTCCAAAATTATATATACATATTCTTAAATAATTTAAACAAACAGCAAATTAAGTTAAAAACCAAAACTCAAATTATGCGCTGTAAACTGAATTAATTCAACGGCAATGTTTAATAACTTCAAAACGTAATTAAAGTAAATTCAAATAATTTATTAATTTCTGGAATAATAAAATGGCCCAAAGCAAATGCAAAAGATTAATTAGTAAATAAGAGCTATTCCAAAATTTCCAAGCAAACTAACGTTGTACAGATAACGAATTCATAAAAATTACCATATGCACTAAATAAGCGGGAAAATAATAAATAAAAAATAAAAAGACCAGCCCCCCCCTGAAGGAGATGTTCTGATAGATGTAAATTCTATTTGTCTTTATTATTTTAACAAAGAAACTTGTTATGTACTATTTAAAAGACGGAAAATAATGATCGCAAATGTGTAAAATAAAATTAAGTCGCATGTTAAAACCCTTTAATTCACTTTGGTTCTGCAAATGATCCCTAAATTATAACCGCAACAAGCATTTTTAGAAATAAATTACAAGTTATTATTGACAACAAATAACGTTCATATATTTCTATAATGTTTAATCAGATGTCGCTTATTAATTAATTTCGTAATTTATTTGTTCGTTAATTTTAAGTATAACAGATAAATTTTAATTGCCATCAATTATTTCTACTGCTTCTAAATGCCTAATTACTCTGTCATTATAAATAAAATTTTAGAAGTTTTATTTAGCCATCGTCTCTGCCGTTTCTCTTAAATCATTATCTTTTCAGAACGCAGCATAATCCTGGAAACATTAAAGTAACTCTGGGTGATTATATTCTGAATTCAGATTTGGAAGGATTGCCTAGCGAAACATTCGGTGTCGATGAAGTGAAAGTTCATCCTAAATTCCGTTTCACTCCTCAAGCTGATCGGTTCGATGTTGCTGTATTGCTCCTGGATAGACCGGTCGGATATCGATTCAACATGAAACCTATTTGTTTGCCTGAGAAAGGAACAGATTTTCTAGGCTCTGTCGGTTACGCCGCTGGTTGGGGAGCCTTAGAACCAGGTAAACGAAGTAATAATATTGATACTTTTATCAAAGTAATCATAAATGTAGGTAAGTTTTAAATAGTTTTAAGTAATTTAAGTAAATTTTGAATAGCTTTAAGTATATTTTTAGATAACTTTAAATAAATTTTAAGCAATTTTAGTATGTTTTTGAGTAATTTTAAGCTTTTCACAGTAAAAACTTTTATAATGGAAATTTCTTAAAACACTATAATTTAGTAATATTAGTCAGGAAAACAGTAATTTTAAACCACATAAATAGAACATAAAATTATAAGTATTCAAGAATTTATGAACTTGGATTAAATAAGAAAATGTCATCTAAAATCGCACTCAAGAATTCAGTTATATAATTTAAGCATTCACTTTTGGAGTTCTAAAATGTATTGGAGAGGTTGGAAAAGTACTGCAGCTCATTTGTAATATTTGTAGATCGTTAATTTTAGGTGTATTTTATTATTTTTAGTTATTATCAATTGCTTCTTTAACAATTAATTAGCAGTTAATCATTTAAATTAATTATAACTACCTCATTTACATTTAACTACCTCAAGAAAACCATTTTTTAATTTTAAAGGAGTAATTAATTAAGTCGTCTTCAAATGAAATACTCCTGTGTTTAAAAGTTTTGCGGAAAATGTTTTGTAGGGCAAATACTATTAGTATTTGTTATACGTAAATCATTCTTTTTTAGACACTTACGGAGTATCATTTATCGGAACATGCACACTTTCTCTAGAGCTCTTGACATTTCCTTAAATGTTAGTGAAACGTCTCTTTTGATACTTGGCATGGATTGGCATTATGTCGCTTCGAATAGCTTGAATTTTCTGAAAATGTTGATTTCATATCATCATAAGGGAGAACAGTTGAAGCAGAAGATGAGCAAATAATATGTGTGAGGCATAAGAGCGGTCTGCTTTTGCGCAAAAAGACCCAAGCTACTTCTGTACAAACAAAAATGCACCATCCTGCCGAATGGTCTAAAGAAACTTCTTCAGAGCTTCAAGCGAGCTATGTTACCCGAAATAATGTCATTTCATACATTTCTCTAGAGAAGTACGCTAACGTACTGGAACAGCCAAGTTAAACTGCTACAAGTCTCATGCGCATGGCATGATATTTTAGTTGAGTTTAACTAAACAGATAAGTTCTAACCTTTTGAGGAGCGATGTCCCTGCCTTGAGAAAGCATAGATTTTTCCCCCAAAAGTACAGCTGTCTGCAAAAAACTTTCTATTTTTCAAAAAAACAGGTTATAGTTTTATTTTTATATTTTTTAGCCCAGAGCGGCTATTAATTTCGTTTTGGCATTTTGCGTCAAAATCTTTAAAAGTCTGAATCACTTTTCAAATTGTTGTCACCAAATATTATCTCCCTGTATTATATTTAAAGAACTATTAAATAATGAAGAATTTGCATAAATGTATGCATGTTTCTCCCATTGTGATAAAACAACGGTGTCTAGAGCCATCAAATTTTGAATTCGTCTCAAAGCCATCAAATTCGTCTCCACCCGAATATGAGTATCTGGAAGCCCAATTTCGGAATTTGTTTTATTATCTATTTCATATTTTGTAAAGCATTTATGAGTTTTTGATTAAGAAACTTAACGATTTCAAAGCGAGCAATGGCAACACTCTACGGGGGGGAAAATTATTTTTATCCCCAGCGTACGAGACTGTGTATCGGAAATTCTAAACATGTGGCTCTTTTTAAATTATTTTGCGATAGCTGAATTGAATTTTACTGTTTAAGTGGGAAGAACATGATATTTAATAAATACGTGAACCACGCAAAACGTTAAAAAATCCCTTTGAGCGTAATATAAAATCTGAAAGCTTTCAGTATTTTTATATTCATATTTTTATTTACTAGATGGCATTGCCACTGAAAATTATACATCTGTTCTAAAATAGAGTTGAAATGCGTGATTCTCTAAGACCTAGTAATTTTTGGTTTTTCAGAATAGAAAAACGCATCATGAAGAAATATGAGTAATCATTTTTATTTTTATACACATCTTAGACTTATTTGTTTCTAAATTTTAAAAGTGAAGTAAAACTGAGAATTGGACATTTCTTTCGTTCGTTTACACAATGCAATCTTCCCCATTAGGGTAGTTCTGCACTTATCAGTCAAAACTAGAACAGTGTGCAAAATGTGCAATGTTGGACTTAGCATGCATAAAAAAGGAGTAATATGGTTCAAAAATTTCGTACAAAATAACGGATATGCCCTTCAAAATTTTTAATCTTTTTGTAGGTTTCCTAATTGGAACTGTAACTAATTATATAAATATAAAATATTATAAATTCAAAAAAATTTTAAAGGTATAACTATTTGGTATTCTTCTGTTATCTAGACCGGTTTCAGAAATTTATGTATGGATGCATGCATGTATAGATGTATGTGTTCATGAGTTTATATATGTACGTACTACTTATGTGTGCGTATATAAACACACACATATATGCACATACACACGTGCATACATACATACATTTCTGAATCCGGTCCGGTTAACAGAAGCGTATCAATTATTTTCTAAACTGCAAAATTAACCTTTATTGAATTCATGCAAGATTCATGCAAGAATTAAGTTATTGTAATTCTAAATAATTTTTATAATTTCATTTATGCATTCATAACCTAGCATTGTATATCTTATATTGCATTTATGTGTATACCAATTATTTCTATCTTACTATAGTAAAATGTTTACTTATAGTAAGATTACAAGTGAATAAGTCAGTAAATATGTAAATTTCAAAATAGTGCGCATGCTTGTTAAGAGCGCTTTTCCTGTGCAGAACGTTACGTACTGTTATGTACTTTATGGACGCGTTTGCTTCTTGAGACCATACGGTTCCAACCGAAAAAAAATATGCTTTCAATTTGTAAATAAGTTAATATTGATAACTCGCAGTCATAGCTTTGAGGTAACATTGGGGAGTGAGAATTAAATTTGTAATTGTTAGTAATTAGAAACAGCCCCTACAACTGTTGCAACTTTACCGCGAGTAATTTGAACAGAGAAATATGAAGGTGAAAATTTTCTCCGTTTTACGAAGAAGCTCCATGAAACTGATCGCCAGCGAATCGCAAGTAAAGTTTATTTATAAAATAGCGTTTTTGCTAAGTATCTGCTTAAAGTGTTTTTAAAAAAATGCCAATCTAGTGTATTATTTGATAACTATGCTCAACTCTAACTACATTTATAACTATGCGCATTTTATCAGAAACTTGGTACAGTGAAGCTTTGGATTACGAAAGTCTTGAACAAATTTTTCAAATGAAAACTGTTTTAGGGGACGAACGATGTCGCTAAATACGAACACGTAAGCTGGCAACAAATGATACTCCAAAGTGGCAATTCATGAAGTGAAGAGAAGTATCTTCAGAAGACTATGGAATTGAGAATATTCCTAATTAGTTGTTCAGCGAAATTTCTGCAAAATGGGATAAAGGGCAAAGGTTCATAGAATATTATCACCCTGATAAAGCATCACCAAGCCGCAGCATAACTATTTGCAATGACAATGCCATTGCTTCCTTTATAAGCATTTCAAAACGTAGACACAAACAAATCACATTTAACAATTTGTAATAGGAAAAGGGCCTAGCGACTCTAAAGGAGAGATGAGAGGTGTTAAGAGGGGGGCAAGAAGGGCCATAGCTATCTGATATTTTTACAGAATACGATTTCTCTTTCAAACAATAACACTTTATGTTTTTGATTTCTTCACCGTTTTCCACTTACGCCGTCAACTTACCTTCGTACAGATAAACGATAAAATTTAGTTCAAGTTCTCTAATTTTATATGTGTAGTATTATATTACATGTTGCGCATATGCTAATACTGTATGTTAGACTTAATGAATTTAATCAGGTTTGCACTACGAACTTGCATTCAAAGTATTCTTTTTTGAGCAATCATTTGGAATATGGGACCGAATTGATTCATTTTATATTAATTCCTATAAGGAAAACTGTTTCGGTTTACGAATATTTCGGGTCACAACCTATCTTCATAGCGAATTATGTTCTTGAACTATGGTTTCATAGTATATTTTTCTTTTATGGCTTAAAACCAACAAAGTTACGGAAACCATATATTGGAATAATATAGTATCTCTTAAATTAACCTTTTTCTCTTTTTGGTAGTTTTACGTAAATAATTGTGAAAACCATTTACAACGAAGATTATACTGTGCATTAAATTATCTCATAATGATTAAAGTCTGCTTCTACAATGTACGATTAATGAAAACTTCAGTTTAATGTTGCTCGATTGCTTTGTATTTCTTTCCAGGCTCTAAACTTAGACCGAAGATTCTTCAGTATGTTCCTGTACCCATAATCAACAATAAAATGTGCGAAGGATGGCACAGGAGACGTGGGATAAATATTGTTATTTATGACGAAATGGTGTGCGCAGGATATGAATTCGGAGGCCGTGATTCTTGCCAAGTAAAGTATTTTTCTAATAATATAATTCTGCAAATAAGCATATCCCTTTCCTTTTTTAATTTAAGGTCATATGAAACGTCAAGACGATGACTTGTGCTCCATCTTAATAATAGGGGTACAATTAAGGTAAATCCCCTTTATTTTATAATATGCTAAATGCGAAGAGTGCTCTGACGTAAAATGTGAATAAGGTTTTAAGGAAATACTTGCTTAAGATTCTTATTCAAACACACTAGTTTCACATATATATATATAAAATTAGAAACTTATACGTAGGGGGAGAAGATGAAAAATAACGAAGCATAAACCGAAATTAATGTGTTTATTTCCCTGTGCTTTACATAGCTAGAAAGAATTACTCAAAAAGTTTAGTGCACCTCCAAATGAGCGCCATTTGTACGATGAAAAGTGATTAAGTAAGCCACAGATTGGCATAATATATTTGAAAATAGCAACTAGTACTTTGTATGCCGATAGGTAAACTGTGTGAGTTCATATTATTCATTTCGTTAATTGCTAAGTATCAGTTTCACATTTTGAAACAGTTCATTTTGAAAATGCCAGTGAAACGTCATGACTCCACAAGAGAAAAGCAGCGTGCTGTTATCCTTTTTTTTTTCTTTGGAAGCGAGGTAAAAGAACTTCGGGCTAAAAATATTCATAAATGAATATTTCCTGGTTATGGAAAAACGTGTTTGTCAAGTAAAGCCGTGCACAAGTGGGTCGAGAAATTTTTTCAAGGCCGATCCAAGTTTTGCGATGAAAACCCAAGTGCGCGCTCGGTTTAGATTGAGACAGACTTTCAGCAGAGTTTGAGGGCAGAGGGCTGATTCAAAAAATGGACTGTACGCTATAACAGTATCAGTGCCTGTTTGGTTTACTAAAGAAAACATCTTAGAGGCAAACACTTTGCACATGATGACGATGTTCAAGAAAGACCCAATATGTCTGAGACAGCAATCCAAAGAATTTTATGCAGCTGGTATTAAAAGTAAGATAGGTAAAGGAGTAAACACGAGTAGTGCCTTTAACTGGGTAGAACAAGCGAAACATTATAATTGTATATAGTGGTCAAGATTACCCGTACAACAAATGTAGTGCAACTGATGATACTTCGTGGAAAATTAGATCTAAGATTTTACCGTTCTTCGATTGAGTATCATGTTCCAGAGATACTCGAGGCCCTGAAGACATGGTAGTGCCACCAACGTTAATGCAAAATTTTCGGTGAAGAATCAGGTGCATGGTTATTTCTAGGGATTTACACAACACAAGGAAATTGAGATTGACTATGAAAATTCGACGGATCTGCTGGGGTAAAATCCCGGGAAGAATTAAAAACTAGAGAAGGATTTAGTAAATAGCTTAACGATTAAATACTTTATTTTAGCGAGGAGCCGATTCAAGAAATAAGTGCAGTTTCATTGTTTAGTTCTTTAATTTTTTGTTGTAAAAAAGCTTTATTATTTGTAAATTACAAAATTGGAGAAATAAAGAAGCGATCAATTTATTATAATTTTAATTTAAAATTTATTTAATTAAAAGAAATTCATGAATTATTTTCTATTCAACGGACGGTAATAGAATTGATTGGAACACAATATCAACGAAAAACGTGAAAATCGAAAAATCATTTTAATTATGGATATTTACAAGAAATAGTGTTTCGATATTTAAAAAAAATGTTGAAATGAAAGGCCAGCACTTGCAATACACGCATCGCAACGAGGATGGATCTCATTTACGAGACGCAGATTTACTCCTCAGAAGAAATTGTCGCCAGAATCACTACTACAGAAGTACTTGACATAACGGGCATCTTTCAGAGAGGACGCCAAACACTTCATCGTTCTTCTGGTACATATATGACAGCTGGTGGTAACACATTAGAACAGTTTTTGTAAATATTAAACATTATTTCTTACAAACATCTGCGATTAAAACGGCTTTTCTTTCTCCAAGTTCTTGGTACTAACTGTATTTCAGTGTTCACATTCCACGCGACACTGCATTACCAAAACTGTTACTTTTGCCCTTTTCGATCCCCCTTAAAGATATGAGTTTTTTTCTCATCAGTTCTTGTGTCAGTATCTAGTGTACTGTTATAAAATAATATTGAAGGGAATATTTAAAATTATTTTTTTTCCAGGGTGATTCAGGTGGTCCTCTAATGATAAACCACTTCGGTATATGGTATTTGGTTGGTATAGTATCAGCAGGTTACTCCTGTGCCAAACAATTCCAACCAGGAATCTACCACAGAGTCAGCAGTACATCTGACTGGATTTCTACAAATTTGTACTGAAGGGAAGAAAATCTGGTGACTTGTCTTTTATACACAAAAGCAATAATGAAGTTTCAAAAATTCCATAAATCATAAGAAATACTCTTAAGTGAACTTTATTGCAGGCAATAATAAACGTTGCTTTGATGTACGTCAGCAAATCTAAAGGAAGAAAAGAAACTGCAAAATGAATCGCCAATCATTAATCACATTACACATTGTAAAAAACAACTTTGGATAATCATGTACTTGTTATTGTAACTTCATGAATAGTTGTATAATATTGTCAGAACATAGCTGAAAATATTACGGATGTGATTTCAAGTGTGGTAATCAACAAATAGTCATGTGTAAATGTCATACTTGAGCCATTTTCTTTTTTTGCCATTAAAGATATACAATTCTGCAATGTTGTACTTCATTTATAAACTCGTTACCAACTCCTGCGTATGTAAGCACATAATTTATTTTATAATAGATTGGTTCATTGTTATTTATAAAGCTTGCAACAAGATATTAAAAAAATGAAAATTAACGGCTATTATGAAAAACATTTCTTTGCGCTGATACCCGAGTCCGTACAGGAGCACAGCTAGAATTTAATTTTCCAAACTGCCATTTATCAATGAGCACTGATAGGCAATACATTTAATTTAAAAGATAAACTGAGCACTTTAGATCACTTACGTTTGCTCCTTGAAGAAGAAAGTCCTCTTACCTGCCCCCATTATCCTACCTGATAGTCAAACTAATAATAATGTATGTTTGACTTTTGCTTAGTTTTGTGTTTGATATTGGACTGCACCTGTTCCATATATTTCGACAAATGAGAACTGCTTCATGTTTACTCAAAACACTTTGTTCTAGATTCTTAGTATCGCATGTTTTTAATTTGTAGGATTTTATGTTAATTAATATAAGCTAAAGTTTTAAATCATAATTAACCAGTTATTATGATTTAAAACTTTACTTTAGCTTCTTCCTTACGTAGTCCTCATTAGAATGCAAAATAGCAGTTGTGTATTTAAGCCGAGGGTTTGAATGTTTAAGAGCTTCTCCTGATCTCGCATTGCAGTTATGTACTGTCATCAGCTCTGCCAAAGTTTTATTTCGGCTTTAGCCATCTTGCTAATTGGCGTAAATACTCGCCATTAAGTACTTGAACCAGCTTTAAGTAGCTATTTTGCGTGTATTCTCAGACCACGTTATTTAAATTTGAATTTAACTTCATCTTATGTTATTTAAATACCTGCAAGTAGAAAAGTTTCGTCTGTAGCACAAGTTAATTTTAAAAAGTTCAGTAAATATATTATTTTAAACTTTTTAAAGAATTTGTCATTTGAATTCAAGCTGGAGCCATAACTCGCTTGTCAGTCTAGTAGAGTCTGAAAAACATTTAAACTTCTATACAAGCAGTACCCTTCAAGTTCACATATGAAAACAAGGATTTGGGCGGTAATATTCTGCAATTTAAATTAAATAAAAAAAAACTAGAAGTTAGCTTAAAAAATACTTTAATAAATATTTAAAAAAATTTTCGTACATAATACTTTTCATTCATAAAAAAACTAAAACAATAACCTGTTAATGAAATGCGATGATATGATAAGAATATACATAAAAATGAATTTATTAATAATACCAGTTGTTTATATTTTGCATATTTTTACAAACGCTTGTAACACTGTTAATCTGTTTTATAAACATACACTTTTCCAAACGCACATACATGTTCAGGAAGCATGCTTTTCAGTTCTGATTAAAATATACAAATGCTGCTGCACAGCTGAGTATTAAAAAGTAGTGTTAGAAATTTAAGTGCGATTTTTTATCTGTTATTATTTGTTGGTTCTCAGTATTATATTTAACTTATTTGTTTGATATGTTTTAGCTTTTTATAATTAATAAAATCAAATAAAAGAACAGATATGCTTTTAACAGATCTTCTACGATATAATGTGAAACTTTGGTGGTATGTGCATGATAGTAACATGTGCATATTTAGGAGTCCCAATTCTCACTCAGAAGCGCCGGATACAATACCATTTTTCTTCGAAATGATCTTGTTGATATAAACAGCAGCAAAGACCAAATTACTGAGAGAGCTGAAAATACTACAGCTGGGTAGAATGTGGTACTCTGAAAAGTAAAACCTGAAAATTTTGAAAAAAGAAATCTTTAAATTTATTTCAAGCATCACACAAGACATTCATGGAATACCAAATATTGATTTAAAGTAAATTTTAAAAAATTTCAGACTAACAGCAAAAATTATTAAGAATTAAAAAATAAATTCAATTAGCATATTGAAAGGCCGTTTATCTCTGATGATATTGATTGTAAAAACCTTAAAACGTGTGTTATACGAAAACCGTTAGGACCAAAAAGAAAAGAAAAAAAAAGGTTTATTAAAGTAAAAATACCTCTTTAAATAAAAAAGGCTACTTGTTTCGTGAATTTAGCAATTTAAAATTAATATTTTTGATGAGTTAGTTCTTCACTGAAATTATACTTGAACTATATATGTAGTTGTTGAACCAGAAATATGGTTACATGTTTGAAGTAAATATAATGTTTTACTCACTGTATGGTTTAGAGAGACATGGAATGGTAAATAGAATATTTGTAGAGACATTAGGATATTTCGAAGCAGGAGACATAAAAAATGAACAACGCCTTCGCCGGGAATCGAACTACGGACCTCTCGGTTACGCGTCGAGCATGCAGACCACTACACCCCGAAGGCATGCGAAGAAGGCGGGAGAAATACCTTATATACTCCCCCTTTTAAAGGGTGACTGAGGTTTTGGGGACCAAATCGCGGTGGTGGAGAATTATCATCCACCACCTTTTTTAGTTCGGGCGCCAGTGTAGAGACATTAGGTTATTTCGAAGCAAGAGAGGTGAAAAATAAGCAGCGCCTTCGCTGGGAATCGAACCACGGACCTCTCGGTTACGCGTCGAGCATGCTACACCACGAAGGCATGCGAAGAAGGCGGGAGAAATACCTTATATATTAAACTTAAAACATTCTTAAAAAAAATTCCGTTTTAAATTCCAGTCACATACCGAGCATTAGCGAAGATAGCGCTGAACATGCAGCAGCAAGTTATAGTTGTAGCGCAGCCGTTAATTGCGTCAAATTGCAGGCTGCTTTACATTGGAAGACATTCACTTTAAAGCAGTTGACTTCTTGTATAAAGAAGTCATTTTCTGTCCTTTCGCTTTTAAGTGAAAACAGGAATTCTTCCCAAAAGGTTTCAGAAAAGAAACCTTCCTGGAAGAATTCGTAGTAACACCGATAAAAAAATATTACGGCAGCGTTTGTTATTTAAATTTATCAAAGCAGAAAAGGATATTTACCTGAGAGAACGGGTGCCTTCATAGAGGACTTTCTAAGACAGACCGACTTTCGGGCGTTAAAGTGGGTCTGCCTAGTATTGTTCTTCTTTTGTGTGGTGTTCTTCATTTTGACGCTTTGACTGTCCAATGGCCCTGTTTTTACATCAAGGACACCATTATATCATCACGATGCTATCAAACTAGTAGCCATATTTTTGGCTCGCCCCTATACACAATCTCCTGATATCCCTTAAACTACGTAAATTTGTTTTGGTATGTGTATCTTTTAGCAAAATTCCTGATCCATCTCATGTAAATGTATATTTTGAAACCTAGGACCCATTTGTCACACCATTTCCAAACACAATTTTGTAGCAGAACTTAATTTTGAAAAACTTTGCTAGAAATTCAGTTCTTTTAACAGATTTAAATATTAGCATTATTTTAAAAATTAACAAGTGGGAATCATAAGAAAAACAAACCAATCCAAAATAGATATGTATCAACTTAGCCGGGAGCTTGTCACATGCGATTGTTGTAGTTAAAATAAAAAAGTCATTAGTAATTAATGCAATACTGGCCTGAATCAATTAATTAGGTATTTCAGCCTTCTTTTTTAAGATAATTTCTATGAAAAGGCTATATTGTCTTAAAAATCGACACTAGAGCGTAAATTTACTGCATTATATCTGCATTACAAGTTGTAAAATTTGCAGTGAAAATAATTGATTCCGATTGTGTTAATTTATTTACAGCAGATTTTACGTTACAATCTATGCTAGAAGAACTGTTATAAGAAAATAAGACAAATTATAGATTAAAAGTAAAAATAGTGAAAGGAATAAAAGAAAGGCAACCTAATTATTCAGACTTACTACTAGTTTTTCATAACTGAGAAGAAATCTCTAAAAATGAAGAATGGTTCTTATTTATTATAATAACAAGGCTATTTTAATCAGTTAATTAAAGAAATAATTGAGAGACACACGAAAACAATGAAATTTAACAACAAAAAATTGAAATGCCTTCATCAAGGCCATGATGACAAAGATATTCTCCTCTAGTTCATAACAAAAATCTCAATGAATGCACTTAGTTAAAGAACATCTTCCTCGAGTAGTTTTTGGTGTGGTTTATTTGACAATGCCAAAGCATTCTAGAGCTATCTGCCTAAGAAGGATGCCTTCATGGAGGAGTTTCTTAGGGAAACTGGCTCTTATCTTCGTTACGCATAGGAAAAACCAGGAAAACGACCATGCAGCCAGCCCATTCACCTAGAATTGAATTCAAGCAAAACCCTCAACGTTTAGCAATTTTACCGCTCGGCCGTTGGTGGGCTTCTTCTCTACATTTCTCTTCGCGTTCGAACAAAATTAATACACAGGTTGCAGTTTAATCCCAAAGAGATGCGAAACTATATAAAAGCATTTCATAGTAAAAACCTAAGTGGACTAGTTTATAATAGTTTGATTTAAAAAAACGATTGCTTTTCTTCACCTAAAGCATTTTCTATCGCAAGTTTATTTTTCATCGAAATTTAGTCCATATTAGATGAAGTAGCATTAAATAACTGTCAAACGTAAATTAATGCCCAAAAATCCTTCAGATATAGTTTAATGCGCAAAAAAAAGATTAAAAACTCAATAAAATACGATTTGTTTACTTTTTACGTGACCTTTAACTAAATTTAACGAGTTGAAAATGACATAAAATGGGTAATTTTTAATTTTTTTTTGTCCGATATTAAATTTAAGTAACTCTAAATTGCCAAATAATATTAATAATAATCATTTTTTATCATAGTTATTTTCTAAGGACCGTATTCCCAGTCCTTAATTGTGATTTAGCTACTGTTTCTCTAAAAACAATATAAAGGAAAATTTTATCTTATTTTTATTGTAGTTGTTTTTCTTCAAAAACATTCTTTTAGTATCGGTATTTATCGATAAAAAGGAATTAACAGTGAGGAATTATCGCTAAATACTGGTATTAATATGCTAGTAATAATATAATTTTTTATATCAGTAAATACAGGTACGATAAATTTATCGGTGAATACCAATAAATTTATTGCCGGTATTTATTGATAATAGGAATTATTTTCGGGTATTACCGGTAATGGCAGCAATCATTAATTTCACAGCCCTCCGTTAACATCCATGCATGCCTTACAGTTCTGAAGTTCTTTTTTCTTTCTTTTTATTTTTTTCTATTCTTTTCCTTTTTTAAAGTTTTAAAGATTCCTGGAAATTCAGTTCTTGCTCATGTGAATGGTACTGAACAGTTCACTGTTCTGCCACCAGATTATCATAAATGAGATTTTAATATATCAGTATTAGTACCTGACATGCATGGATAAACATACACACCTTTTGGAGTTAACCGTGCTAAACAATATTTAGGACCGTTTTGGAATTAACCGCATTAAAGTACGCCCTATCACCCGGTATATAATCCTTCTCCTATTTACCCATACCTGCCCCGACAAGATGACCCCATTACGAACATCGCCAGCCTGGACAGAGTACAAAGTACCCAGTATTGCTTTATGAATGTGGTGCTTAATTGCATCACCAAGATCTACTCAAGACCCGCATGTTAGGAGAACCTCGCAGCTTGGTGGCGATCCCGTTAGCCGTCCCTCCACTATGTAGAGGTGTGGATAAACCAAAGCCAGATTAGCCCTTTTGACTACAATTTGAAATATTGGTGACAATTATGCCACCAGATTGCCATAAATGAGATTTTCAGTATATTAGTGTTAGTAGCTGACGTACGTGTATAAACACGTAAGGCCAGATTAGTTCTTTCAAGCTTAACTAACAGTTTAAAATATCGGTAAAAATGATGGAAATTACTACTCGAAATTATCACAGTTTTTACTCGGCTAAGCTTAGAAGTTGTGATAGACTGGGATGTTAATTAGAAGCTACATATTACAGGTGTTGTTTACAAGTGGATTATAAATAGCAGGCTGAAGGAAATTCGCTTAGGAGTCCACAAAACGTTTTAGTAATAAGAACCCAAAAGAAAGAAACAGCCGTCTTTTATGAGCGACCATGAAGGTTGGTTTGTTTATCAACGGTGTAAAACATCCTGAAATTATAAAATAGCATTTGCTTTGACACCCAGTGAAGAACCATCATATACAAAATATACGGGCAAACATATGTAGCGTATACGAACGAAGTAGGTAGTTCAAATATTGTTCGAAACACAAAGCATCATATTGCCGTTATAGATCTTTGTTGCATCTCAGAGTATAGAGCGCGTGGACTACATTACATAAAATGACTGATTCGCAATTAAATCTGTACTTTAAAGGAAAACACTATTCTATGGGTAATTTCGGGAAGAGCGATTTCATATTTTCCGTGACAATGCGTTTTCCCTTCTGGCCCGCGTAATGAGAAGTTGCTTTACTTCTTAATGGATCCAATATCGGAAATTTTTTGATAAACTGAAACAGAAAATGAATTGAAGTTTCCTTAATTCTAGCTCTAAATTCGTACTTGTGTCACCTAGTATCAGATAGGAGCTTGTGTATATTTTGTCCAAAAGATGTGCCTTAATGATTAAAATTAAATGCTTTTCAATTCAATATGAATTACTAGCATGTTTTCAAACGTATATAACAATCAATAATTATGCATTAAATTAAATTTTTTAATTTTAGTTTTATCATTGATTTAAACAAATGGAGCTCATCAGGAAATAAATAAAATTTTCATTTTTGTTCTTTCCATCTTCTTATGCACAATAGGTTGAAAAATTACAATTTTTAGAGCTGTAAATTTGCCGAATTCTTTGCGAAATTATGCCCTATTTATCTTACTGCAATTCACACTGCATTTTAATATGAATTCAAATGCTCAAAATGCATGCTTACAGTAAATGCTGCTGCATACCAGCCCTAGAAAAATTTCTTACTAGTCATCATTCCCTTTTACTATAAGAATCTGTTGAATCTTTGAAGATTATTTTAGAAAAATCAAAACATTTATTGTGTAATGATCTATTACTACACACTAAAGTTGACATTTAAAAATGAAAGACTTTTCCATTTCATACTCATATAATAAAAACACCTCAGTAAATTTACACTACAATGAAATTTACTGCAGTAACACTTGCATTAGAGCAATAAGAAATTTTTGAAGTAATTTAATTCATAACAATAGCTTCTGCATCAAAACAAATAAAAATTATAAAAATCACCTACCCTCTTTGGCATCGACTGCAAGAAAAATATATGTAACTACTCCAGCAAATGAAACAAGGCAAGCTCCCTGCCCTAGAACTATTATATCCCTTAGTTCTCCTGGACCATACCATTCTTCTAGGTTTCGTTTGAATTTCAGGATGTGAACATGTAAAGTTGCGGCTGCGAAAATAGCTGAAATTAAATTTGATTCGTTTAAAATCAGAGTACATGTAATATAAAACAATTACACACACTGGCCAATGTACATGAAACTTTTGAGATTTTCATTTGAATGCGTGCTAGGGATGAAGTATGCAAATTTTTTATGACGTGGGTTACACGTGGTTAGAATGCTATATACGTAAGATGCAAGAGTGCTTTTTTACGATGAATGAAGTAAAATGGGAAAAAAGACAGACCATTTGAAAAAGGGCTTATTGTTAGTACCCGTTTAGCAGGGGCCTCGATTTCGAAGACAGAAAATCTCACTGGGTTCTCTAAAGCAGCCATATCAAAGGTTTCAAAAGTTGGAATCAGAACCCACAGTCCTTCTCTAGAAGACGTAACTGTGGTTCGAGCACAGCTTTCCAAGAGAGTGATCGGCGTCATCTTCGACGAATTGTACGGCAGAACAGGCACTCTACTGTGCTTCAACTGACACAAATCGTAAACCAGGGCTCTTCCCAACAGATTTCAACTCGAACCATGCGCAGAGAATTGCAGAGAATAGGAATGCATAGTCGGGTGCTTGTGAGAAAACCACTCATTTCTGCCCGACCTGCAAGAATTCGTTTGCAGTGGTGTCGAGAAAGAAGGCACTGGACATCTGAGGATTGGAAATGGGTAATTTGGTCGGAGGAATCACGCTGCACCTTATTTTACACTGATGGAAGACGTCAAATTTGGCGATAACCCCATGAAGCCATGAATCCATCTTGCCTTACTCGCACAGTGCGAGGGTCTGGTGGGAGTATCATGATATGGGTCACGTTCTGCTGGCATGGATATGGTGCTCGGGTGTTCCTCGAAGGTAAACAAATAGCCATGAGATACCTAGATATACTGGCAGACCAAGTGCACGCTGCAGTTTTGCATTTTTACCCTGATGGCAACGGATACTTTATGAACAATAATGCAGTTATACATCGTATCAAAAGTGTTCAAAATTGGTTTGCTGAACATCAGTCTGACTTCCAACACCTTCCTTGGCCACCGCATAGCCCCGATTACAGGAAATCCCATAGAAAATGTGTGGGATATGGTGAAAAGACACATACTGCAGTACTCTCCTCTTTCATCTAATTTACAAGATCTAAAAAGCTGCATAGCCAATACATGGTATTCTCTGCACGTAAATGCACTCCAAAAGCATAAAGACCATGCCCAAACGAATCAGAGCAGTTATCCGTGTAAAAGGTGCTCCAATAAAATATTGGTCTTGGGTCTCTAATTCAGCGGCTAGTATGTGTACAAAGAAGGAACAAATATATGATTTTCGATAGCATATATTACTTTCCTTAAATTCACTGCTTATTGAGAGCTTCTTAATAACGTATGACTAAATCAACTAGAATTTTTGAAGCATAATTCTTTAAAATCTCTCAAAATCTTAGGGATCCTTCTTATATATATTGAAACTAGTGAGAAAGAATTGTCAGTCACTATTTGCAAATGCCAAGCTAATTCCTTAGTAAGAAGAAATGTTCATAAGCTAAGCTTTAACTATACAAAATTCAGCTGAACACTGTTAAACATCTAATCTCAAAATGTGTACATCATTGAATTAATCTCATAGTTGATGTGATATCTTAAATAATTATGTAGTAATATGCAAATCATATCTGTTGAATGCAATAATTAACATTAAAATGTAAACTGAATTTACGGATAAAAGACAAATTTATTAACATATACATATATATATATATATGTATATATTCATATACAAAGTGTTACGTGCGTACGGGTTCGTTATATATTGAATGCACAAGTCGTTAAAAAGTTAACAAAAATTTATTCTTTCCACAAGAAATTAATTAAAATGCTGAAATATTTCTTCACAGATCTTCGCACGATATCACAATATCTCAAATGTTTAGCAAAAACTCAGTTCAAAACAGATAAAATAGTTCTATCTCACAGCGAAATCGCTACAATCAATACAGCATTAAGTAAACAAACAGCAGTTCGCTTTTTACAGCTACAAGTATAACAGCAACAACAACAACTAACTGAGATGAGGTGTTTCACCTCGGCTTTTATAAGCTTTTTAATTATCAGTAGAACAATCACGATTTTTCTAGATTTTTCTGGATGGCAACAGTAATTACGAGATATTTATTTATTAAGCATTAAATGCACGCGCTCTTTTATTTTTATTTTTTTTTTTTTTTTGACGTAGCTTTCTCTTCAAAAATCGTCTGCGTTGCTAAGGCAACATGAAGCAAATCTAATTACAATTCTAAATAAATAGCCAAATAAATGTGAAATTCGTAACATTGCCCCCTTCCCAAGGACTGCACGTCCCGGGCAGTACAATCCCTGGACAGGAAGCCAAACTTACAACTAAAGCATCAGTGCTATAATAAACATTACTTTATAATAACAAAATAAACAATAATTAAAATAAGTGACTTTCAGCAAATTAAATTCTATCCAACGCGAAATACAATTCAAATACTAAGTACAAATACTATCAAATACAAATGCTATTAAACACAAATACTTATCAAATACTACTACTTAACAAATACAAATCAAATACTAAATACAAATAGGACCATGGTCTTATACTATGTACATTACTATTTACAATTATATACACTACGTACTATGGCCATAGTAATGAACTAACCTGTCATAATGAACGACTTTAGGTTTAGAGTTCGATGACTTACGGATCCGAACCACGACGTCGTTCAGCCTGTTTAGGACTGTGTAAGGACCATCCCAAGGTGACTGTAGTTTCGGAGAAAGTCTATTCCGTCGAGTCGGACTCCATAACCACACCTTGTCTCCTTCGTTGAAACGATGGCCAGTAGCTCTCGTGTCGTAACGGGTGTTCATCTTGTTCGTCGCCAAGCTGACTCGCTTTCGTGCAGAACGGTGCTTCACTTCAAACCGGGCCTGGACATCTTGGATGTATTCCTCAGGCGATGAAGGCGCATCTGCAAGGCGGTCAGATAAGAAATCACAAGGCAGACGAAGATCACGACCGATGAGCATCTGGGCTGGAGAATTGCTGGTAGTCTCGGGTTTCTCTTCGATCTCAGTATGATTTCGGCAACTTTCTGAGCAGGTTCTTTCAGATGACACGTCGGCGTTTCGTGGTGAAGATCCTTTCTGAGGATCGATAGTCATGGCCTCAAACGCTGAAAACAGTTTGTTGTTTTTGAAGTCTAAGGAAAATTTATATTTCCTTAAACAGTCCAATCCTAGTATGCAAGGGTCTGTAATATCCGCCACATATGCTGTGGGATGGTAGGTGGCCTTTCCAAAGGTGATGTTTACATTTAACTTTCCTTCTACATCAATTTTCTCGCCTGACGCAGTCTGGAGAGTAACACAGGATGGCGTCCAAATCAGTTTTTCCTTAAATTTTTGAGCTAAATCCTTCCGAATTATGGTAACATTATCTCCTGTATCAATGATCATACTGCAAGGAACTCCGTCGATATGCCCATTAATGGATAGTCCATTACTCTTGCCACACACTGCAGAAATCTTGAGCGCTTTAAAACGGGGTTGTTCACTATCGCTCAAACTCTGCTCCGCGATATGATCATTAATTTGCTTCTTGCGTCGTTGCTGGGAAATGATCTTACTTTCCGTGCTCTGGGGTGTTCTGCAGTTCCTTCGTAGGTGGCCTTCAGCTCCGCAGTTCCAGCATTTTGGTTCTTT
>KK117886.1:98856-186602 GCA_000611955.2 Stegodyphus mimosarum
GAGATATTTATATTAAGCATTAAATGCACGCGCTCTTTTATTTATATTGTTATTTTTTTTACGTAGCTTTCTCTTCAAAAATCGTCTGCGTTGCTAAGGCAACATGAAGCAAATCTAATTACAATTCTAAATAAATAGCCAAATAAATGTGAAATTCGTAACAAAAGTAATTCAGAAATATTTGGATAATGTTAAATCTCTGAAATTTTACTCGTTTTAATTTTTTACCTTTGAACCTTGCCTAAACTTAACTGACTGGTGCTGGACAAACTAAACTAAAATAAATCAATACTGCAATTCTTCTAGTTAGGAGCAGGGGAAGGAACTGGTTGATTGAACAAACTCAATATCTAAATTAACTATTTCTTAAATCATTTAACTCACACAAAGCAAAGCAAATTCATCTTTATAAATCTTAACCTGAAAAGGAAGAAGGAATAAATCTTCTCTAGTACTCGGTAGAAAAGAAACTATCTCAACTAAAACATTTATAAAATTTACTTAAATTACATATTCAATCATTTCTCAAATTTACTCAAGAGAGCAAGTTCAGATTCATTAAATCAAAATCTCGTAAGCACCAGAGGAGAAATATTCAAGCACAATCAATCAGTTCCACTAAGAAAAATCAAGCAATAGTTTTAACTATTCCTAGCACCTAAAACAAGCATTCAAATATTCAGTAAGACGTGGTTAGTACATATTTGCTAAAAATAAGAGGGCGCGTTGTGAGTACCCTGAATGCATAAACATTTTTCCATAACACCGATAAAGTCCATGTCTCTTAGAAGCCTTAAGGAAGGGAATAAATGAAGTTACTGAACGGACCAACTACGCAACACAAAAAGGAACAAATGCAAGTAATAACATAAAATCAAACTCATTTATTAATATCTTGGATATATTTATAGGAGAGGTGGTCATACTACCCTTACATACACTAGCAATTAATATTCCACATTAAATTTCTCTCAAGAGTCATTTATCAAGATCAGATTTTGCAATTTAACATAATAACGATTAATTCGATTACACTAGAACATTGATTTAAATATTTAACTGGATTTCACACAAACTAATATATAAATTACAATTAACATAAATTTCATATTTTATAGACAATAATTTTAAATTCTCATAAAAGGCACAAACATTTCTCTAATACCGAAAGGAAATCTCTTTCTATCAGTTGCGCAAGATTCATTTGAACTAGTCTCACTTGACAAATTAATTTGAACTAGTCTTACTTGACAAATACTATAATGGTACCAATAAAATATATAAGATAATTCCCTAATTAAGTTGGTGAAAAAAATCTTAATCCTTCACAAATAACTGAGTTCTCAATCACTTCTTAAAATACATACATATACATAAATGAATCATATCACTAGTCCACCATGGAATTAAGATAGACAGAGAATAGAGAGAGAGACAAAAATAATTAAAATATTTCATTCACAGGTGGAAGACAACTTTTCCGAAGTTATGATCATGTTACTGTCTCAACACCACAGGGAGCGTCCAACTATAGTTTACGAAAAAACGATATAAAGATGAGGCGATGCTATAATTTTGAGTAGAGCTCTTGTCTTCAAGCAACCAAATGCATCAAAAATTCTTTATCAGGAGAGCTTCTGGAAAGTTCCTAAATCTTCCCACCCTTCTATCAGGAACACTTCGAAAATGATTATTTATAGTTCTCCGAGTAAGATGATGAAGAAGAAGCGATGCTATACTTTTGTGTAGAACTCTTCTCATCAAGCCAGAAAAATTCTTCTTCAGGAGAGCATCCGGGAACTTCCTAAAATCCACCCACCCTTCTATCAGGAACACTTCGGGAATGACAATTTATAGTTCTCCGGGAAAGATGATGAAGACGAAGCGATGCTATATTTTTGTGTAGTGCTCTTGACATCCAACACAAATTCACTTCCAGCCCTTCTATCACGATTCCGTCACACTGCGACAGCCATCCGCGGACCGCAGGCGCGAGCCAGCCCGCAAGGGCGAAGCTCGGCCACAGGGCAAACGCCCTTTCTCTGTCAGACAACTATTTTCCTCCCAAGTTTTACCGTACTCCAAAAAACTGACCTAAACTCGGGTAAGAATCGAGGAAAACTCGGTTTCTCCTCCTACAAAATACTAGTGGTCAAAACTTAGCGCATAAAATTAATTCTCGCCAACCCGAGACATTCACTATAATTTCACTGAACTATAGTTTACGAAAGTCAAATATACATCCCAAACGAATCAAAATAGAGTCGTTGTCCACAGTCGACGGTTGACCAGGTGCAAATGACTCATCCTAACACGTGCGAAAATTTGAGACTAAAAATTCGACACCCTCTTGCTAACAAAAGGCAAAATCTAAGGAGAAAAACAAAAAACTGCCCTTTCAAGATCTAATTTACAATTGCTCCTTTCTTCCGAAGTTATATAAGCATGGCAGCATTCACAAAGCGAGAGTGCAAGTGAATGCAGGAAGTCAATTACGATATCCATTTTACTGCGTAGCAAAAGACATGGGAAACAACACTATACTGCCCTCAGTTCCAACTGTTATCTTAAAAACTATTTCCACGGAAGTTACTTCCGTTAAAAGACACTCCCTTTCTTCGTTAGAAAATTGGACCGTTGAAGAAAAATAATTGCTTTGTAGAGACATTTGGTATTTTTGGAAGCATCAGACAGGAAAAACGAGCAACGCCTTCGCCGGGAATCGAACCACGGACTTCTCGGTTACGCGTCGAGCATGCAGACCACTACACCACGAAGGCATGCGAAGAAGGCGGGAGAAATACCTTATAGCCTAAAGATTTTAAATACACTCTTTAAATATATATATATATATATATATTACATTACGCTCCTCCGAATTTCAAATTTCAAAAGAAATCAAATACAAATAAAAATAAAATACTTAAATAATTGATTATTTAAGTGACTAAACACACTTAAATTTCGTGACACAACAATAAAAATGCAAATGCAAGTAGAAAGAACCGAAATAAGCAGATTTTGCAATGGAATATGTTTGTGGGAAAGGAGAGTTGAAATGATACAGCAGTTATTAAAAGCGTTCTTCTGACTTAAATCATGATAACCCGCGCGATTTTCGAGCGGTGTGCGTCACTACTCGAACGTAGAGCTCGTTGATATGCATTTTATCCATGAAGCTGCGGACGGAAATGGAGCATCAACTCAAAGGAGATATTCGGATATCGTTCTTCTATTCTGGAAGGATTTTGTCATGCGCACAAACATTTTCATGCTAGAAATAAGTTTTCATATTAGATAGCATGTTCCACCCCAGAAAACAGGTTTCCATGTCAGAGAGTAGGATACAGGTTTTCCTCAGATTCTTATGCATCTTTATAAATTTCGTCATGACATATGAGTTCAAAAAATTTGCTACTTTCCTAACGACAAAATGAAAAAGTTAGAACTTTTATATCAAACGCAGAGCAACAGAGGGAGAAATTTTTAATTGCAAAATTTTAGAACGTTTTCAATTTCATATCAAAAGATGCGATACTGTCTCATGGCACGTTTGCATAAAATACATACTGTCAACAGAAGTAATAACGATATAAAACGTCTCATTCGTTATCAGAAAATCGAAAAGTCGGAAATTTTCAAGAAATCTATTACAGTGTATTCTCGATTATCCGGATTATCTGGTTTGTGGATTACCCGTGCGTGGCGGTACCCGCGCACGTACACGTGTGCGAGAGGGTCTAAATAAACAATACGCGCAAGATTGAGTATGCTATGAAAACCGCTGAACTGCGTCTTTAGGTTTAGTTTCAAAGATTATCTTGAAGATTTTGTTCTGCATGTGCGTAGTCGAAGGCATCGTTTTAATTGATCACTAAGTTTTTTTTTTCTGACGTCCATGTTATCTTCTTAGTCTTTTAAAAATTGATTTAAAATTCAAAACTAAATAACAAATAAAGAACACACTGCACGCACTGAGCGTTTCGAATGTCACAAGAACAGAAGAGGCAGAGAGTGATCAAGAAATTACAAGCGAAGAAGATACTGACAATTACATAATCCCGAGAGAACAATGACTTCTGTTGAAGCTCTATTGGACCTCTTCGACCAAAGGGGATTCAAATGTAACGATAAAATAGCATTTAGAAAAATATGCAGTGAAGTTCGACAAATATTTAAACGTTCTTAGAAACAAAGTTCTTTTTTATTTTTTAAGGCATAAACACATACAACATGCATGAAAATTGATAGTTTGGATTATCCATGTTTTTCAATTATCCGTGACCTACTTCTCTGGCATTAGGTGGGTAATCTAGAGGATACGATATTAAGAAATGTCTCATTTTCATTACGCCTACACCACTTGCAAGTGCAAAAAATACTTGAGCTATAGAAAGAAAAAGAAGGTTTCTTAAACTTTCAAGACTTCTTGATACGACTAACACTGGAAATGATTACGTCTCCATTGTTTTCAGAGATGCGATTTTTTTAATTTTGTGTACTTGCTGGCTGTGCATCATATAAACCTACTTCGTTATACCCAAAAGGAAGAAATCCATGAGTGTTAAATCTGAGGAATCTGGAGGCCATTCCATGATGTCTCATTACCACAAGAGTGTATTTCCAAGAAAATCACGAATACATTTTTTGACAAAGTATAGCCATCACGTAAGTATACCACATAAGAGCAAAATTCGCCCGAAGAACATCATCAAAAAATTCAGGTACTAGACCATCTAAAAAATCATGGTATTTGTCCCCAGTCAGTGCACCCTCATAAAATTTATGTTCAAGAACAGGTACCCTTTATTTATCGCATCACTTACTTAATGGCCAAGAAAAATTATATTTGCTGAATTATTTGGATGCAATAATTAGGATTTCTTATATTGATGATTCTGTACCCTGAAAGCATATTCTTTAATCGTCCAAAAGAATTTCATACAAAAAACAATATCTTTTATTTAAGGTGTTTAAATCAAAACTGCAAAAATGAATGCACCTTTCAGGGCCACCATCAATTAAATCCTGTACGAGTATCAGGTAATATAGATGAGCTCGTTTCCTATTAATTTTTTTCTATACGCATGGTTATGACAACCAACACACTTGGCTGATGTTTTAGTGCTGGATTATAAGAACACAAAAGCATATCCTACAGTAGATTCGGTAGCAAGAGCTTGCCTTTCAGAATGGTCCTCCTAGTCGAGGATTAAAAAACAACCCTTATGCAAATATATTCCTTGTTTGCTAGCTTTATTTATAAGTCAAACGAAAATCATACGTGCATAAGTGGGCACTGAGATAAGAATTCTAAAATCGATGTGAAGTTTACCTTTTCAAGTTAAAAGTTTGTCTTCATGAAGATATCGCCACGTTTGTACTTGCCAAGGATTTTATCTTGCCAAGCGCTGCCTGACCAGCATAATAATGCCAGTACTCTTATTCAACGGTCTTGAAATTGCTTCATTTCCCCAATAAACATCAGAGTTCAAGAGCGTTCAAGAGCTGTAAAGTGTTTCTTCTTTAGTTCAACTAAAGTTCAGAACTTCCACAGTTACAGAAATGTAAAGTTTTTTTTTTTTTTTTTTTTTTTTTTTTTTATTATCAATTTGGTGGACAGATTTAACACTTTCTCCTTTAATTACTTCATTTCTCTAATAGTTTCATCAAGACAAATTTGATCAATGTGACAAACAAAAGTTCTTGCGTAACGATGTCAGCAGCGCTTCTTCAAATTAAAAACTGATCTTCATATGTCTGCGTCATCTTTATGCCTCCCCATCCTTGTGAAGTTTCCTAGCTTGGCGAACACTGGTTGACCTGCATAACGTGCCGACAGCTTATACACTGGTCCTTTTTATCTATGGCTATATCTCTCCATTTCGTTCAGAAGTCCTTCAGTAGTAAATAAGACATTGGAAAAAATATTTTTACAGTGCAAAAAATCACTACTGTAAGAATAATAACAATATTGGTGGATATTTTGGAACTAATTAATATTACATCAATTTTCATGCTTTAAATGACGGAAACAAGAAAATTTCTGAAAAAATCAGTTTTGAAACCCTTGAAGTAAATGCATGTACACCTTATTTGGTTTAAATGACTTTTTGGCCAAACTTAAGCAATGTGAAATCTAACACTTAGTTCTAATAAAAATTAGTGCACGAATCCTAAACTTAAACACAAATATATTCTTGATATTGATAATGGGAAGTACTTTCTTAATTGAGGTTGGAAGTGCCAAAAAATATACAGTACTCTAGTATTTTCTTAATTGACAATATTTTCCAATCCTGCAAAGCTTATCACTAATAACTCATTAAATAAAGCAATTTTTCTTCATAATAACTACATAAAAAGGTATTTTCAAAGGAGGAAAAACAATATTGAATATAATAAAAACTGAAACATTTTCGGGAAATATTTTTTATCTCAAATCACAGGTTTAAATAAAAAGTATTTCTCGAAAATATTTTTGTTATGTTCAGCAATTATTTTCACATTTGCTTAGTATTCGAAGATTAGTCAAATGAAAAAAAAAAGAGAAAAAAGAAATAAATAAAACTTTATTTTCTATATCTTTGCAGATTACACAAAAGAGCATTTTAATTTATATATTTTAATTGGTAAAATACCAAGTACTACTTAAATTTAATGAATGTCTTCTAAGAAGGATGGTTAATATTAACACGATTTGAAATTTTAAACAATTTCTGAGTATGTGAAGAACTTGGTGTTTTTAACACAATCACACACGATGCACAAATATTAAAATTTGGCAATTTTCTCTACCAGCTGTAACTGGTTGTGCAGATGATAAGCAAAGCCAAACTGCTAATTGTTTTGCATCATAGGAAAGTCTTGGAACAAAAATGAAGGAAACCAATTATTGTGCTTCGTTTAGTTAGTTAAGCTTTGAAACATTCATATGAATTAACATAATGTATTAAATATATACTTACCAGAAATCATACCCCAGGCAGCAGCATTAATATTTCCAGCGAAAAACGCAAAGTAAGCAAACGCAGTTGTCCCTACCACGCAACCTAAACTACTTAGGCCGATTAATAACACAGAAAGCATTCCGCGATACGTTAAAATATTTCAAATTTATGTTTATGGCATAATTTTAGTGTCATTGCTGCACATTTCTTCTTCGAAAAAACAGCTTATCTCCTATACTACCTATCACATGCTACTGCAATCTAAAACTCCCTGAGTGCTTTATCCTCAGCTGATAGAGCTATCTGCACTGACGCAAAGGGTACAGATTACGTATTCTTTCTCACGGATACATAGTATGAGTCAAAACAACATTAATGATTTCTGTGCGCTTTTACAAAGAAACGATTAACTAAGGAAAGTAAAACCTGCAGACCTGCTTTTTGGATATACTTCTCAAGAACAATGACTTATTGATTATTCTAGTAATATGTGAGTAACCCTCAAAATCAATAGAATTAGTTCAAAAATCTACAATCTAAGCAGTTTCACCTCTTTCGGAGTCTGGTGTAATGCTACAAACATTTAGTACAGGAAAGAAGAAATTACTTTAGCGCCCGGATAGAATATAATGTTAATGAACCTTTTCCATTTGCTATAGAGCTTATATTGCGCTGAAGCCCGGCTTCGGTACTCCTTAATTTTTTAGATAAATCGTAATTCTAGCCGGAGCGCACCGGAGCCCTAAATAAGAGAGCTCCGGTACCTCTTTTATGCAAGCCACAATTTCGGCAGAGAATTCCTTTGATCTGGAAATTTATTTTAATAATAAAATTAGATTAAAAATCGATTCTAACTCCTGAATGCAAAAAATCATTGGAGGAGTTTGAGACTTATAAGGAAAGAAACCCCTCAAACGCACGCCAAAGGCTAATTTTCCAGGGAAGTGCAATAAATTTATCATAGCGAGTAAATTTTTCTTTTCAACCCTAGTGCCTTCCTGCAGAAAACAGCACAGGAGAAATTTTCTCCCTTTTTCACATTTTGCATCAGCCAGAATTATATTAGCAGGGGTCATGATTAGAAATAGTTGGATTTTTCTCAATTTGTTTACATATCCTTCGCTAAAATTTCTTCCATACTCTCATTCTAGCATTTCCTGTTTTTTCAACAGTGACGCTTTAACAGTTTTAACTTTTTTTCATTGATGAGCTGAAAAAAAATGGTCTCTGTTTCTATCAACCCTTCAAATACACTATAATGTATATTTAAGACTTAAAGTCACCCGAAGCCAGGCTGAGTTATTTCTTATTTTTTCACTGAAATTATAATTCTAGACGGAGCCCCAAATAAGACGAATTCCAATATTTTACTGTTTAACTACCTAACGTTAATTTAATAATTTTATTTTAATTAAGTAATTGTTTTAATTAACGCATAGTTTATTATTTTAATTATTAATTATTTTAAGTAAAATTACTTTACTATTTTATTAGTTACCATATTAATTTATTTTTGTTCCTCTTTCCTAATGGTTATCAATGGGGCCTTGTACTTCTAATTTTAGAAATTAAGTTCTGACTTGCTGAAACTTTAGTCGGAAAAACGAACTATGACGTTTTGGAAGTATGTTGTAAGGTAAGCACTAAATGAATGATCCAAAACAATTTTTGATATTTAATTGCTTTCCTGCCTATAGAAATTTCGGCGCCATTGATAGGCTATTTAATGTGGACGTCAAACTAAAGCTTTTAATGGCATTTTGGAAAGCTGTTCCATTTCATTTCTAATTCAAAAGAATCTGCTGTTTAAAATTTTGAAACAATGCAGCTTCTCAGCTTTCCGAATGGATACTGTGCCTCCTTTGTTTTGCTTGTTTCAATGAAAAATGCTGATTTTTTTTTCATTTACTTTCAAATGTAACATCACAATATGGCCATTTCTTTAAACAAGTTCTAATGGTACGATTTTGCTTTGCAAATAACAGCAAATTCCAAATTTAAAAAATACCCTCAAACAAACAAATGTAAATTACTAAAATTAAAATCCAACAATTTTTACAAGGAATTCTAAATGTGAAGGAATAGTGAAAATATTTTGCATAATGCAACACTGACGCAAAATTTCAAAATGCTAGTTCATGACGAGAACATTTCCTGGAACAGAATAACACCCTGCCTTTCAATTGGATGAAAACACGCAACAAGCATATTATGAAATACAGCATTTTCTTTTTTTTTTTAAATATCCATCTTCTTCGCAGAAGGATAGGCTAAATGTGCCCAATAGTCAAAACTGCACAAACACCGGATTTCGCGCGCAAGATTGTTTTCGGGCTGGGAGGCATATAAAGTTTGCTTTTAGCTTTCACAACAAAAATTCAGATCTGAGAGAGTCGATCTGAAAGATCGCTTCCGCAGTGTTATATTTGCTTAATTAATTTAACAAAGCACAACATACGATGTTTATCTGAAATTAAGTAGGCGAACCCAGTAGAAGAACTTCGAAATCTACCTGGTTCTGGTCATATTTAGGTTACACGCAAAGTAAACCACGAAAACAGCCTGTTCGCTGGAATTCAGTTCTGAGTAATGCTACCTACCACTATTCAATGGTCTTGTTTATTCGGCCCCTTGTGGGCACTCCGAAATGTCATAGAAACCAAGGTTACTGTATTAGAAGGTTTGTTCTTCTTGACTAATGTTAACTAGCGTGAAGACACTGATGTCCTGCTTCTAAGCAAAGTTCTCGTTGCCCTCACTTTTATGAGTAACGTGACGTCTAGCTAGACACAGCCGGCTGTATCATGGACTTGAAGTGAAATCAGTTTCGGAAGGTCACGTGAACTCCTCTTCACCGTAATCGTAATCGTGAACTTTGATTAAAATAATAGCTTTCTCTTAAAATAAATATAAGTAAAATTAATAAACGTGAGTAGATTACATGATTTACTTTAAAATTCATTGCCAATATTCATTCATTGTCAATATTTTCACTCGCGGTTACTTTAAATTCATTGCCAATATTCATTCATTATGAATATTTTCACGCGGGGTAAAAGTATACTTCTTTAATAATTTTTGAAACAACTGTACTTTGTTTATATAACTAAAATATCAGTGAGAGTCACCACATGTTAACTTTATTTCTGTAGTTCTAATAAAAATGGTATCCATTTTTGCAATCTGAATCAAATTTATTCCCAAAATAATATAAAATCCACATAAGAGGAGAAATTCAATAGATTTATGAATGTAAATTTTATTTAGATTTTCTTAGCAGTAAAATAAATATTCAGGGCAGAATATTTTGTAAAAATCCATTCCCCTACCATTCTATATAAATTTTCAGAATACAAATATCCATAGTCATCTTCTCTCCATTCACTAATAAAAACTGAATATCTCAATTTTGTCAAACCAGGGAAAGGAATTAAAAATTTCTTAAATGCTAGGAAATTTGAGTATAAAGATAAACTTACATTCATGTTATGCTATAAATAAATCTTTCGAGAAAATTTCAAGGAATTAAATGGTAATAATATTCATAAAAAGGACAGCCTTCTACTTGAGCCAGCTCCAATTTTATGTTGTATTACTTATAGAGTTGGCTATGGTAGCTAGATACTTCACTGACTTGAGCTTTGAACGATTATTAACGTCAGTTTAACACGCATTGCGCCACATATTGAACGAATATCTACCTTTTGAAAATCGAGTATAAAATCAGCTACTTCAAGTAAACCTTAAGTAAATCTTGCTACAGCCATTAATGCACTTTTCATGTAGCTGCGTTTTCCTTCTGTATTTGAGTAGTTCTTCTCAACTAAAGTTTCTCAATCACTTACTTTAGGCAATGATAAGACAACACTACAATGATAAGACTGCATTTGTTTGGTATGGAAGAAATTTGCAAGTCCTTTTAAAAAAACAAACATTTTAAATGAACTGAGTAATTAACAATGTAATTAGCATACGTTAAACCCTAGCATGAATAGCATTTAAAGTCGGAGAAGTGCTAAGTGCTATTATATGTCTCATCCGAGACGTCTAAGAAGGAAAATAAATTGCAAAAAAAAGGTTATCGGCACTCGTTGGACCGATAGGGTAAAAGAAGAGCGAAAATTTCTGAGAAATTTCAGATATTTCTGCAAAACTGTAATTTCTAATTGAATCCCTAAATTAGTACATTCTTTTCTGCTAAAAAGTATAAGTTAGAGATAAATAACTAAAGCGTAAGAAAATTTTATTAATCAATAATTTAACCCTGTACGATCTCTATCGTGTAAGAGATATTATTTTAATTTTTATTTGTTTCTTTATGCTTTGTTGTTTACGCTTACTCGATCTCCAAGTGAAATCCGTGATCATGGGTGAAATCGCTCAGTTTGTATTGTCCCAGAGAGTATCACCCATCCTCCTTCAAAAACACTATTTTTTTTTATTTTTATTTTTATTTTTATTTTTTTATTGCACCATTCCATATTAAAATTAGTGAAATATTTTGTTTCCTGACAGAGCGGTGACATAGTTTCTGAAAATACAATGCTTATTTGAAGCAAAATAATGATAATA
Organism: Stegodyphus mimosarum; assembly: GCA_000611955.2. NCBI lineage: Eukaryota > Metazoa > Arthropoda > Arachnida > Araneae > Eresidae > Stegodyphus > Stegodyphus mimosarum. Next base: position 110,379 of record KK117886.1, read on the forward strand.
TAATAAACAAGAAAATAAATTATATATTTCTCAGAATTTGTCACTTAAGCTAATACCTTAATTATTCAATTATATGTTTACTGTGTTTTGATTAAATAATATATACTATTAATTTCGCCAGTTACCGAACATGAAATAAGCCGCCATTATTCGGCACTCTTATTGGGGGTCGGCCAGTTTAGAACAAATAAATGAAAGAAAGAGAAAGTTAAAAGAAATAGAAATGGGGGATGAGGCAGAAAAAAAGAGGAACTAGGAAGATAGGAAAAGATATGAAAGCTTTCGAATCAATTTGCTTGTGTCTTTGTCTCTAACGCTTGAGAAAAGGGACAGCAAAGAGTAATAAAAATAGCTTTAATTGTTCTAATATTAACTCACGTACAGCTTAGTAAACAACCAAAGTGAAGAAAAATATTTCAAAAATTTAATTCTGTGGAAAAAAGTATCAGATTTTAAAGTTCGAAAATAATTATTTTTCAAGTAGCTAACGGGACATTTAAGACTTTTATCCCGAAAATGATCCCAGAAAAGAGATTTTAATTAATGATCAATATTCTGAAATTAAATACAGTGTAATCCGCCGACAGATTGCGTCGTAAGAAAGCAAAAGTTAGAAGGAGCAAAATTGAGAAGTGCCAGAGAGAAGAGAATGCGAATGAATATCATGGCGATGTGTTATGATTCCCCAGCTTACAGCTGGTTGTATATATGTAAGTAATTAGTTCTGGTAATAAACAAAAGGTAGTAAAACGTGTGGCATTTTTGATAAGCCATATAAAAGAGAACACTAACAAAAGGTGTTTAAATAAAAATATAGCAGACTTTCGATGCCAGACGGAGAGCAAAGGATTATTTTCTAAATGAGTGCATAAAATGCGGCATTAGAATAGTTTTTTTTGTTAATTCTTCGGATATTTATAAAACTGATTGTTATATATTGTTGTAAACTATAAAAAAAAATGGGGTTATTTGTTTGTAATGCGATTTCACGTATACTTGAATTTGTTTTTATTTATTTATTTACTTTACTTATGTAGTGCATTTTATACGAATAAGTTTGTTTTTATCGTGTATTTTATTTAATTTTGAATTTGTGGCCCCTTTTTCCATTTTTATGTGTTTAAATAACATATCATTTTGTAGAGTTTGAATTCTGAGTCAGTTGACATTTAAACTATTAGTAGAGCCATATATATATATATATATATACATACGACAAAATAATGCGAACACCTGTGAAAAGGTATGACGTATTTCACACCTGCAGTACAGCCACACCACCTGCAACAGAAGACTGCCACCTAGTGAGCTTGAAGAGGAAGGTATCAGTCTCTCAACCGCAGTCACCTGCGTTGCATGCTTCGATCAAATAGTCTGTGAGAAGTTGAAATGTCAGAGTTCCACAGAGGAGTGACAGATGGAGCGCGTTTAAGTGCAGCATCAGTTACGAAAACAGCGAACCTTGTGGGGTGTGCAAGGAATACGGTATCAGCGGTTATGACAGCGTACACGCAAGAGTGTAAGGCGATGTTCTTCAAAGCGCAACAGTGGCCGAAAATCGAAGCTGGCTGATAGGGATAGACGGGTCTTGAAGCGCATAGTAGCCTGAAAGCAGAAGCAATCGTTATCCAAGGTAACATCCGAAATGAACAGTCATCTCCAAGACCCCGTTTCCACAAAAACTGTCAAAAGGGAACTTCATGCTGCGAACATTGATGGCAGAGTGGCAATTCATAAACCCTTGGTGACAGCAACTAATGCTTTCAAGCGACGCCAATGGTGCATAGACCACAAAGGTTGGTTCCCACAGCAGTGGCTACAGGTAATATGGCCAGATGAACAGTCATTCACCCTATTTCAGACGACTCGACGCATTTATGTCTGGAGAACGTTCAAAGAAGCGTTTCATCCTGACTGCCTCTTGACGACTGTGAAGCATGGAGGTGGTGCCATTATGGTATGGGGTGCGATATCTTGGCGCGGTCTTGGACCACTTGTTATTCTGCATGGGAGGATCACATCCAATCACTATCTAAGCATTCTAAGGGATTATGTCCATCCTTAGGTCCTGACTGTATTCCGTGAGGAGCGACCGCTTTTTCAAGACAGCAACGCCCCTATCCACACTGCTAGGTGTATTCAAGAATGGTTCGAAGAGCATGACGATGCAATTGAACATCTCGCTTGGCCTCCTTGGTCTCCGGACTTCAATATTATTTAACATTTACGGACAGTTTGGAGTCCAAACTTCGTTCCAGATTTCCACCTCCATCCGGACTTTCGGAATTAAAGACCGCTCTGTTGGAGGAATGGCTTAATGTTCCTTTAAATATTGTCCATGACCTTTATGCATCTATCTCACTTCGCATTCAATCTGTACTTCAGTCAAAGGGTGTTCCAACCCTCTATTAATAAAGATTTTCCATTATTTCACATGTGTTCGTATTATTTTGTCCTCCATTTGTATATATATGAGAATCGTTTAACGCGAAAATGACGGGACTGAAATATTTTTTCGTGTTAAAAGAATTTCATGTTAAAGGATATTGAAAAAAAAAAAGAAAAAGAAACATATATTCAACAAAATTAAGTTTATTTGAGCATATTTTACTCACATAGGTATATCTATTCATGTATTTAATAAAAATCAACGAAACAAAAACATCCACAAGAACTTAATTTAATACAAAATTTTCAAGTTTTTTGAAAAACAAAACATTTATGGAGTTTTTGGAAAATAATCTAATATTTTTCTTTTTATTCTCTTTTTTAACATCAAACTGTCAACAAATTGTTCGATGTCGTCCATTTTGTTATTCATTTCACATCTGGAATTGTGCGTCTGAATAACTGCGCATACTTTTCATGATATTCCTCATTTCGGATGACGTGGGAACAGGAGCTGCATTATTCATTTCATGTTCGTCTTCGGAATCTGCATCAATGACATTTTTTTAACTTCGAACAAGCTCCAAAATGTATTTTTCTGCCATAATTGGGATTGTACATACAGTACCATTATCTACTGCAACGAATTCTTCTGATGATACAGTAGGACAGTCCAATACTGCAGAAGTTATCTCAAACATGTCATTAAGTGTCGGCTCAGTTTCAGTATCCTCCTTCTCCATTCCTTTTGGCTCGAACCAAACTGACTGATTTTGCATACACTACGATGTACTCGTCAGCGAATTCCAAAGCTAACTAATGAGAGATGTTTTTGTGGGACGTTTGTAGGGGTGGAGGGTGAAAGTAGCTTAGATGAACAAAATTGGCTCGTGTCACAGGAATTGGTTATTCCGAGAGTATTTCAAAGCCAAGTTAGCCTCTTTTCTACGAAACATGTGAAACCATCTTTCATTTCACAGCTCTCTTATATCTTGCTTACGTGGCTGGTGTTGTCCGTACTCTCCGAAGAGAAATCTTTTCGTGTTAAGTAATTTTTGTTTCGTGTTAAAAGAAAAAAAAAAGCATGAAAATACGTAGTAGTTTGTCAGGACCGTTGTATTATTTCGTGTTAACCGATATTTCGTCTTAATTGTTTTCGCGTTAAACATATTTCACTGTATATATATTAGAAACCCACCTACAAGACCTTAACGCCATTTGACGAAGTCATACTTTGAAAGTTTTCCAAAAATGGGCTTTCGAAATCATAGGTAAAAATTTGTAGGATTTTATGTTAATTAACCAGTTGTTATGATTTTAACCTTTATTTTAACTTCTTCTTTCGGCAGTCCTCATCAGAATGTAAATTACTTGTTTTGTACTTAAGCAAAGGGTTGACTGTTTTAGAGTTGGATCTTTTCGCAGCCTTGCCTTCCAGTTACGTCCTGTTGCCAGCTCTGCCAAAGTTATTCCGGCTTCAGCATCTTGCTTGCTGACGTTTTAAAATGCGCTACGTTAATTACCTTGAGCCTACTTAAAAAGCCTATTTTGCTTGTAGTCTCAAACTACGTTACCGAAATTTGAATTTAATATCCTCTTACGTTATTTAAAATACCCGCAAGTAGCGGATCTGTTGCACAAGTAGTGCATTCTATTCATTAAAAAACTTAAATAAAAAGGTTATTTAAATCCACTAAGATTTGGTCATTAGCTTCAAACTAAAGCGATAACTTGCTTTGCAGTATAGTAGGATTCGCAGAACATTAAGATATGCTTCTAAGCACAACAGAACTCTAGAAGATTTCTGGAAGGTTTTAGGTAAGATTCACCTTACCCTTGAGCAAATGTGTAAATATATAATGCTGCATGGGAGCTTGAGTTTATTTTAATTTAGAGTCATTGATAGTGAGCCCTTGGGACTGCGTTTTTAAACTTTACTCTCTGAGCAATTTTTAATCTGCGGTATTCATTGCGTGTCAGAAGAATTTCGGCTTATCACTCTGTTCTCATCGAGCTCTTTTCAACTGCCTGTATTATCTGTAAGGGATATTACACACCTGAAGCTTAACAAGTTTCAGGTGTTCCTGTTCAGTTGACCTACTTAATCGAGAGACCTCTGAATACTTCATACTCAAAAATATGTTTAAATTATGTCAAACATATGCGGTTTTAAAAAATAAAAATTTTTAGGATTACGAAAATGATGAAGACTTATCAAGAATAAGTATAATGTTTTTAAAGAATGTGTATATCGTTTAGCAGGTAATAAAGATAATATGCAATGTACTGTTATACTTTGAAAGACAAGAATTTTCTCCTGTACGATTGGAAACAGCTTTTCGAATAAGTTATTCCCGTGATTAAAAATTTTGTCCTGCAAGACTGGCAATAGCTTTTAAAACTGCCAGTTTACCAATTTGTTTTCTCAAATACATTAGCCTGATAAACTGCAAATAAATTCCTAATCTAAGTAGTTGATTAATGCTGGAGTACCGTAACTTAAATTAACACGAAAAGGGGGAAAGACTAGCTAGACGTTTCTAATGACAATAACAATAAGGAGAAAAAGATCAGGATAGGAAAACGTTTAATTCTAATAAAACTAGTAAAATACATGTCTAACTTTAAAAAATATAAAAATTTAAAATACATGTCTGACTGCTAACTGAAAATTCTACATGAACTATGTTTCTTTTCAGAAAAGCTTCTGCGCTCGTATGCTGAAAGAATGTCATTCTGCGACATTCATGAAAGAATTGTGTCAAGGCTGTCTACGCAACACAGATGTATAGTTTATTGTCTCTGTAACCGAACGTTTAGCTTGCAGAAAATCATACTTTCAAGACATTAATCTGAACATCATTTGTATTTTTTTTTATATAATTAAAAAGAGACGGAGAAATTTAATTTTCAAGGTAAGATTATTTAGATTCCTTGCATTACTTGAAAATTTTCTTTAATGTTTCTGAATTACCATATTTGTAGAGAGAGCTGTTTGACTATTTAAATTTGATCTATATCGCATTCAGCTCACTTTTAAGAGCGATATGAAAAAATTCGCAGAAAAGCGAAGCACCAAGAAGCACTTTTGCGATCGTGACGAAATTTAGTATGCAAAAACATCTTAATCGAACATGCAAATGACCATGCAATCTCCATACCTTTCACCAATCTAGCATGTCTGGGACATGGTAGGCCTCCAGATTCGGGCACCACAAAATATCGCAGATCTGGAATGACAACTGATGAATGCCTGGCGGAATGTGTCGCAGTATGACATTAAGAACTTCTACCACTCCTTGCATCGAAGAGTTCAACATGCACTGCCAGGATCGATTCGATCAACTACTTATCTGAACACTCAATGGGCGATTGTGAAGCGTGGACAGGTACGATGACCTTGATTTTGTAATCATTTTATTATCTGTGTATGAGCTATACACATATTCAATTTCATCAAAAACAACCACTTCCTTCATGGTGCTTCGATTTTTTTTGCAAAAGAGTGTCTTTTTAATTATGATTACACATCTTTGGAGATTGGATTTGTTATGCAAGAACTATCCCGTAAACGTGTCTTCGCGGAGTATTTTCTAAGGAAAATGGCCTACAAGTTACGCTATATATCAGAAAACTGTAAAGTTGTGTTGCAAGTGTCAGAAACTGAACATATGATTAGTTTTCCTTTTTGTGTGTGTGTGGCTCTAATTGATCGTGAACGAGTTCTTCATGAATTCAGATACGTGAACACTAGCCTAACTTAAAAAATGACGTATGTAAATAACTGCTTTATAGAGAATAAGTTCACTTAAGGAACAGGGTTCTTAATATTTGATTATATTTTAAAGATTCAGCTAATTTAACAAATAAAAAAATAGTTGTAGAAATATAGATTCAATAAATGTTTACAAATATGTTAAAAATAATATTTATTAAATAATAATAATAAAGGATTATTCCTCATTTACAAACTCTTTTTGAAATCACCCAACTAATAAAAATTATAAATCTTGTAAGTAACGAATGCCATCATGCATTTTCAGCTGATTTGAACATCTCTATGCAGACCAGTGTTATTTTGCAAATTGTATTTTTGTCCATAACTTAATGTTTAAATCGTACACATAGCCAATACACAACAAAATACAGTACTTCATATTTAACTTAATAATGTGAAATGTTAACATGAGTGTGGAATAGAATGATAAAATTTATATTTTATAAAGAATGTAAGTTTTTCTTTAGAAATTTAGAAAGTGGAATTGGTTATTTTAATACCATTAAATGTGTTAGCATATTAGAATAATACAGATTACTGATTGAACTTAAAATTAAAACTCGCTGTATTATTATTATCATTATTAAAGACAGCTGAAACTCACCTATTATTATGATTATTATTTGCCTTTTTTAGATTATCGTGGGAGGCATAACTTGAAGTTATTTGAAATAGTTAGTCGTACACAAAATGTGATATAAAAATAAAAACTGCTGATGATTAAAATGTCGTATAACACGCTTTCTATTTCAAATTATGATTATCGTTACAAAAGCAAAACTTATGTGTGTTACAATGCGAAACTTATTTAAGGGAACAAAAAGTCGCTTGCGGTTTGTAAACCTTGGTCATGTTTTGTGCATTATGCCTATGGTATATAGTTGTAAAAATATTTCTGTTCTTAAAAAACATACATGCTTATGTCACTGCAGTTCTTAATTTATTAGAAGAAGTATTCTGAAAGTTATTAAAATATTTAAAAATTTTCATGTCCAATTATTAGCATACGATTCATATTCGTAAACTATATGAATTATAGTATGCAAATATATCTTAAAATTGAATATTAGATGCATTAGATATTATTCAGTATCAACCATCAAGACTTCTTCATACAGAATACAAAGCGATTAACCATTTCTTTCTCTTTTTATTTATATACGATGAGAAAATCAATATGTGTAAAAGTATGTAAAATGTAATCAAATGTATGTAAAATTGTGTTCGCCAAGTTAATTCTGTTTTGATTAAAATTTTTAGAATAAATTACATACTTATAGCTCAAAACATTAAATTTCGAAAGCTAAAAACAATTACTTTCCTAAGTTATCTGATTAATTTGCTGAGATATAAAAATTTATTAAAACATTTCCTTTTGTTATTTAAAAAATATACATGCTATCTATTTGATACATGTCTGCCTACTTAATTCTAAATATAAATACTTTTATTACTTTTTGCAATGATACAGATTCAGAATTTAGGATAATCCTTTTTTGATACACAGAGAAATTTGCACTTAGCTATCAAATTTTATAGTGCGTAAGAACTTTAATCCGAAGGAATATTTTCATATATGTTACACATGATATCTAAAATGTTTACATTTTCAAAGCAGAAAATTTTTCAAAATGGTAAACATGCAGCAATAGGTTTCGGGGGTAGTTTGTTACCATTTAGTATATGCGTTTAGTTATATAATGCAACATTTAATGTATTCACATTTTTTGAGCCAAAAGAAGAATGCGATTGCTCAATACATGTATACAATCAAATTCAAAAGTAACTGCCACACTTCTAAACTTCCGTATACAAGAAAGTTTTTAACTGATAAATGCAAGAAAACACTCGTTTAAATATTTTCCTCTTTTCTCTACCTAATACTCGTCATGTGATATTTATTTCTGCTCATCACATATGGTACAGTGGTTAAGGGAACCACTGCGATAACGAAGGCCCCCGGGATCAAATCCCGGAGATGGCATGAATATAAACAGTTTGTCATCTTATACGAGGCAACGGTGGGCGTCTATTAGGGCCTATATAATAAATTGCCCACCTCTTCTGGCCTTAGAAGAGGCGAAAGCAAAAATGGCTAGTGCCCGTCATAAAAAAAAACTTCTACTGGCCGAATAATAGGAGCTAAACGCCATGACAAAGAATCCTTTCCGAAGACGATCCGAAAAAACTGCATAACTGAGGAACTCTTGTTTAGAAAATATATGTAATTTTATTTCCTTATTTCCTTTTCTTATTCCTTAGATTTTCCTTAAAATATATAATTTTATTTCCTTCGCTCTTCTCATTTTCGGAAAATTATATCTTTTTTTTTAGTCCAAAGGGGCTTTATCCCTGAAAGACTGTTGTTTTCGTTTTGCAATTTTGCGTTGGAAACACTAAAAGTTTTAGGTCTTAGGTTTTAGGTCGTCAGTCGTATAATGGGTGTACGACCCGGAGGTCTTTACCCATCTATTATTATCCTTACTGGTTCCTCATAGTAAAAGTTTCATCCATGATAATTCAAGAAATACTTCTGCACGTATGTTCTTCCGTTGCGGCAATACGAAAGCAGGCATCACTGAAAGAGTGAGGCATATCTTTGTTGAGTAGCAAAATAGCGTTGAAAATAGCAATATAGCGATGTAGGGGCATATCTTAAGATAAGCAATGTCGATGGTGAGGCATCCCATGCGTCCGTCCTCCTTTCCGTCTCGTCTCTGACTGCCGGCTTGGCGCAGTAACATCTTGTGTCTATCGATGGGTGGAGCTATGCTTCGTCCAATCAGAATCTAGAGTGTGCTAATCTGGCATTAAAAGTTTGAATCACTTTTCTAACTGTTACCACCAAATCTTGCAGCGTTGTATTATATTTAAAGAAATTAAATAATGAAGAATCTGCATAAATGCATGCATATTTCTCCAAGTGTGATAAAACAACGGGACCTAGAGCCATCCAATTTTGAATAACTAACGTTTCCACCGGAATATGCGCATTTGGAAGCGAAAATTTGGAATTTGTTTTATTATCTATTTCATATTTTGTGAAACTTAAACGGATTTTTGATGAAACTCAAACGATTTAAAAGCGAGCAATGAAAAAAATCTACGGGGGAAAAACCTCTTTATCTAAAGCTCGCAGAACTGTGTATCGGAAATTTTAAAGATATACTAATTTTAAAATTATTTTACGATATTGCTGTTGAACTGAATTTTATGGTTTAAGCGAGAAGAACATGATATTTAATAAATAAAGGTAACACATAAAACGTTAAAAATGCCCCTTTGCACGTAATTTAAAATCTGAAGCCTTTCAGATTTTTTTATTTTCTGGCATCGGAGAGCACTCGTATTTTCAAGAAACTTGTTGATCAGGATGGTAACAACTCCAATTGACTAGGGGGCGTGGCATTGGTCTGGTTTTAAATATTTTGAAAATAAGCGATGGTGAAGTTATATGCAAGTGTCTGATTTTTTAGCGAGAAATGATATTTTATTGCTTAAGTAATTATAATCTCTTTGATAGCCACATTAAAACCATTCCTTTGCTTTTTATGTGTATTCTTATAGTAAATTTTATTTCGAATTCTATATGCTTTAAAATTAAATCAAAAGTGTTGCAAACTTTAATTATTTGTGTCCTCGCCATTATTACTTTTTAAAATCGCGCGAAATTAGACTGTAATCAATCGTGTTATCGCTTTCTTTAATTAATCATTAGAAATGCTTGTCAGTTAACTGATATTTCAGCAAAATCGTACGTCGCTGGGTCCAAATCTTTAAGATACTGATGATCTGTTTGTAAACAAATGTAAATGCAATATAGATTTGCACTTTGGTAGCTGAGGAAGATAGTTCTGTAGTCAAACCATCGAAACTAGTCCTGGAAAATTTACAAGTATAACTCTGATTATTGTTGTTTGACTTCTCCAATAAATGTAAATGCATTTAAAATGATGTAAACTTAATATTATTTCTATACTAAATGCATAATGTTGAGTAAAGTAAACATGATAGCCTTTCTGTTAATATTCAGTCTCTTAATACTCTGAAGAAGTATACTGCAGTTAAATTAATATAAAGTGGTCATTAAGTAAATGTGTAAAGTAGATGTTTTTTGTTATTTCGTATCTAATGAATTTAATCATATCCATGAATTTTTTGGAATCAGATATTTCTGTTATGCAGATAATACATTTGGAAGGAAATTCAAAATATGTTGTTTTATGTGACATTTTGTATCACTTTTTTGAACTTTACTTTATTCTTGTGTATTCATAGCTGTTTACTATACTATTAATAAGATCTGTTTTCTATATAACTTAATATGTTAACGATTAGTAGCTGTTATGGTTAATTTGCATTAATTATATGAGCATAGTATTTGGAGGGGGGATGGATTAATTTTATTCTGAAAAACAAATTCTGCTTTTTAAATTTACACAAAACAAGACGTTAACTGTTTTGATAGTTTTATGAACGCATATACTGCCTTAATTTTTGAAAGGACAAAATTTTGTGTATAGTCTTAGCAGTAAACATTTCAAGTAAAATTATTTCTTTTTCTTTTAGACATTTAATATTTATTATGGCTGCTGACCCTGATGAAACAAGGGAGATGGATGTGAATTTAGATGCTAAAGTTATTGATGCTGGTAGTCAAAGAATTTTGCAGTTTGTTGAAAACATTCCTGGTGATTCAGGTTCACCTGCTGTGGAAAATGATAGTACAAAACATGATTTTTTTGCAAAGGCATGTTATTTTTTTTTCTCGCTTTTCCTTTCAGAAATTAGACGAATTCTTAAATTTATTTATGTTGCCTCTTAAAATGATTTTTGTGAATTGACACTGTATAGATTTATAATGTAAATATGCATAGATGACGAATTGATAATTAAAAAACTTGGTACTGTTCTGTTATTGGGACTGGATTCAGAAATATATGAACATATATGCATGTGTATGTATGTATGTGCATGTATGTGTATATGTATACACACACATACATTCATGCTTACATATGCACATGTATGTAAGATATAACAAAATATGATAGCTGCTTTAAGGTGAAAATGCACTTTAGCCCACTGCTTGGCGATGTTTTGAAAATCGCCAATTCGGCGCGGTTCTGCGAAACGTCTTTGCAATTGCAACTTTCCCGACACGCTCCGCAAAAACCTATTGTAAACAAAACATAGAATTCTAAAGCATAAATTAGTATGGAAACTATTGCTACAAAAAATAATAAAATAATATGCAAAACGAACATTATGATCATTAAAATATTTGTCAGTTAGGTTTAAATTAATTATTTACATTTTATGTTGTAATACTTACACATTTTATGCCGTTACATAACCTTCCCGACACGCTCCGCGAAAACGTAACCAAAATGGCATCAAAGAAAGAAGGAATTTTTTTTAAAAGGGCATTAAAATTACAAACGATACCATGTACACACCGTTCCGTTTTAACTTAAAAAAAAATCTGCGAATTGCACAATGTAGGCAACGTGCACAAATGAACAAAATAAGCTAAAATAACGAAAATAAATTACAAAAAAATGCCATGTGCACAGCGTTCCTTTTAAACTTAAAAAAAATTCAGCGAATTGCACAATGTAGGCAACGTACACAAATCAACGAAATAAGCTATGACCGGGTAGCTTCAAAATACCCAGTGAGCCATGTTGGCGGATATACGGAGTTACCCATGTTGGTGCGTTTATTGCTCATTCAAAAACAATCACCGCCAAGCAGTGGGCTAAAGCGCATTCCAACCCAAATAACCACTAAAAATCTTAGATGATTATTTCTTGATATAAATTAACTTGTTCACTCCGTTATTTTAGCATTACAGGTTTTTGTAGCTAAAAAAATTGTTTTGTGAAATTATTTGTCATTTAAAAACACTTTATTGTAGTAAAGCGTTCAGATGTAATTAAGTTCACTAACTGCATCATATTTTAATAGTCATATAATTAAAAGCTTTTAATTGCAGTATATTTAAATGGGTACTTGCATATTATCCCATCAACCTGAGAACTGTTGCCAAGCAGCTTGATGTGCCCTTTCATTTGATGTAACCCCAAATTATTCTCTATAAGTCTCTGTTTGTTTTATGAACAAGGATAAATCAACTATTATTGCTGTATTTTTTCATTTGAAAACTAATTAAAATTTGGGATCTGCCATCTACAGAATTGCAAACAGTGGATTATTTTTCAAAATTATGCGATACTAGCATAAAAAACGTGTATTAATGGATATGATATTTATTATCAGCTGAATGTAATCAACAAAATATTAATAGACTGGAACAATTACCTGTGGGAAATTCATAGTGCTCTAAAGTTTCCAGTAAAAGTGGAGGGGCTAACCAAAATAGTTGAAATAGACAAAAGCCTTTTTATGAAGCACAAAAATAAAGTGGATCAAAGATTGACTCTTTATTAAATAACGAGGCATCATTTCCTTCAGAATTATGCAGGAATGATTGACACAAAGTTTGTGGAATCTCCACCAACTTTCATGCTCATTAGGATAATATATAAATATCTTTAAATGCAATAGTCACTTCTGATAAACTTTTATATTCTTGATTATGTTATGTTGTACCTGCTATACCTTTATAAGTTGATGTTTTAATTCATTAATTAGCATTTCAAAAACACTAAATTCAAAGCTGTTTCCCCCTCTGTACATATTATGCATTGTCATTGTTTTTATAATTTGTCCTGTGAATGTATCTGAAATAAGCATCATTTATTAGAAAGTAACATTATCTATTCCTCTGTAAAATGTATGCAGTTGGAAAATCGAAAGTAAGTGCAAATATGAGAAAGTATTTTCCATGTGGCTAACATTCTTGTAAATCTATTCTTTTGCTTGTATTCCCTAAGAAGTTCCTTTGTTTGACATAAAAGGTATAATATAAATACTTTACAAGTATTAAAACTGAATTCCTTACTCACTTGCTTAATTCTACCATTATATTTCTTGTGCTTGATTGAAATGGAGTGCTCCCTGCAATACCAAATGCAGCTGTAGACACATTTATGAAATCAATCACAATTACAAGCACACTTTCCAGAGCAATTTATTCAGCATAACACTCTTAATCACAATATGCTAGAACTGTTTTTATAGAAACAGTGTAACAAGGAAAATTTAAGGAGCAATAAACCTTTAGGACATTTTCGTTCACTACGAACTGCAAGAAAAGTGAATCATATATGAAAAAAAAAATGCAACTCTTGCATGCCAACTTAAATGTAATCAATTGCCATGGGTATTTTTAATATTGTGTGTATGGAATCTCATACCAATACATCTGCTGTCACCTGCAGAAACTGCGTGTTATTCTAAAGTTAACTGCATAAACAAATGCTGATTGCCATTTTGTAATGGCTTTGTGAAAGTAATGAGAGACGATGAAAATTTAATACATGAATTACTGATGTCAGACATGTCCTAGTTATATAGACAAGCCTACTCCTATTTATATAAAAGCAGAACTTTTGATTTGGGACTGAAAAAAAGGTGCTTTTGCATTATCCACCCAGTGGTAAGAAAAATCACTGGGCAAAGCACTTTGTCACCAAAATAGGCAACCCAGAATATAACAAGCATGTAGATTATCTGGCACATCTGTTAGGTTGGCGAAAAGTAGCCGTCAACAAATGCTGATTTTGCAGGAGTGCTTTATGGATAAAAAGAAAGTATTAAAAATAATCTACTCGTATTACCATGAATGAAGTATGCACAGCCCAAAAGTAACAATGTGTTGGACTGTTTCATTTGAGAAAATGTTGTATCTTATTTCGCTGAAGATGAGAAAGGCAAACCTGTAATAGTTTCAGCACTACATGATCGTGTTGCAGAAATTTCTGAGACACTAAATTAATCTTTATTCAAGGGCTATGGTTTTAACTGAATAGAGGAATAGCATATGCCACAGATGCTTTCATGGTAGTTGTAAAATAGTGTGTTCTGTGATGGGTCATTACTCACTTTGAAGACAAATGGTCCGCGTGTTAGTCAGATCTGACTGCTATTTTGGGAGATGAATGACATTTGATAAATTTTAAGAAACTAAAGATTGAATTCTTCATTGCAATGGAATACTTCTTGAAATGAGTTATATTCAGTGATACACTGGCAGTATTTACATAATCATTTATTCATATAAATGATCACTTAAATACTGCCATTTTTAAAATATAAAGTCATCCATTAATTTTTCATTGAAAGGTCATTGCATCACTCTGCAACAATAAATCTTTCTCATTTGCTCTATATTATTTTTAAACACGTTTATAACAACCTTTATGAGTATGAAATAATATTATATCATTTGTTTGTGGTGAGTCTCATAGCTTTCAATTTTTTTATTAATTCAGCATTAGGCTTTAGAAAGCTGACAAGTAGTCAAGTGTTTAATGCCACAAAATTTTGAAAATTTGCCCCAAGTTATTCCTGGTGATCAACTTCATTACGTTTTTATTATTTTCTGCATGTATGACACAAATAAGTCAGCTTCTATTAGAAAAATTTAAACAGCATATACTGGCAGCACTTGCATGCTTGATCCCAATTGAATAATCTGAATCTTATGCTTTACGAGCTGCCACTTCAGAACTGTAGAGGAATTTTTTTAAATATTAACAAGCTTTTCTTCCCCCCTTTTTTAATTTTAAAAGCACTTAACAGAGGTAAATTTTATTTTTAGTGTATGGTACCAGTATTTTTGAATAAACGAGCTCCTAATAAATGATGTCTAGATTTTATGTCATTGCTGTAGCGTATCTTTAATACTAAAGTGCATCATACCACATATTTTACCTTATGTGCCTTACCTTATACTTTATCTTAATAGTGATAAAAAATTTTCCCTGATATGTTTCCCTGTTAATTCATTTTTTATATGTAACATTCTTGAACATTAAATCAAATATTAGTCTTTTCACTACATAGTATTGTATAATTTATAAATATATATTGCATTTTATTTATTTATTTGCCTTTTCTTTAAATTGAACTTAGACATGTAATCCTATTTTATTTCTTTTGCTTAGGGAAGAGATTTAGAGAGTGCTTTCATAAATCATAAATACACAGAGGCTGAGAAAAAAGTCTTAGGTCATTATGAAAGTTTGGATTATTTGCCTCCCCACAGTAAGGCATATAGGGATTGGATAGCTAAGCAGCCATCAAGGTAATGTTTGTATATAAATTTATTTTGCATCAGTAATGAAAGTGTATTATAAATTTTTGTTTAAACAGTTTGTATTTTGATATTAATATTTCTAAATACATTTTGGATTTTTTCTCTTGCAGGTTAATGTCAGTATATTGCAGAAAGATATATGTACTAATGGTTGCGAACTGGTTATGAACAATTGTCATACTAAGTGTGTTGTTATCTCTTATAATAGCATTCTTGTTTTCACAGTTGGTAATATTAAAAAATGGTTTTAAAATGTGTCAGTCTATTCTGTTTCTTTTACTGAAATAACTAACCAAAGAGTTTTATATGTTACGGGTAGAAAACTTTTACCTAAGTCAGAATGAGCTGATGGCAAAAGTATGTTTTATAGCTGGAAAATATCATGTTGGTGCATATATCTTTCTATAGATAATTGCTTAGTGCATGTTGTTTTATAATGGAAAAGATCTCACATTTTTCTCCCTCATATTTATTTTGCAAGAGAGTTTTATCATTACATCAATCATAGCCCAGTACCTGTACTTGGCTGTCTACTGTTTACATTGGTTTTAAAACATTTTTGATAACCAGAAAAAGTATCTAAATTCTAAAAAAAATTTCAATCAATAATAGGCTATAATATAGTGAAATGCAACAGCCCACATTTCCCTAGAGCTACCTTGCCATGACAGTTTTGATACAAACATTTATTTATAATTTCTGCAAAAGTTTCATCACTTGTGCAGTACTTGTATGGAAAACATGATTTTAATTATTTTATTATCCTATAAATCTGTGCTTGATGTTGTACAGTTCAAATTTTTTGTAGCTCTGTTATCTTTTAACCCTGTGGCAGATTAAGCAATTCTTTCTTCACAAATATGAGTGATATCTGTCAGTCGTAAATCTATAATGGGAGCTGTGTTTGTTTGCACCTACTACAGCGCTTAACTGGAATGCAAGCTGAGTTCGTTGATGAAAGGTTGTGTTAGGTTAAAGTATCGGAATTCTTTATTTTTACGTGTCGAAGGAAATATACTTTTAATCCGCATTGTAGCATACAGTATACTGTATTTTTACTCTATTTATCTCTCATGATAGCTTACTCTGTGTAATTTTATAAATTGAACCTTATTGTGTCTATGTGTGTTATATGAATATGATAATACATTTGTAGTATTCTATGTTGTCCATGAAATCATGTAGCCTCAGTAGGTCCCAGATGATATTTACCATTATAATGGATGCACCTGTCTATTGCATATATGTTTTAGGAGAATGTAATAGTGTTTTTTTACCAGTAGTATTATTGGTAAATTATAGATTGGGGGAGTTGAAATTGCATAAAAAATTTATCCAGCACAGAACAATTTATTGGTATTTGTAAACCATGCTTATTAAACATTTTAATAGTCTACTTTGTATGTGTTTTAAATGAGAAATATCATTTACTATTATGAACTACCTACTTGTTTTGTCCTTCATGATAATAATGTTTTTAGCCTGACATTACTCATATTACAAGCTTACAAATTTCTATTTTTCTTATAATCATATTAAGTGTTCGTATCACTTCAAGAAAGGGGGAAAACTGACATGGAAAGAGATAAAATTATTATCAAACATTATATGTAGTGTGCTTTTAGCATACTAAATAACCTTGATTTCACATTTTTTGCTTATTTTGTCTCATTACCCTAACCTGATGCATAACCTTGATTTAAGTTTAAAACTTCTAAATTGTATTTGGGTTTAATAAATATTTACTGTCTTTTCAGGTTAGATTGGGATTACTGGGTGATGATGGGTCTCATTGGATTTCTTGTTGGTATTCTTGGATTTTTGCTCCATCAGTTCATTGATATACTTGCAGAAATAAAATGGGAAAGAGCTAGAAAATTTATAGAGGTATAATATTGCTTTACAAGTATGTAATGTATTGACTGTTATTATGTACAAATTTCTTACAAATGTATGAGGGCTCTATTATTTATCATAGTTTATAATTGTGGAAATATATGTGTGTGCTGATGTTGACACTTAGGCAATATTTTTTGCCACTTATCATTTCAAACTTTTTTTTATAAATTATGGCATTTGACATTAGTATTAGTCCCTTCATTGCAGGTCTGAAATGTGTTTATATTCCTAGCATTTTGATGAGATAATTTTATAACAGCTGTAAGAAATGTAGCTTTTCACTGTTTTGCTGCATTTCTTGCCATTTGCAGTGGGGTTTTGTCATTAGTCTTGCTTTACCTTTCTTAATTAATTTGTTGGCTACAGAAAATGTTAAGAAATGCAATTAAAATGCATTTCAACAACGTTTTGCTACAAATAAGTTTGACATTACATTATAATTGCAGTATTCAGTGCCTGGATTAAGTTTTCAAAGAAAAAATTCGAGCTGCATAATTATAGCGAAATAGATTTCTTCCTGTACTTTATAGCAACTTTACACCTCACTTGATTAATTTAAATCTTAAAATGTTTGGAAGTCATCTGTGAATTATATTCATACTGTTTTATTAACTGGCAAAATTTCAGCAAATAATGACTCTCATCTGTGCATTCTCATTACAGTATTAGTTGATTGACAAATGTCAACCTTTGCAAGCTGAGCACATTTTGTATTGAAGAACAGTTTTGCTTTCTTAGAAGTTGATACATTTATCTGATTGTAGTATAAAGATTCATATCCAGTATATCCATATCCATTTCATCAGCCTTATAGATATCATATATACAAAATTTCTAGATCAACTCAGATATATTCTTTGATGTCCATTTGTCTGAATTTCGAATGTTACTTGTTCAGTTAAGCTCAATTAAACTGACATCATATGTTGTTCTAATACTTTTTAAACAGAAGGATTATTTATGGAAAATTGTAACACAAATTGCACAGTAGTCTGCAAGGATGACGTTATGATTTGAACATAACTTTTTTTTTTTTATGAAATGAAAGCAATAGTATTTTACATTCTGGCATGCAGAACTTTGTAAGGTGTGAATATTAGTAGTAGTGAAAATTCTGAAGTTATTCTTTTAGCAATGCATTTCCTGCACTGAACACGGTTTTTAGTCCTTAATTTTTTTTTTATCAGAAGTTATTATCAGAAGAAAGATGAGCTATGGTTTCTGTTTTAAATGGCAGTAGCATATATTTTTTTGTGGAGTGGATAAGTATTTGCTTTGTGAAAATGAAAACGAAAACTTAAATTTTCTTCTTTTATTCTGCATAGACATACCATTAATATTAGTTTACTATCTTTAAAGTTTATCATTTTTCTAAGCACTGAAAGATTGATAAGACTGTCCAATGAATATCATTTCAAATTACTGGATGCTTCAAATAAGCAGAGAAATTTTTTCATTTGTAACCCAAAGGGGCATTAGCCCATAAGGGCTATTGGTCTCAAAATGGCATTTTGCATCAAATCACTAAAAGCATTGTATCACTTTACAGATTGTTGTCACCAAATGTTATCGCCTTCTATTGTATTTAAAGAAATTAAATGATGAAGAGTCTACATGAATGTATGTATGTTTCTCTATTGTGAAAAAACAACAGTATTTAGAGCCAGCAAATTTTGAATAATGTAGTCCTTCCCTTCAATATGAGCACCTAAAAGCCTGAATTTGGAATTTGTTTTATTGCCTGTTTCATATTTTGTAAAATTTTAATGAAAATTTACTTAACAAATTCAACAATTTCAAAGCAAGCAATAGCAAAACCATATGGAAAGGAACAATTTTATCTCCAGCACCCGTGACTGTCTATTGGAAATTCTAAAGATATGCTATTTTTAAATATTTTTAGCCTAAAGGGACATTAACTAAAATGCTCTTGAGCTTATATTTGTGTGTAAATGGAGAAAACCCCCCTTTGGATGTAGTATGAAATCTGAAAGCTTTCAGACCCTTTTAAATTTTTATTTTGTATTTTTTTTTATTGGGAATTTTTTTCCTGAGATGTACCATATTGACCTGATATATCCTTTTGGCCTAGTGACCTGATTAACATTGAAATTGATTGAGTATACAAGTGAATATTGACCAGATATACTCTAAACGAATGGCAGTAGTGGATTTAAGACAAAAAAAAATAGGAACAGATATTGTGTCAGGACTGTGTGTTCTGTGCATACTTTTGGCGAACATGGTCGTGATAGTGTTAAAGTCCTGATCTCGAACAGGGAGCTGAATGCAGCTATGTTCTGTGGTAGAATAACTGTGGTTAAGTGGTAGAATACTGCAGAATAAGAGGGATTTAAAATTACCCTTTTATTAAACCACTATTTACAGCCACTTTCCCACTCGGAATGGATAACAGAAAATAATGACCGCACTTGGGTCTAAACTGAACAATCAAATAATTTAAAATAAAGTGAGTAGAAATTAAGTAGTCATTGCTCTCAGAGCTATAAACGCGAGGTTGGCCTCTCGCTAAACTATCAATGGTGCGTAGCAAGATTTAGCTAATACTAACGCACTTAGATTACTTCAGTAAGTATTAGAGTAACAGCGCTAAGGCTTAGAATTTAAATACTAGCTGGTCAGGTGAATGTCGAGCAGAGCCGCAGTGGTCTGAGACTAAAAGCTCTCTCACTCTGAGAAGTTCCTTGCTAACCTTTAAATACAAAAACTTGGCTCCACCTCAAATTAGCATAAAGCTGAAACGTGCGCTCTTTATAACGGGAAGTTGAAATAAGAGCTCATAGGAAAGAGAAATTAACATAAAACTTTGTTAGTTTAAACTAAAACCTTATAATTGTTGATACAAGATTGACAAGTAGACATGCAGTACTAAAATTCTGAAGATCAAGTAATACTTTTAGAGTGTAAATCAGGTGAATAGGAATATATGCATAGGTGTAAATTTGAAGTAACTATCCAGAAAATTCTGGCCAAGTGCTAAGAAATAAAATGCGTAATGGTGGAAAAGTAAAGAAGCAGCAACTGAAGAATCAAATTTGTTAAAGACTAATGTAAATAAGTATAAACTTTGGATAATTAACTAAAACACAGGTTTTTATAAATGTGAAGATCTTTCAGGAATTCTTATTATCCAACTGTGGAATAATGCTCTTTCAATAATTTTGGCAGCAGTGATCTAGAAAGTATAATATTTTATTGAGCAGTGATTCTCAGTGCAATATTCTTCAGCATAATTTTCATGTTACTTATTGCAAAACTTAGAGGCTTGCTTTGTTTGGCCATCCCATATTAAGCCACACTGGCACAGTATTGCTAGAAATTTTTGAGTTAAGGTAGCAAGAGAATAATTGAAAAGTTGCTAAAAGTAGAATGTGACATCAGAGATTATGTTATTCATTTGACGTCATAGGTTTGTAAGCTCACATGACCTCTGATGTCAACA
This sequence comes from Stegodyphus mimosarum, assembly GCA_000611955.2. Lineage (NCBI taxonomy): Eukaryota > Metazoa > Arthropoda > Arachnida > Araneae > Eresidae > Stegodyphus > Stegodyphus mimosarum. Next base: position 131,133 of record KK117886.1, read on the forward strand.
CAAACTTAGTTTCTGAGAATTCTTTAGATTATGAATTATAATTTAGTATTGGTTGTTACATTACATATATTAGTTTGAAGAAAATCTTAAAACTAATATGCTAATTTTCCATTATGTAAATCTCCATTTCTTTTTTAAATTTATCAGTTAATTTAGGTTGCTATTTTTCAGTTAATTTATTCATATCCATTATTACCTGCTTTCTCATGTTAGAAATGCTCACATAGTTCTAGTAATTTCTTTTGAGTTGATGATTTATTTTGTTCATTGTTTCTTGCTATGCTCTAATTGTTAATGCTTTTCAGTTAATGCATTCTAATTGCTGAATGTACTTAATCATATTCTGAGTGCCGATAAAAAGCTACCTTCTTTTACTTTTACATTTGATTATGTTGTTATTTAGAAATCTGGTGTTGCTTTGATATTTAAGTCATTTGAATTATTTACTTCTTAGTAATATTATAATCGGGAGAATGAATATCAAATACATGGCACACAAGCCTCAAACCGCCATGTGATCACTTTAAAACTGTGAGAAAAACTGATATAAAAGCAAAATTTATAGAGCAATAAAATCTGCAGTATTATTATTAACATGTATAATTTTATTTTTCGCTCATTTTACAATATTTTTTATTTTATTACTGTTATTTTTACAACATTAAAAAGTTTTTAATCACTCTTAACATAGCAATGAGGGAGCTTGAGTTCAAATTTTACAATTATTTTGATATTCTTTTTTGAAATTATGTATATGTTTTTTTAGATATATTATTAAGTTATATAGATCTCCAAAGCTGAAACTCTCCTCATGGAAAAGAGAAACATTATTGCATATACTAAATAAATAAATAATATTTAGGTCTTACAGTGACTCCCGTTTGTTTTCAGACTATTCTAACTCCTCAAGAGGAGGAACACAGAAGCTTCTTACAGTCATAAACTAAATATTTTATTTCATACTAAAATACTTTTACTAAGCACATTTAGAAGTATACTTTACTTACACTTAGAAGTATACTTTACTTACACTTAGAAGGCTTAGAATTTGTATTATCAGAACTTACTTACTCACAAAACATTTTCTCTGTATTAAAACAGTTCTCATTGTTATGGATACATACAAAATAAAACCCTACTCTAAAACCGATGACAATAAATATCGGTGATAAACTAAACTCTAAAAAAAAAACTAAAACCGATGACAATATATGCAACATCCTGCCATCTTTTGTCTTGCACATCTAGGTGTTACAAGATAAAACTGATGTTTTCCTTGTAATCTAACATAGATATTTTAGTCAATCTTCATCAAGGTAGAGTACTTATAAATTCAGTCTTTTGGGTTGCTTTACCTGTTGTCCACTTTGAGTACATATTATTTTAGGACTATTATGAAACTAATTCTATCACTGCGTAATGTCAAGTCTGAAGAAGATGCAGTTTTGAATCATTATGACTGCATAGCAAATCTTCTTTCCTTTGAAGGCGTAATCTGGGCCCTGAGCTTTCAACTTTGTCCTGAAAGTTTAAATCTGATTATTCAATTTCTAAGGGATATAGCCACTGAAAGGGATTGATAATTTCTACATTTGCCAATTTCTTTCGATCTACTCGCTGTTTCCCATTTCATCCTGTAAACAGTTCCATCACGGTAGCTAAAGGCCAGTTAATTCTTTCATAGCTATCAGATCCCACAATCACATCTCTTACTTGAATATTATCTTTTGCTTTAATGGTCAGATTTCTTACAAGCTCAGACAGATATTCTTTTTGGAATATCTTTCAAAAACAATCTGGAATGCTTTGAAAGTATCATATCCTTTTTTTCAGTTGACTTCCATCAATTGTATTAAAATCGGGAATATCGCAATATATAGAATTGAGTTTCACATAGGAAATGTACCAGTGTTTAATGGTAAGGGCTCCTCTGGATTCTCTAATAAATAAGTTAATGGTCTATTATTGATTCTATTCTCACAATCACTTAAAACTGTTGACATTTCCTCATAATTTAGACTAGCTGTGCCAAGAATTCTTTTCACTAAGTCATTCATGTACTCCCACCATCCACTGTACTGTAGTGCTCTTGGTGGATTAAAATTCCGCTTTATCTTTTTTAATTAACTCTGTTCTTGAATGACATACCAGTGTATTGTTTGAAGAACCTTTGATGGTCCCATGAAGTTTGTTCCATTGTCAGTTTGGATGACTAAAACTCTGCTTCTTCTAGCCGTGAATCTTCACAAAGACAAAAGCTTCTGTGGTCAGTGCAGTCATTAAATGTAAATGTGCCACATGATATACAGTGCAGGCGAATAGGATGATCCAGGCCTGCACCTTTTCCCGAAGGAAAATAGGATAGGCCAGATCCACATCTGCTAATTGAAAAGGGGCCGCTCTGTACAATCTTTCAGATGGAAGTAGAGCTGTTTGTGTAAATGTTGGCTATAAGTAAATTTCTCCTACATGGAATACAACCACATATAACTTCACAAATAATCCTTCACCCACGAGGTATCCAAAACCTTTCTGTCAACTGTGATATGATTGTTTGTACTACAGCAGGACTTAATGACCTGTTCATGTACTCAGTTAAACATTGAACAATTGGATGATCACGTAGAACTGTAGGACACTTAAAATCATCAGTGTTGAGCCAAGTTTATACCTTTAATTCTTTTACCTTGGTAGAACTTCACTGATCCTTCATATTTTTTCTTGTCTTATACTGACTATTCCCTCTGAATCAAGTTGGTAAGTAAAGTTTTGGCTTTTTCTATTTCATCACTGGTGATAGTCACAGAAACGTTTGGCTTTTCTTTTCAGAGGTAATTACAAAATCTAATCATCCAAACAGTCATGCACAATAGAATATTTTGAGAAATACAAATTTCTCAATTCCTGGAATACTTGAGGCATTCAATACGGTTTTTTTCCGCTCTAATAAAGCTTCTTCTGGGCAAACTATATTCGTTAGGGGTCATGTAATTTCGGGTTTCGTTACTCGTGAAGGACCTCCAACTATCTCGTTTTCACCAATTCGCACACCAAATAGAAGATCAAGATAGTAAATCTGCTGGATTAAGTTTTCCAGGTATATGTTTCCAGCAGCTGACATCAATCAGTTCTTCTATTTCTTTAACTTTGTTACCAACAAAGTTGTTCCAGGACTCTCTCTTAGCTATCCACCAGTACCACCATAGAATCTGCCCAAAGATACGTTTTTAAAGGTAAATTTGTATCTTCGAAACTAGACTGCTATAATTGTGCCACAATGGCAGCACCAAGAAGTTCCATTATAGGTACAGTAGGTCAGTTCATTGCAGCTACTCGGGCCTTTGCAGATACTAAGTGTAGGAACACTGCAGCTTCCTCCTCATAACATAACAAACCACAACAAGCTTTTGCATTTGCAAATGTGTCAGAGATACGCAGTGGTGCAACTTCACCTGACAATATCAACCTGGAAATAGAAATATATTCAACAACAGGTAGGTAGTTTGATCATTCATTACATTTTATTAGAAGATCTTCCAGAAGTGGTTCATTCCAACTAAGTTTCGTTTTTCAGACTTCTTCTAACAAGAACTTCAGCAACTGGGCATGTAAAACCAATGGGATCATACATGCTGTTGATCGTAGAAAGTAAATCTCTTTTCATAACTCTTTCTGATAATTTCACTAATGTCTCTCGCAAAGCACAGCTTAGTTCATCAAAGGTAGTACTCCAATTAAGACCAAGTACCTTTCAAATCCCATCTTGATTCCTGTGTGAGACCAGCAATGTAGATTAAAATATCCCTCGTGCATTATACTTGTTGCTTGATTTTGAAGTAGGTGCAAGTCCTCCTCCTCATCTACAATTGTAACTAGTTGGTAACATGAAAACCTGCTTTTAGCTTCTGTACGGTAAATTTCAGCTCTTCTATCTGATATTTTTCTTAAATGAAATGATGTGAAACAGTTGTATTTAGCAAGAAAGGGCTTCTAATGCTGAACATTACATGACAATATCTTCATTCTTTTAATTTTCCTGGAGCCTTACACCTCAAAAATTGAAGTATGTCTCAACTCTTGGTCATACACTAAGCTGCAAGAAAGCTCATTTGATATCTGATATTAATACTATGGTATGCAGTCGGAATCTGTTCAATAGTGAGGGAACCAGCTGTGTAAGACTTGGTCCTGTACTCAGACAATCGTTTGAGGAGGCATAGTCAGCAATCTTTACTAAGGCATCAAATGCAGGGCGAATCTTTGCAGTTGTACTTGATAACTTAACGGTTTGTGAGGTAATTAATGAATAGTACTTTTGATAGCAGATGGCTTTACTTCTTCTGTTATGCCTCTTTCTCCCACTTCAATAAAATTTCATGATGTTTGTCAAAGATATCTCTTCGTAACCATTTCATGAAGGTTGCAGCCTTGTTTCAGCTACGTTGTAGTTATCGTGGAGAGGAGGATGCCCCACTATACAAGGTAAAGCTGTCAGTGTTAAATGTTAAAGTTTCCTTGAAATGCATTAAACTTTCATCTTCTAGTGCTCTCTTTCTTTTCTGTTCAGTCAGAACATGGATGCCCAAAATTCCTAACTCCCACATCTGTTTCATCGGAAAGTTTTTTAGGCAGACCATATGCTGTTAACTACTACTCTTTTCCTCCTGCGACCTAGAATGGTCTAGCCAAGCAAGGTTTCTAGAGCGGAAATTCCTGATGGTAATACCTGAAATCTGCCAGTGAAAAATACTACCTAAAATATTCATGCCAAGAACTCAGATTGGTGGTGTATTATTGCCGGCATCTGTAAGTGTTATTCCATGAGCTCCAAAATTAGAAGATTGTCACAAGTTCTCGGTAGTGTGGTGCAAATTCTGGGCTGGTCTAAAAAAGAAATTCTGGTCGGAAACCTTCCATCTAAACTTTTTACTGTAACATTGTACCTTCCATAATCTAGGGCCTGAATAATTCCACCACCAAATAATCCTTGTGACAGTACTTCTGTACTCACAGGAGAAAATTTCAGTTCTTTTATTAGTTCTTTTTTATGTATGATCAGTGTGAGCTGTCATCCAGCAGAGCATGTACAGCAACTTTGCTTCCTTTGTGGTAAACTTTAATCAAGACTGTCTTTAGGTAGATTTTCCCTAAAGATGTTTTTCTTGTAAACAATGTAGTGCACTCGCTTTCTGTAGAATTTGTTTGAAATATGGATTCATCAGATCATTTCATATGCACTGAACATTACTTTTACACATTTTTTTAAATGTAAACACAGACTAAGCAATATCTTTTGCATATAACTTCAGATTTTCTCTCATCTTGAGTCATGGAAGCTTTCTTCAATCTTTACTAAAATGTAGATTATCGTAAAAAGTACATTTAGCCTTTTCATGCATGAACGAAATAAGAGCTGAAGTAGAAGGGATATTATTTCTGGAAGTATAAACTTCCTTTTTAATTTTGAGTTCTGAAACCTAATCAAACCAAATTTCTCATTTACCTCATCATTAACTTCCTGCTTTAAAAATTTTATGAGCTTAAGAAATCCTTGACTGCTTTTAGCAACCTCATTGCTACAATTAGGAAGGTTGGACACTCAGTATCTTTCTTAAGCTCTCAAAGCATCTTCAGAAAGATGAGTCTCGACAGGGAGAGGCAAAATATCTTTGAACTTTTCTTTACATCTTCCTAATATATCTAAAGCTTTTAAATGTGATTCAGGTTGATCATATAAAGTAATCAAATCTGTATACTTCCTACCACTTATGGCATTTTTCTTTATCACTCTGAGTATTTCATGGACATATACTTATATGAACAGTTCTTCTCTGCCAAATCTTTTTTATTCAAATAGTCAATCACTTTGGGGTCATTCTGAGCCATAGGGGTGGCTCTCTGTTAAACTAGCAGCTTGAGACCCAGAAGTAATCGTCTGAAGCAGACGTTGGCACTTATCTTCAGCTAGTAGTTCTTCATCCTCATGAATTCTGGAAAACTGACTCCAGTATCCTAAATAGTATTTAATATCTACATTAAATCTGTTAATTTTCAATTTTGGCAGTGGGTGCTTTTGAATACACGGTGACTGAATTGATCTATTATCAGAAATGTTTTCAAAATTTTCAGCCTTTAACTTAAAAGAAAAGTATTGTTCTCTGTAATTTTGAGCTTTGCTGAAATCCTTAACTTACTCTTTTTTGTTTTTTGGTTTTTCGTTACCCTAAATAATAATTCAGAAATTGTGCGCTGGAATTTATCAAGTAATTATGAATTCAGTTTGAAGTCTGGAAACGTTTTCTTTCATTCTTGTAATTTCTTCGGCAATATCCTTTGTCTTGTCCTTAAATGTTATGCATAGAGTTTTGTTAGAACTTCATGGCATCCATAATAAAATATCAAAGTTCTTGAGAAGCTAAAAGCACAAATATTTAATGTTTAAATTCAAATCTTACTTTGCTTATTTTGTAGTTATACGAATTTCTGTTGTGGATGCCAATTCATGTTTTGTAACTCCTCAAGAGAAGGAGCACAGAAGCTTCTTAAGGCCATGAACTAAATATTTTATTTGATATTAAAACACTTTTACTAACTTGTAGGGCTTAGACATTTCTTGTCAGAAGTTTCAAACCATTTTCTCTATATTAAAACATGTCTCGTTATTATAGATACATACAAAATAAAAACCCAGTTCTAAAACCAATAACATTGAATATTGGTATGCAACACAGACACTTATGTCTTTCAGTTTTATTTGCAAATATCAATTACTAAATATTAGCATAGTGACTTTATTTTTCTTTCACATATACTATTAATCATCCATTTTAAAACCTTCTTGTTTTCAAAACAGTTATTAAAATGCTTTTTATTAAAAAAAAATATTCAAATGTTCTGAAAATGAGCTCGCATTAGTATTCAGACATTTTGAACAAACAGTTTATATTTAATAAAAACATGAAAATAATGAGACATTCAATGTTTGAATGGACATCTTTTAACTAAAATTACATTTTTCATGCACTTTGGCATAGATTCAACTAATTTTTTTCATGTGAGAATTCTTTTAGTAGGTCTTTTGAATAAATATCCTGTTTCCTGATTCTTTTCTTCAACTCATTCCATACATGCACCATAGATTAGTCCTGGATATTTTATAGAAATCGGATAACTTTAGGACAGTTGTATATAACCAAAAGCAAACATTTACGGCTGTACGTTTAGGATGGTTATCCTGATAGAAATTGAATGTATTTTGCACTCTTAAGTTTTCTTGAAGATGCTTTTAAGAATATTTATATATTTATACTAATCCATATTATTTTTGATAAACTTTAAATTTTGTATTCCAAAGGAAACAAAACATCCCCAAACCATTATGCCTCTAGCCCATGCATAACATTAGGCAGTAGGTTTTTCAAATTCAGTTCTTAATTAGAAATTTGCCTCATATTAATTCATCTATCAGACCCAAATATATAAAATTTTAACTTTTCTGCATATGTAATATTGCTTCAGTTGTAATAAAAACTGTGCTTACTATAGATTTTGCAAAGTGCAACACATTTTCCCTTCCTTTCTTATTGACAAAAGTATCCTTGCTGCTCTCCCATTATATTCATGTGCCCAAAATGATTCTTCTAAAAGCTTAAGGGTTAATTTTTTATTGCAAACCCTTCTTCTGAATCTGCTTAACATTTTGCAGTGCTAAATTTTGAATCTTGTTTGATTCTTAGAAGAATAAATCTGCGATTCTTTGGTCTATGCTTCAGTGTACTTTAAACAGTTCCATGCAATTTCCCTCATTTTAGTAGATCAAGCATAGTTAAACGCTTTACATCAGGGATTGTTTCGGTATTTCAGATGCTTTTTAAATAGATGAACTATTTAAATTCTAGCAGACCTGGTTGTTAATTTGTAGCATCTTTCCATGTTCAGTTTAGCTATGGAACTGTTAATACATTTTGCGAAACAAGTATCTCCAAATGCAATAGTTCCTATGATCTATTTTCATTTAAAACAAAAAATTATAACAAGAAATATTTCAACAAAAATTTGGTGTTTGAATTATTATGTGAGTTACTGATAATCATGTTTTGTATAAATTATTTCATTTCAAGGAATATTTTGATGATATTTATTTTAACACAAGGAAAGCTTAAAACAGGGAAAAAATATGTTAAAAAATTTCTGAAATCTGTGTTTCAATATTTAGTACAAGATCTATGCAAATAAATTTCAAAAATACAAGTGCCCAAAAACAAATGTGAGCCACTGAATATTGCAATTTTTATGGAATTTTCTACAAAGTAAAAAGCATTAAAGAGCAAAGTCTTGGAATTTTATACAGTGAGATAATGATATCAATTATGAACAGACATTCAATCTTAGTTTTTAAAATTTTGACTCTGTTTTTGTTCAGATTTCATATATCAGTTATTCTAAAAAATTTTCATTTTAAAAATATAGCATAAACGCATTGAACACACACAAAGACACCCATCCATTTTCAAACATAGCATTTTGTTTATGCTTTTAAGAATTACTGTGTTTTATTAAATCAATTTTATGAGCCCTCAATTCACATTTACGTAACTTGCAATAAGCCTTTGTGTTGTTTGTTTTCATGTCTTCTAGCTAATTCTCAAACATGAGCATTTTAAGCCTTGCATTTGGAAAGGTAATGCTCAATTTTTTTCATGTTTCTCCTAATTCACAGTTTAGTTACAAAATATGTAATCTGACTTGACAATAGGTGAAATCAACTTCGAAGTGGTTGAAAACTTATATTCTCAGGTGATTTAACCTCTAAATTTAACCTCGTGGCCGGAATGAATCTTACTCATGTCTAAAGTATAAACAAAGTAACCAATGATGAAGCACATGGGAATATAAGCTACTAATGCTGGTATTGAGTGTGTATGCCCTCGTGAGCTGCGGTCATAGAATTGCCAGCTATCTGCTTTTATATAAGCATAAATAAAATTATTACTTTTAATTGCAAATTAATTTCAGTAACTATATTATATTAACATGTATGGATTTTATGATGTATTTAAAAAAATCAAGTAGCAAAACATATCACAGAAACTGATGGAGCAGCAGAAAATTCACAAATTCAATAATGATAAAATTTAGTAGCCCAGGTTTGTCTGAAGTAGCAGATTTTCAAAAAATTGCATGATCTAGCAGCATTGTGCAATGGAATACTATAGATACCTCATCAATTCATGTATGCAATAATATCAATAAGCTCTGACCTATGAATTTTATCAGTTGGCAAAAAATAACATGAAAGTTCCACCTGTGCATAATGTGTTCAATTTTGTAGTTAACCGAAGGAAAGAATGGAATAGCTACAAAAATTTTTAAATTTTTATGATCATTCAAAATAGAGGGATGTTTTCTCATGCAATGGCATGAAAATTTGTTGACTACACGTAATACTGTGTTTTTGACATAGTAATTTAAGTTAAAAAGCCTTTTCATTTATGTCTGTTATGTTGACGATACATTTGCTTTAATTGATAGCTTTGAAGAGGATTTAAGATCTTTCGATTATGAATTCAATGCATCCTGTTTAGTTCACTTTTGAACTCTACACATTTAATTCTCATTCATTCTTCAATATTCCATTCGTAGGTAATGAATCTAATTTCAGCATTTCAGCACTACTATTTGTTATAAACCTATCAGTTTACGCTTCCCATTGATGTCAAATCTTGCCATTCTGATAAGTAAAAGTTGGCTAATTTTATTATTTCATTTCCTATTATGCAATTCGTGAATACTTGGCCAAGTCAGCTCATGGTCAGAAGTTTGAACTATTTATGAGTGATTGGTAATTGAGAAAAGTTTTCTCGTCCTATATTATTAACCGAATGGTTAAAAAATTTTCCTGTGATAAAAATAAAAACATTTTCTATTCTGTGAGATCATATAAATTGAACTGCTATTCCACTCATTTCTTCAGTTAGTTACTGAATTGCATGAATTTTACATAGGTAAAATTATCATGTCCTTGATAAAATTCATAGTTTGTCTCTTACATACCCTCTTCTAGGTGTGAACTCCTCAGGTATCTAGTGTTCCTTGCTACTGTTATATACAGCAGGCAATGGTAAGCCATTAAATTCCACATGGAAGAGCATGAAACTTCTGCTAACAAAAAGCTCAGCCATTGTGCATAATTTTTTAGATGGAAAATTACTTTCCCAGTTGCCTGTTGGTAAAATTATTCAAACAACTTTTTCAGTTGATGAAGTAGATTTCTCGAAGGTCTTTCAATATCATAAAAAACTTTTGTTTAGTTAATGATCCGCACTCTGACTTCTTAACCGTTAGCCTTTAAAAAACTTTATTCTTCAATTGTTTTTGATTCATTTTTTTTTTTACAATAAATAACGTTAGATGTTTCCATGCTAAGAACTTCTTGAATGAATACTCTGTGTTCACACATTTGTTTCTCATTATTATATGTTTGTTCATTCACATTTGTTTCTCGTTTTCGAACTCGCAACTGAAGAAGTTACTATCTGACTACCAAAACTGTAGTATTACAGTATATGAATTCTAGTAGCGCTAAATTTTGTGCTTTTTTGGACAAACTACAAAAATAAGAAATCTTATATTATTGAGATATATAATATTTTTATCGTGTTTAAAATATCAGAAAGGATTTGTTACAAAAATGAAATTTTTTCAGCCAAGTTTTAGAAATTTATTATAGCTATAAATGATAAAAATAGTTCTTAAAGTTGAGATTTCTGTTGTATAATATTGTTTTTATCTTTTGCCTTAGAATGAAAACATTTTCTTTGCATGGCTATGGGTTTTAGCAATCAGCACATTGTTTGTTCTTATAAGCTCTGCATCAGTTGTTGTAAGTAAAAGTTTTATAGTGAAAAATTTTTTAAATACTTTTCTATATATATTTTCACCAACCAGTAATAATTGAGAATATTTTATTGTCATGGTCTAATTCCTTCCCTGATGTTAGATTAAGTTCTGCTGCAGTATGTTTTTGCTTAAAATGTAGAATTTAAATGGGAAAATAGTGCTATATATTTTCATTTAATTTCTTTTAGTTTTAAAGTATTCTTGAGGTTATGAATGTTTTTTCAGAGTGAAATATGTATTTTCTTTATGATCGGGTAGTGGGTGCAATATATATTCATTTCAGATTTTACGTCCAAGTGCTGGTGGATCTGGTTTGCCTGAAATCATCGCTTACTTGAATGGTACAATTGTGCGGCATATATTTAATGTGAAAACACTGGGTGTTAAGTTTTTATCATGTGTATTTGCAGTAGCAAGTGGAATGCCTGTTGGTCCTGAAGGTCCAATGGTTCATCTTGGGTAAAATATTCTGATGCTAAATTTTAAACATTAAGCAACTGGTATATTGACTCTCTAACTGTGAAGCTTTTGAGACTAATATAGCTTAAAAAATCATCTGTTTGTAATTTATATGTATTTCAGAATTAAAACATGCTGTGCACTTTTCAGAAAAATGCATTTTAAAGTTTTTATTAAAACTTTAAGAAAGCAAATTGATACTGAACTCATAAATTTTATTACTGTGAGTATCTGATGAAGAATTAATTATTCATATCATTTGCAGAATGTTTTTCTGAATTGTCTTGCTGAATTTGTAAGTAAACTAATTTAACTAGCAAATTACAAGAGAAAAGTATTGAACAAAATTTAAATTAGTAACGATAAAAAATCGCAAAACCACGACAGAATTAAATCAATAGACTAAGTTAAATGAGCAAAATGTCAAGTTAAATATCCCGGTGAAATCTTTGTTCTTTGTTCTAAATTTGTTATGCATTTTTACCTAATTTTATATCTAGAAAGAAAAGAATCTTGTGCACTATTACTGTTAATATTGTGCACCATATATAAAATAAAATAAAATTTAAGTGATTAATAATGTCTGAAATATTTAAATTTTATTCAGGCATGGAGAAAAGTGGATTTCACAAGCGTGTGTATACACACATACACACACAAAAAAAAGGGAGCAGTTGGCAACAGCAGAAATTATGGCTTGTAGAAATTCTGCTGCATTTGCGCCGCTGTAGAGTAGGATTATATGACAATAAACATACTGCAATTATATGCCAACATATTATGATTATGCCAACAAACATATTGGCAGTTCAAAACCAGTTAAAACACTATGCTCATATAGTAGGTACAAGGTTAAATGTAGGAGTTTGTTTAAAAGTTTTTGTTTGTAAGCCTGATTAGTGAAGCAGATCATGAAGAAATTAAGTTTTAAGTGGACAAAGAAAGAAATATCGAAATTGAAGTGTGTAAAACTCACTGTATTAAATATGGAGACTTGAACTTGCATTAATACTTGTCCTAGATAAATTCAGTTCTGATGCTAAAACTCAGCTGTAGACTCAATATTCAAAAATATTTGCATGATGTGGCAATAGAGGGTTGAGTGTTAGTTGCATTTTACTTTACTGCTGATCTTTTAATATGAAAGACAGTTGCATGATACAACTAAACAATTTCTTATTAAAAGTGTTATTGCACGAAACATAGTTAATTAACATCTAAGTTATAACGCATTAATAAGTCAACTAAAATTATTGACAAATCAGTTTGTATATTTTATATTATAGTACGTTTATGAATAAATGCTTTAATTCTTTGCACAAGAGAAAAGAGTTTGGCTTATTGCCATCTGCTCCTGGTTAAAAAGCAATAACTAAATCTATAAAATTCTAAAATTTGGTATTTAAAAATCTTTTTTATGCAAGAAGAAAATTAATAATTTGTAGTTTCATTTCATCCATAATATTTATTTTAAGAGAATTAAAATACTATGTTATGCTTTTGACTTGGTAATCAATAGGGATTGATACAGTGAAGCATAATTTATGTTTTTTCATTGATATATTCTTTCAACTCTGTCCTGATTCAATCCTATTTACATTAACAGCAAAATTTCTCATTTAAAAAATGTGTAATTTCAGTTGCGTATCAATTTTATCCTGACTTTATACACTGGTGCTTATTTTCTTACTTTGTGCCTGAAGTGTCTCCTGAAGTAATTTCTCTTTGTCGATAGCATCTAAGCGCATAACTTGGGGTATGAGAGGGAGAGATTTGGGATACCAGGAACCAGAATATGAGTTGATATCCAGTTGGTGCAATGGAAGAGGATTACTCAGAATGATAGAGTAGGAAATGGGATGTTTGCTGATGGCAGGTTTGCTAATGGGAGATGATTAACACCTCTGTTATTTGGTGAAACATATTCACTAGGCTTCTCACCTTTGCATTTTTCTTGAAATCTAATTTTCTGCTAAAATATTTAAGATAAAACTGCAGCTTTTCCAAAGATAAAACAGAAGTTTTAGTATTATTTATTAAGAATGTAGTATTAACTGAAAACACTGGTTTTTCTTATGTCAGCACTGAAAAGGATTGTTTCTGATTAAAAAATAAACAAAAGTTTATATAAAATCTGTTTCCTGGAAGTTGCATATCCAAGGGGAGAAATCTCTCAAGCTTGTGGCTATTTTGCTCAAATTTTTCACTCAATGCCACAGTACCCAGTTTATCAAATATCCAAGTGATTATCTCTTAGTTGATAGAGAAGACAGAAAAAATAGCTTTGCAATTGAATGTGAAGGGTGCTTGTTTTTCAACTAAGTATTGGCATAAATTTAAATTTAAACATGGAACTTTGTATCAATAGAAAAGAATCCAGAGATGCAACAGGCAAATCTGCTGAAGCCTATGTCAAGAATGTATCTAATGAAATGGACTGATATTAGCTGCTAGGCATTTTTAATCTTCATGGAAATGTTCTCTTATTTCGCCTGCAAGATTTCTAGCCTCTCAAGGTGATCATTGTAATGGAGCTAAGAAAAATAAAGATAAGCCATTTTATTTTACAGTATGCAGATGTTAATGGAAACTAGAAAATGATACCTGTAGTTATTGGAAAGTCGCAAAATCAAGATATTTTGAAAGAGGTAAAACCTTTCTTATGAAATGAATAAAAAGGCATAGGGAAATGCAAAAAATTTTACAAGATGTTATCCAGGTATAAAATAAAATAAAAGGAAATCAGTTTTACGTTTTTCATTTACATGAATCATTCTACTACCCATCTGCAACCAACCGTCTTCATTGTTAAAAAATCATATAGTTGTTTGTGTGCATTGTAATCTTTTGACCTGGAGAAAATGTTGTGTTAGAGGAGATTGATTCAAGTCACCCTTCAAAATATTTTTGCGGGAAAATTCTCAGAGCTACATAAGCATACTACAGACTACTGAAATGATATCTTTGGTTGTGATTGAAATAAAATCAAAGTTTAAAATTGTTTAATTGTAGGAACAATTTAAATTCTAAAACCAGGAGAAAATATTGATAGCAAAGCTGAAGATGAAACTATGATTGCAGATAGAAGCCTGGATTCTCCTGGAAGCAGTTTACTTTCAAGTAATGTGTAAACTGTGATGTCAATCTAATGACATTTAAACTAAGCAGTTAAAGAAATGATTACAAGCAAATTTACGTATTAATATTTAAATTGCATGAATAAAGAAAGAATGGATTAAATCCTCTTACATTTCAAGTTGCATTGCCTTGGTTGAAACCTGGAGGAATTCATTTATTTAAAAATTTAAGTTTATGTACAAAATCGGAAATTTTACATCTATCTTAAAACATACCCAGAAATAAGTGTTATTTAATGAAGATTGAAAATTGAAAGGGTATGGTCATTTTAATTTTTATGTTAAATCTTATCCAGTCTAAATTCTTATTAGTTTAACTTTTTAAAAATATAGATAAGTGTTTATACAAACTAAACGTTGCATGAGGAAATTAAATTCCAGTAACAGCAGTTGTACTGTAGCAGCATTAAAATATTACCTATATATAACAAATGTGTGTTGCATCTTAAATTAAAATTTCGAGTTATATGTTCTTTTTAAAAGTCCCCTTTAATTTTGCATAAGTGGTGCTTTACTATTCCTCTAATATATACAAATTTAAAGTCTTTTTGTTTGTCATTTCGTAATTGATTTTTCTTGCTGTAAATAATTTAAGACTTGATAACGTTTTTATGTGAATGAAATTGTGCGTTGAAAAATTCATTATGTGAGGATAAATATTATATATTGTTTTCTAAAGATTAGATATATAATCTTTAGAAACCAATCCGAGATTTGGTACGAGTGATCAGTTTCCTGTCTCAGTATTCTAATATGTAAGTAGGGTAGGATGAAGCAAGCATATTCATAGATGTGGATATGGAGTGAATTTATATTTGAGTTTGAGGAAAAGGAGAATTAAACTTTGCTAGATGCTTCTAGTTACTGTTGATGTTTCTTTTGAAATCTTGTAATTATTTCAAGACAGTCATACCTAAAATTTGTTATATTTTGAAGTGATCGAGATAGAAGATTAAAAATTACCATAATCTTAACTTTTTTAAAGTTTTAATAGATTCAGTGATAACAAAGTAAATTTGAAAACAGTTTTAAGTCTGTAGATTCGTCAAATGAGAACTTTAAGTTATATGCATTATTATTATTATTATTATTATTATATTTTTTTTGAAAATGTATTAAAACATGAAGGAATGTCTTAGACTATTAAGAAATGTAATAGAATTTTACAATGCATACTTTTTCTTAAAATCTGAAATTAGGTTTCATGTGGAACGACCTTTTTCTTAATTTCAGATCATTAATTGGTGCAGGATGTAGTCAGTTGAAGTCATCTACTTTAGGAATTAAATTGCCATTTTTCAAACGATTTCGTAATTCTGAAGATAGGTATTATGCCATTCTTTTTCTGTTTGTTGAATGAAATTGTTATCTTTTGAAAATAAAGCAATTTAATTAGCTTTTACTCATTTAGAGTCAGAAAAGTGTTAAGATATTTTAATTATATCAATTAAGTTTTATGTGTTGAAATCAGTGTGATTTATATGTATTCAAATCAGTTCAGTTTATATGCATTCAAATCAGTTCAACTTAGGTATGTTCGATTGAACACAATTTATGTGTATTCAGATAAAACAGTTATAAATTGAGCTGTTAAGTCGATGAACACTGGTACATCGACCTGGGATCAAATCCCGGTGAACATATTGGCTGCATGTTTGGTTTTCATCCTTTTCCTCATGTGTAATGGGAATACAATGCCTTAAAAAGTAGTCCAGGAATGCATCCCTTCCTATAAGCAGATAACCCACAAGTTGCTTTGCCTTAACCAATAAGCCTAATCTGGAGCCATCAGTTTTTTATTCACATGATAGTGGTTAGATTTCAATCTGGTATAAACAACAATTTGGCAGTGTAATAATACATAGCCATGGGTATACTGTTATTCTCTAAGACCGAATTCAGATATATGTTGCCGTACATTTTATCTTCTGACTTGACTTATGGTATGCTCTTCATTTCTAATTAAACAAAAATGAAATATGATTCTTGCATGGAAAATTCCTCCTTCACTGTTACACTGATTTTAGGTAGCCTTGCAGGCGCTGACTATTTGTATATGCATTGACTTGCTAATCACTTTCATGCTCTGCTATACTCTACTTTTTATTCAATTTTCATGTCAATTTACAGTTTCCTTTGTGATGTTGTAATTTCAGAGGCCATAGCATGTATTTAGAGCTTGAATATAATTCACATATTGTTTTATATTCACATTATTGTCAGTTATTTTCATGTGAATATTGGCACACAGGTTTATTTTGCAAGATTAACCACATTCCTTAGCTTGAATTTTAAGATAACTGATATAGAGATTCAGAGTGGAGTATAAAATGTCACCACTGCAAAGGGAGTACATGTTTATTATGCAATATCTTATGAAGAAATTGAGGTAAACATACTTACTATAAAATCGTCTAGACTTAGGCAGTTTGTAAGAATGTATATAATATAATCTTTATATATACATATATATATATATTTCCAGTTAGACTCCCTTGTTATTGACAAGTTGATGATATGCTTCTTTTCCCAGCCTTTCAAAGAATGCAGCGATGTTGGCTTGCACTTACTGTGTATTTGCAAGTTTCTGTAGATGCATCTTTCTCTAATCTTGCAACAAGCTATGTGGGTTGATATTAAGGCTTTTGGGAGACACATTACTCTGTCCTAAAAAAACATTCTGAAGATTGATGTTGCATAACAGAAGTCAAAGTTGTTGTTCAAAATAATATTTGCTGCATGCAGACAAACCTTCTTCTTGCATAAATATTTTGCAATAGTTTTAACGTGAAGTCTTGCCAGTTAAAGGGAGCTTTTCTTAAGTTTCTCCAAGCAACGTTCTAGCATGGACTGTTAAAAAATGAAGAGCCAGTAATGCAATGGATTTGGATCACAGCCGTCATATACTCATACATCGTTCTCATACACTTCAATGCTTTACACATTATGAGGGACCTCTCTAGCACTAAGTTTCATGCATATGGTACCTATTCATTGTATTGTTGCATGCTGCCCTCATCTGAACTATGCATAAATGAAATCACATTGCATGAAAATACAATAATTAAATGTACTATAAATAAATAATAAACGTAAATAATAATTAACGGTAGTATGAAAAGTATACACCATTTTAAATGGCTGATATTTATGCTCCCTACAAATGAGAGAAGAGAATAAAATTTTCCAAACTCTAAATTTAAAAAAAAAAAATGAAAAAAGTGTTTTTCAGTGTGGGTATTATTTTATGCTTAATTAAACTCCTGGAAGGATATTAAAATGTTAAATTTTTATGCCTGTCTATGTAACAGATTATTATGACCATGGGATAGTTTATAAATAAATGTTCAGACAGGCACAGTGAGATGAAAAAGATGATGGCATCTGTACGTGTCAGAGCCTTGTTAACAGGATGCAAAGCAGGAGGTCTGTCATGGCTAATGTCATAAAGCATTGGTAGTTTATTGTAAGGGCTCTATAATAGTTAGCCGGCAGTCCATTTAGCCAGCAAGCATATTTAGTTGACAACACATGTAGTCAACAGTATACTTAGCCAACAATGTGTATATTTACATGAAAACATGAAACAGTGTCTTTGCAAAATTTATCAGTATTTGTTTGACAAAAGGCTGTTTCAAGGGTATACAGCACCCAAGTTTTCCAGGTTTTGTGGTTAAATAACACATGTTTGTCTGCATTTAATGCAAGGCAGACTACAGATTTTGAAATTAGACATAAAGGTAAATTCAGGTTAGAATAGATTTTGAAACAATTTTGATGACAATCTGATATCCGTTCCTGTATTTCAGAAGCAAAAATATTTTTGCAGCAGTAGTCAATTTTACATGGAATGATTCCTGCAATTTAATTTTCTGTTCTTAAGAGAGACCTACTAATCGTCCTCGAAATCAATATTTTATTTTCAAGATCTGTTCCAATGTAAGGTCAAATTCTGTCTAATTTTAAAATCTATACTCTGTCTGGCATTAAATAATGACAAAAGTGTTCATTAGTTCTCTGCTGTTCTTAACAAAAGCCATAAATATACATATTTGCATATAAATGATAAAAGTATTGTTCGTAACTTTTAGCCATAATCTGAAGTCGAAATATGTTCGATGGGCTTTGTTCTTATTTCCTATTGGGTTGTAAAAAATTCTTGGAAGCCCTTGGTTGAAATTATGTTTACTATTTGCATTTCAGACGTACATTTCCGTTATTGACAAAGATAATATTTCATCTACAAAAATAAATCTTGTTAGCAGTTTAAGAGACCAGATAAAAGTGAACTGTATAGGGTGGTCATAAAACTTAGTGTAGGAACCCCTAACAGTCTAACCACTCATCCAATAGAAATGAAATTTCAGATGTTGTTGTTTAAAGGTATGCCCTAGAGATTGTGATGATTTAAAACAGTATAGTTTTGATTACAGTGGAAAACTTTCGAATGGCAGCACCCATTTTTTTCCCTTCACATTGAAAAACCATAAATGGTGTAACGTAAGATCATCCATGATGGATGAATAAACAGACCAGCGGTTTTTTTAATGATTTTAAAACTTAATAAAGATTTCTTGAGTAATAAAAGTAAAACATAATTTCAGTACAGCCATACATATAAAAACAGTCGCATGGCACGACTTACCTGCAGCAGCATCTAAACAAAAGTCTCTTACTAAAAATCTCTTTCTTCCTTTTAAGTTAGATTCGGAAGGAAACCGCACAGGGGGTTCCTTACGAGTTTCTTCTGCGAAAATTACTTTCCAGTCATTTAGTGGACACTGGGTGATAGTTCGCATGGAACCCACACAAGGAGTGCCCTTAACACACTTCTGTAGTTAATTTACCTGAAGATTAGTTCTCTTGAAAACAGGAAGTCTTGTAATTTAAAATGAACGTTCCCTCACCTGAGAATCGTTACAACTCCTTCCCTCCCCAGGCAGGGGTTTGCAGAATTCCAATATCTCTTACTTAAATATCACTGCTAGATACACATAAAGTCAACACTAAATAATGAATTAAACACAAAAATTTTTACACTATGCTGGGTTAAATACCAAGGATAAAACATTAGGAACGTATATTGAGGCCAGTGTAAAAAAACACATAAAGAAGTACTAAGAACTAAACTTAATCACACACATACAAAATAGAATTTTACAGTTTTCTGAAAACAGGTATATACAATCTTAAATCTAATACTGATTATACATCCACCCAGGCTGAAAAGGAAAGCCTTGCAGATGTTTGATTATTAGTTTCTGGTAATCTCTCTGAAGAGACCCGAAACTTGATCCAGAACTACTCTACTTGACCTCAAAATAATTATAATACATATTTGGTCTGGCATTAACAGCAAGAGGAATCACTTCATTATAAGTTTGATTTACATCATTTATAAAACGATTATAATTATTCGTTTTAGATGTCTCACTATAAGCTTTTAACACAAAGAAGTGGCAAGTAATGGATCTTTCTGTTTTCTCTGGTAAATTTATGTTGCAGTTTGTTTTGGACAACCCACTTCTGAAAGTTTCATACTCTGTCACATCTACCGAGAATTTGTCAGGTTGGTATGAGGCCCAAGTTGGCATAATTAAGGTTTCTTGTTTGTGCCGAATTTCTTTAGAAATTTCCATTCTGGTGGAAGGATTCAGTAATGCATCCACCTCAGTAACAGAAGTAGGATCTTCTAATGGAGCCATCTCTGAACATGTTTAGAATAAATAAGGTACGGTTATTATATCTTCCTTTTTCCTAAGTGTGGTGGGCAAAAGTCCACATGTAATTACGTTTTTCTCTTGAACTGCTTCGGGAATGACCTGAGGTTTCTGACCATTTTCCAGGTCATTTAATGGCACTTCGTTTTCTGTTAGATACTTTCTTTCTAAGGAAAAGTTTTCAAAATCTAAACCTGCTAAATAAACGAGTGATCTCCAATCATTACTTTCTCTTTGTAAGTGAGAATTTCGAGTTTTATCTGATGAACGAAAAGTCGGTTCCTTCACCTCTGCATCAAGCAGGAGCAGTTTTGCCTTCCCCCATTCTTTTGTTCGGGATGACGATTTTCTTTCTTTTGTAGCGAGGAACGAAACCTTCTCTGTGATTTTCAGGTTTACTTTAGGAAAGCTGGGTTCGCTTTTCGAGAGCAGGAGGTAAAGGTCTGATCACCCCCTTGACAGAGTGCGAAATTTCCCCCTTAGTTATGCAACTGCCATCTTCACTCCTTTCATTGTATTTTTGCCCGTTTTCAGTTTCGATGCTAACAATTCCGCAGTTTCTTGGATGTCGACTCTTGTACACCGGTTCTTGACAACAGACTACAGATCATTTTGATTTCCTGCTAATTTTTCTACAGCCCGGTTTCTGAGTAAATATTGTCCGACTTCCAAACTTTTCCTATCAACTGTGCCGTGTAATTTTAATCTCGTTAATTCAAAATCTTTCTTCTCTCCTAAATCTATCCTGCCTCTTTTCTTTTTCTCTTCTAATTCTATCTTCCCTCTCCTTCTCTGCTCTCTCAAGCCTCACTGAAGTGATGTTTTCCAACAGATTTTTCACAAGTTCCTCCTCATAGGCTTCAATTTTCATAATCAGCTGTATTAGAGGCAATATCCGACCTCTTCCCTTAACTCTTCAGCTAAGGTCAAATGGTCATCTTTTCTAACTTTTGCTAAGAATGCCATGATATTAGCCCAAATTAGGTAACAATCTAGCTCCCTCTCTGTATATGTATATAAAATTGTTTAAAAAAATATCAGCTTCAAATATGAGAAGTAAAATTGATCCCTAAATTTTTTCACAAGATATTCCACGGATCTAAACACAAATGCAAGACAATTGCACTGTAATATGCTAATTATGCGTTCAAAAATAATTTGTCTACTTGAGGACTTGTGATACTAAAGATTATATAAAACTTTTAAATGCTCTACATTCAACTGCGTAAAACTCGAATGCTTATGATAATACAATATACATTCATCAAAATTTGAGTTATGCTAAAGAAGCGTTCAAAGGTAAATTAAATTAAAAACATATATCTGCGTGTTCATAATTAAATATTGATATCACACAGTGAAAAGTAAGATACTGGGGATTTCTAGCCTTCCCCTTTTACTAGTTCAACAGAAAAAAATGTTTCAGTTTCTTACACAAATAATGTCTTACACAACTTAGCAGAAAATTCTAACATTAAAACATTCAAGATGTCTTAGAAATGATACGTCAAAATACCAGCTAGCCTTAGAACCTTCCAAATTATGGTAATTCTTTTCTTTTATACATTTAGTTATGTAAGCTTAATTTCAGCACAACACATTAACATTTCAGATATTGAAAGCTCTATTACCACAGATTCAAATACTAAAATTTATGCTTTCTTATTGTAAACATAAAACCAAAACAACACATTTCTGTAAGTTTTACAGAAAGCAATGTTGACTTAAAACAGTTGTGTGAACTTTTATGAACTAAATTATAGAAATAACTTAAATTACTTCACTGCCTCAATATAAAAATCCAAGGTTACTTACCCACCTGGATTGAAGACTTGATACACAGATTGATGCTCGGAAAAAAAAAAAAAAGATGCTGTCGCAAATTAATGAATAACTTACGATTTTTATATATGCTGATGATCCAGACACTTATGTCACTTATTATCACAACACTTAACAATTTTCACAACACTTCACTTTTCGGACACTGATGATCCAGACACTTTTATCACAACGCACTACAACTTCACTTTCGGACACTGATGATCCCACAAAAGGCTGATGAACTTCAGACTGGATTTTTGCACAATGACAGTCCCACAACTTGAGCTGAATTCAGGAGACCGATGTTCTTTTATATCAGGACTGATGTGCGAAAACTTCCTTCGTGGATGTCCTATCGACACCACCTAAAGATGAGCTGTATTCAGAAAACTGGCGTTCCTCTTTATCCGGACTGGTGTCCATAACTTTTCCGTAGATTTCCAACCCACACAGCTTAACGATGAGCTGTATTCAGGAGATTGAAGTTTCTTTTTGTCCGAACCGATGTCCGTAACTTTTCCGTTGACTACTGATTCCACCTGCTGCCACCATTTTTATATATAGCTTTAATGTAAGATCATCCGTGATGGATAAATAAACAGACCAGCGGTCTTTTAAATTATTTATTTTAAAACTTAATAAAGATTTCTTGAGTAATAAAAGTAAAACATAATTTCAATACAGCCATACATACAAAAACTGCCGCTTGATGCGGCTCTGAACAGTCGCATGGCACAACTTACCTGCAGCATCGTCTAAACAAGTCTCTCACTAAAATCCTCTTTCTTCCTTTTAAGTTAGATTCGGAAGGAAACCGCACAGGGAGGTCTTTACAAGTTTCTTCTGTGGAAATTACTTTCTGGTCATTTAGCGGACACTGGGTGATAGTTCGCGCAGAACCCACACAAGGGGTGCCCTTAACACACTTCTGTAGTTAATTTACCTGAAGATTAGTTCTCTTGAAAACAGGAAGTCTTCTAGTTTAAAATAAACAATCCCTCACCTGAGGATCGCTACAATGGCATAGGAACAATACATGTATGGCAAAAATTGCTGCCGTAAAATATTCACAAAGAACAGCTATAATTATGATGAAGGACCATTCACAAAATAAAGGACTTTTGAAAACCGGAGGAGAGAGGGGAAATGAACTTTAATTGGAATTACAAAATCTCAATATGCCTCCTTTGCAGATAATAACGCATAGTATACCAGAGATTGTTAATAACTACACAGTCCAGTCACATTAATGTGATCATCTGTCAAAAGCCAGAATAACCACCTTTCGCAGAGCGGACTGCTGCGAGACGTGCAGGAAGAGAGTCACATAGGTCCCTGAAGGTGTTCTCTGGGATGTTGAGCCATGCCGACTCTAATGCCGTGGCCAGCTGCGCTAGATTACGCGGTTGAGGATCCATGGCGCGAACAACTCAATCGAGATGGTCCCATAGATGCTCGATTGGGTTTAAGTCAGGTGAGTTTGCTGGCCAGGGGAGGACGGTAAACTCATCCTGGTGCTCTTCGAACCACGCACGTACACTGGCAGCTGTATGGCACCTCGCATTGTCCTGCTGGAAGATGCCATCATCCTGAGGAAAAACAATGCGCATGTAGGGGTGAACATGGTCCGCAAGGACAGATGCGTACTTGTATTGATCCATTGTGCCTTCCACAATGATCAGTGAACCTAGAGAATGCCAGGAAAACATTCCCCAGACCATAATGCTCCCGCCTCCAGCTTGGACCGTTCCGGCAATGGTTGCAGGGTGGTTCCTTTCAGAGGTTTCACGCCTTATACGCCAACGTCCATCTGTCCGATGGAGCATAAAACGCGATTCATCCGAAAACGCAACCTGTCGCCACTCAGTGGACGTCCAGCTGCTGTACTGGCGTGCAAATTCTAGCCTTCGCCGTCGATGAACAGCAGTCAGCATAGGTGCACGAACCAGGCGTCTGCTTCGGAGGCCCAGACGCAGCAATGTTCGCTGAATAGTACTTTGGGAGACACTTTTGGTAGCCCCTTGGTTCATTTTGGTGGTCAGTTGCTCAACGGTAGCCCGTCTATCTGCCCGAACGCATCTCCGCAACCGTCGTTCGCCTCTGTCATCTATGGCCCGTGGTGCACCACATTTGCCACGTCGCTGATTTTGGACAGTCCCATTTTGCCATGCACGGTACACTTTTACCACGGCGGCACGCGAACAGTTCACAAACTCAGCCGTTTCGGAAATGCTTCCACCCTTGGCCCGAAAGCCAATGATCATGCCCTTTTGGAAGTCGGATAAATCGTTTTGTTTCTGCATTACGCCAACGATTGAAATGTTTTCCGAAGCCCTCACACACCCTTTATATACGCTCAACTGCACTGTGCTGCCACCTGCCTTCTGTGATTGGTTATTTAACTCTGACATGGAAAGTACGTGGTGGTCACATTAATGTAACTGGACTGTGTATAACAAATGTAACATTGCAGTAGGTATCTGTATAACTTCATGTTTTATGACATCTTTCAAGTTCTGACAAGTCTCGTGAATTTGATGTGTACACTTTGGACTTTGGATAACCCCAGAATCAGAATTCCATTACAGTGAGGTGGGGGGTTTACATTGGCCATGAAATTCCGGGAGATGACTCTTATCTTGAAAACTTGTAATTCCAATAAAAGTTTTTTTTCCCTCTTCTCTTTATTGTCACTAGCCCTTTACAATGCTGTTCTTCGCAAAAGTTTTGCATGGGCAATTTTTGTCATGAGTATATTAGTCGAGTGACATTTATGATTTTCCAATCCACTGATCAATTTGCACAGGAGTTCAAAAATTTCGAAATTTTTTTCCGAAACCTTAACCTTATTGTTTTAAATCTGCACAATATCGAGTCCATACCTTCAAATAATATCTGAAATTTTATTTCTATGGTTGAGTAAATAGACTGCTAGGATTTCATATATCAGAAAAGTGTTTTTATGACCACCCTGTATGCTACTATAAGTATCAAATATACAACTAAAATCGTTAGTAAATTCAAGTTCATATATCAGAAAAGTGTTTTTATTACCACCCTGTATGTTACTATTGGTGTCAAATATACAACTAAAATCATTAGTAAATTCGAGAGAACTGTGCATAAGGCTGAGAAATAAAAATGTGTATGAAACCAAGGAAGAATATACCATCAAAAGAAGTGGAGTTTAAAAAGTACTGAAAAGCTAAGTGAGAAAGAAAAAGACATTTGAATTGAAACCTGAGGGCAGCCTAAGTGAGGAACTCATCATTTCTGATGAAATAGAAGTAACTTGTGTATTCTATCAGAGGGCTCTAATAAGATCTGCAATTGTTAAGCAATTAGTTGTTTGAAGTAAAGGAAACATTCCTCTTTCAGCTAGATGGATAAATACTTTTTTGTTTTTCTCTGCAATGAGTGAAAGTTGCCAAGGCTGTAAAGACTTTTGTAAAGATTTGTTTCCCTTATCTTTCAGAGAGTACTATGCCTCTTGAATTGATATTTTCTGTTTTGGATGCTATGTAAACAAAAGTGACATTTAAATTAATTGTTCACATAATAAAAGCTCTGCAAGTAATGAGCCAAAACTGTCTCATGAAATGTGACAAGTTTCAAAGAGCAAGTAAAGAACATGTCAATGAATTTTTCTAAGAGTTATAAATATTATATTTAATACGAAAATGGGCGATTGTTTTTTATGACCTTGTAATGGTAAAATTTATTTTGTCAGACTGAGTTTCAAACTGATGTGAGATTGTATGGGTAAAATCAGTGAGAGAAAGGAAGTACAAGGTTTCTTTGTTGTCTAAAATTAACATTTTGTTGTCTATTTCAAGTGCAAAGTTACACAACAGAACTCAATTTAGACGCAAAAGTAATGCACGAAAACTCAAATTTCGCAGCAATGTGTAAGCAGGAGGGGGAAAGAATCCACACTGAGCACAAAATCTGTTGTTATTGAGCATTGACAACAGATTATGAATGAAAGTATTTCATACATTCAAGGCATATCAAATCTTGATACTTTTCGTAAATGTTGTGAGTTCATCTTAGACATCGCTTTCCTGATATCTAGGAAGATTTTTAAACTCCATTTTTTTAGAATCATGACCTATACAGGCTAGTCCATTTTCAAGAGCAAAGCAGTGATTATGGAATGGAATAAAATATCAGTGATGCCAAACGAATGTTTTGTCCCAACAGTTCTGGTTTCTCTTTTTGTATTCCTACGTATAGGTAAATATACTTAAAAATTTAAGCTTCATTGAAGACTTCCCCCCTGATCAAAGGCCTGGGATGGTTCACACACCCTACTCAGTATGCCATTGCTGACACATTAGTTACTAAGATATAGATAAACCGAAATTCACTGTGTAAGATTATTTCATCAGATTCATTGTATGATTCTGATGAAATACTATTCACATCTAAAGTGTAACTTAAAACTGTTACTTCTGTTTTTAAAGAACGTTGAACTGTTTGTATCATAAAACTTTTTTTTGTCTTTGGCCGTGATTAAAGGTTGTCTTATTTGTGCCATCCTAATGGCCTGGTTTTGTTTCATGAAAATAATGGTTAGTCTCGTTAATCCTGATATTTAATGGCTACTATCTGTTAGAAAATGCTCCATAAAAACTTTCTTTTCCTGAAGCAGATAGGCTTTAAATACTTTGCCATAATTAATTCACTGGTTAAATAATGAGAGATGTGTTGTTTAATGAAAGGATTAGATTCTTTTTATTAAAGCAAAGTAAACATGGGCAGTTTGGGTGCCCAAAGGATGGGAAGAGTGCACCTGTTTCTTCTATAACTGGTCACATGACAGGACTTCCATATCATCAGGTTTTAAATCTCTCAGTCTACAAAATCATTATAGATACAAGCATCCTTGGTCTCTCCGGGATTTGAACCTCAGCTCATTGACATTGTAGTTAGCCTCTTATAACCATTGTACTGTTTACTTTGGTGTGCTGTTTAATGAAATTTTCAAATTCTCTGAACTTTTTCAAAGCATCTTCATCCAGAATTAAATCTTACTTTTAAAAATATTTCTAAATATTGAATTAATAGAGTTTTTCAGTGCGGCGAACAAGCTTCACATACCTCCTGTTAATGTTTTGTCAATTGATCAGCGGACTAACTCGTTCATAATCGAGATATGCATTAAATTACACTGTACTGTATTCTATAGTTAACACTGAAAATGAAGTAACTATTGATTATAAAATATATGTTTAAATTTTTAAGTGTATGTATTCAAGAGATGACATACTGAAATCTAATTCTTCCAAATAAAGTAGTTTTTATTTCTTATTTTTTAATTTGTTGTAACTTAGTTATAAGTTGTTATTATTGTTACTTGATCATAATTACCAAAAACTCATGTTATTTGAGATTGATAAATGTATTGTACTTCATTTTCAAAACAATTTTAGGCGAAACTTCATATCTGCTGGTGCTGCTGCTGGTGTTGCATCTGCATTTGGTTCACCTGTTGGTGGTCTTCTGTTCTCCATGGAGGAAGTGTCTTCGTTTTGGAATATGAAGCTGTCGTGGCAGACGTTTTTCTGTTGTATGATTTCTACTTTTACAACAGATCTTCTAAATTCTGCATTTACTGCATTTTATTATCAAGGAAATTTTGGATTATTTAAGACAGAGAAGTACATATTATTTGAGGTAACTTTTTTTAATGTTATCGGTCATTTTCTAAATCTTTCAAAACATTTTATGTTAGGAGCATGCATTATTTTAAATTGATAAAGTGCTTTGATTGCACATATTGTTACTTTTTAATTTTGCATATTTCAGTAGTTAAGAGAGAATTCTTACATTAAAATAACTGAAACATTTGCGGGGGGATGTTAACATATACCTTTCCCATATTTTATTTATTACATAAATTTTTACAGTTTTGTCAAGACTATAAAAATTCATTGCAGTTTCTTATAATGAATTTAAAAATTTGAAATTGATAATTCAGATGTGTAATTATATAATTAGTAGATTTGTTAGTTTTCTGTTATAAAACTCTCAGTAGGCAGTAAATTGGATGTATTCTTTATGATATTCAATGAAGTACTGTCATTGATTATGGTATAATTAATTTCAGATTAATCTGCATATTTGTTGAACTTTTGAATATTTTTATTTCAGGTTGTGAAGCGAATTGATTTGAATATATTAGCTGTTATCCCAGCAGTTTTAGTTGGAGCGTTAGGAGGCATGTTAGGTGCAGTATTTACTTTTCTAAACCTAAAAATTGCCCGTGCAAGGAGAAAAGTGTTATCTTCCATAAAATCTACATATCTACAGAAAACAGCCCAAATATCTGAACCTCTGTTAATAATGGTAAACTAATGTATGTTATTTTATATTCTACTTTTCTATGCTTGTTTACACATTCTGTGAAAGTCCAATAAACTGCATGGAAATAAATTTCAATTAACTGTATATAAATTTTAACTTTAATTAATTGTTTAAATTACGACTAAAATGTAAGGAATTAAAAATTCTTTGACAACAACAATAAATCAAAATAGTTTCAGTGTACTTTACCTTTGTTATCATACTCAGCTCCAGATTGCAAATTATATTGCTAATTCATTAGGAGAAATGTCAGTCCTTGGCTTTGCCGTGTAAAGAGTGAGAAAAATTGTGTTTAGTTCTTGATTTGATATATGTGGATGTGAAATATTCACTTTTCAAATAGTTATATATACATATAGCTATAAATATCTTTGTAAGTTTTAGAATTTATTTAATACAAATAATCTAACTTAATTCAAATTTTTCAAACTTTGTATAATAGTTCGCAGCATTTTAACGTGTTAATCTGTGCTCCTTTATATTTATTATATTATAACTGAAACAATATATTTTTTAAAAAAATTGTGTGAAGTTGTTTTTAAAATAGTATTTAATTTTGAGTAGCACTTACTTAATGGCAGCATATACCATACAGTGGACTGAATGCCTGTTAGTTATATGTACTGCCATTTTTGGTAAACCACAGTAAGCTGAAATGAAATACCGTGTTATTAAAGAGATTTTTCATATGAGTGTAACTAAGTCATTTATTCCCGGCATTTATAACAATCTTGCTATTACTGTTCATATGTTTGATACACTCCGTTAAGTTACAGTACAGATTTTACTGTAAATTTGTTTATACTGTCTAATCAAGTTTTGTAGGTCTTTGTGAAGTATATTTTGGCAGGTGGAAACAAAGTGTAGATGAAAAAGTGTGTATAATGAAAAAGTACTCTGATAAAATACTGTTTCTGTGGTTCTTATTATATATTAAAAAAACATTTTATAATGTTTGGTATCCAATTTGCATAACTGCCATTGTTTTATTTTATTTTCTCCATTAAATGCTTAAACATGTTCTACTTTCATGTACGTTTGTCTTCCCTTTCTTTACTGGCTTTCTATATCTGCTATTTCTTAACAGCATTGCTTTCAGGGAAGCCATAGTACAGAAATATCACTGAAGATACTTCTTGTAATTCTTCTGGTATAAAATTATTATAAATGACACTCATGTAGCAGTAATTTGATTATTGAGCTCTCACCACTTTTCTTCTGCTGCTGTAACCTTGTTTCCCACTTACTATCTTCTGTAATTGGCTGAAGTTTTAAAGTTATTGAAGAATTATTTGGTAAGTAAATTATTTATTAGTGTGATGTTTGAATTCTTGTGAATTGTTTGAAAATGAACTATTAAAACTGCCAAATTTTACAGTATGTAGTGGGGCCCTAAGAAAGTTTTGCTCTTTTATTTACTGTATATTTTCACACATAAAGGTATAAATTTTCCTCAAAATTTTATAGTTTAAGCATATATCTATCCTATAAGACAACCCCAAAAATATCAATGGCCTATGAATTTAGTTTAGATCAATCATCATCTAGAACAAATTTAATTTTCTTTCATTTGGCAGTGCTCCCTGTAGAAGCACGTGCCAAACCATGAACATACATGTACCTCTAGCAGGTTTCAAGTAAGTTGTACCATGTGTTCAAATGATTTGTATTCTAAATTTAGTCAATGTAAAATTTGTAAAATATGGGTCTAATCATGGGACCAATAAGAAGGAAATATGAAGCAAGCTTCGAGTTAAAAGTCGTAAAACAGGCCGAAGAATCAAACGACTGCATTGTAGCAAGGGCTTTTGATATAACAGAGAAGGTGGTAACAGATTGCATAAAGAAGGAAGTTGCTATTAAAAAAATATCGATGAGAAAATGTTCTGCATGGAGAGGAATCGTGTGCTGGCCAGATTTATAAAAATAACATTGCAGAATGAGTACAAGAAGAGAGGCAGAATTGTTAGCTTGTTACGAGAAATATGATTAGAGCTTATGCATTAAAGTGGGCACGGGCCAATCCAGAAAAAAGAAAAAAAAATAAGCAACAGT
Organism: Stegodyphus mimosarum; assembly: GCA_000611955.2. Taxonomy (NCBI): domain Eukaryota; kingdom Metazoa; phylum Arthropoda; class Arachnida; order Araneae; family Eresidae; genus Stegodyphus; species Stegodyphus mimosarum. The sequence goes on from KK117886.1 coordinate 161,596, forward strand.
AGGTTGGTGCAACCATTTCGTGAACAGAAAAAAATCTGGTAATATGGGGGGTGTAAGAAACGAAAATTGTGCAGAAATTACCACAAGATCTTGACTATGATCATGACCACAAGTCATAAGTTTTCCCAAGTTTGTTATTGGTATGAGGCAAAAGTACAACTTTCCATTATCTAATATTGGAAATATGAATGAAAGACTGATGAACTTCGACTTGATGAAGAATAGAACCAAGGAAACAAAAGCCATAAAAATTGTTAAGTCAAGAGTACCGGTCATTAAAAGATCAGGTTTACAGTAGTATTAACATACATAGTAGATGGAACAGTTAAAATCCACCTTCATTTTCAATAAGGCCCTAAAATAAAATTCCCACTAGCCATTTTTGTACATTTTCATGAAAGGTGTGAAAATGACAGAAATGGTGTAAAACTGTGGATGGAAAACGTATGGCTGACATGACCAAGTGCTCTATGAAATTAACACTGTTGGTGTGGTATATGTTTTGCAGTCATATAACTGAGAACATTGAAAATCCCTTAGCACGGAACAATACTAAGAATGTTGTTACACCTGGTGGTTTAATTTCAGTGTTACAACCATTAGACTTCTCTCTGAATAAACCATACATGCATTAACAATGGAGTAACTGGATAATGAGTGGAGAAAAGTCGTATACGAAAGGTAGAGCTATATGGACTATGTAATAACCTGATGTACTTGTGATTTTATGGTCAAATTATGGGAAAAAGGAAAAGCAGTGATAAAATCCTTCAAAAAGTGTGGGATTTCTAATGCTATGGATGGCACTTAGAGGATTATTTATTATGGGAAACTGATGATGAAGCAGAAATCAACTTGCTAGGTACAGAATGGGACACATATTATGAGCTTCTCAATAATGAGAGGGAGGATGTAACTGAGGAGCTAATTTGCCTTAGATGATGAATGTGAAAATTTTGCAGGATTTAAATACATTGGTGAGTGATTTGTTTTATCTTTTAATGGTTCTAATTTATATAAATTTGAATCTAAGTTTTTCTGTCCTATAAGATGACCCCAGATTCTGGGAGCTTTTTTTTTCTTAATGGTTTGGATGTGGTGTTATCTGTGGAAATATATGGCATGTGTTAATTATTATTTAGAAATTCAATTTTTATCAGAAATACTTTTTCATTGATGATAAATGAGATAATATTATTACAAGTGTTCATTTTTATGTGATTGGATATTTGCAAAGTTCAGCAAAATGGCAGAATGAAATTATTTAACATAAATTGGTAATTATTTTGAGTTATGTTTGCTTATAAATAATGATTGCAACTGTAAGGCAGTTTTAATAAGTTGATCGTATCATGTTACGTGTATAAATTTTTAGGAGTTTGTAAAATATTTGTTCTGTTTATTTTGATTAGATTTTGGATCTTGCCAAAGTTGCTTATAAATAAGAGATCGTAATGACCTTTGCTGCTAATAAGAAAATTTTAGTCTTCCTTCATGAACGCAAATAATCAAAATTTCAGTCATAGCAGAGAAATCTGAATAAGAATTCTAAGAGGTGTGGTATCAGTAACTTGAAAGTGTGATATTTACAACTAAAAAAACTTCTTTCCCATTTGTGGACTGTAATAATGCTTAGCCATTCGGCGGTTGCGAGATTAAGTAAGTCTTTCTTCCCAAATACATGCGATTCCTGCCAATCGTAAATGTGTAGTGCAAGCTGTATTCATTTTCATGCACTGTGGTGAGGCTGGGGGGAGAATGTCTGGAGCAGCAAGAACAGTATCAAAACAAGAATTTCTATTAATTAAAGCTTTTCTTGACAAATGAAACTAATAGCTGCATCCTGTTTAAATTCAATTATTGTTGGTTGGTTCAGAAAAGTTTATTGAAAATATTGAAGTTAAAACTTGGGATAATTTTTATTTTCATGTATTGTTGCCTTTTTGAATTTATGGAATGTTATTTAAGGTATTTATAGCATTTTTTTAAAAAATATTTTACTTTTCAAGTGAGTAACCTTTATCTGCAATTAGAACTGTGTACAATATTGGTGGCCTGTGAGCTCCATGTTAGCTTCTTTTCCATACCTATAGTATGATTTAGCAAAATTTGTTATTATTATTATTAATTACTACAGATTTCTGATTTCTGTGTTTTCATACTTTTCTCATTGTTGTGAAAATTTCTGATAGCATTTAATTTAAAACTGACTGTGGTGCTTCAAATAAGTGCCAGTTGTGTTTTAAACTTGTATTATATTTTAAGACTTTAATGGCATGCACATTTTTATGACAAATGCATTCAAAATGGCATTTTGATTTTTTTATAAGTGCAATTGTGTATTTTTTCTCGGTGTTACTGTATCTCTGAAACTTGACACAGAAGCTAAAAAAGCATGTTGTAGTTCTGCATGTGTTTTCAAACCGTTTTTTGCCTAGTTGAAAATTGAAATGAAAAGTTGTGTTCTGAACTATTTCAAAAGCACTTTTTTCTTTGATGTGAGTACTTTAAATAGAAAATTGAGTCTTAAATGACTACTGATATCGCTTAGGTATTGAATGTAAATGATTAAATGGGATAATTAATTTACTGTTTGCTATATTAATCAAAATATTTGTGAATTCTAAATTGATCGCATTTGCTTTCTCTGCCCAACACTGTGGATCCATATGTTGTCATTTTCAACTTCTTGCACTATTAAATAATAATTAGAGCACTGGGAATCATTTAAAAAAACTTTTCTCAATTATTGTAGGTTAAATTAATTCCCATTATCCATATGCAATGTCTAATTCAAACTCAGCTATTGTATTTTACCCTTAGGCATCAAGCTATACTTACTTAAAATGAAACTTTGCATAAAATCTTTAAATTTCAATTGAGACTTCAAATGGCTGTTAGACTGAAGCTAAGCCAAGAAGAATCTTAGTCATATTTCTGTCATTCTTAGTGGGCAAGTTCATTTCATTCAACTTTCAGGAATTTATTTCTTTATTTTGATGAATGTCTCTTACATACCTTATTTTTATTGCTTTTCCAAATAATACTTCAGTATCATTTTTTCCTAATTATACCTGATGAAAGTAAGTTTTAAAAATTGCATGCTGAAATATAGTTGTCCAGTTAGCGCTTTGAACAAGCTTCTTAATCAGACCTTACATGTATAAAAGTTGACTACCATTGCATAATATTGTGATATAGTTACAATTGTTTATTGATTCTAGGGTCAAGTGAAACGTACATACCATCTTTAGCTTATAAAATAATAGAATTTTGCTCTAAGGCATTATTTATTAGAAAGAGTGAAGATGAAGCGAATTGAGAGAAAGGATGTGTTGTTATTAAAATTCGTATAATATTTAAGTTTTCATATGATTTTGTAGTGGGTGATTATTAGTATTTGTTTTTTTATTCAGGATATTTTGTAATTTTGATGAATGGTAAGTTTCTTGTAGATGAATTGTTATATGAATTTTTAGGTTATCATGGGAACAGTCTCTGTTTTCTTGCCAGCTTTGTTTCCTTGCACAACATTCTCTTGTTCACTGGCTAGTAAAAAGTCAGAATGCATTAGCAGTAATCAGATCCTTGTAGAGCATAATGTGGAGCATTATAACTGTCCTCACAGAGAGAACATAACTGCAGTTCGATCAGGATATAATATTAGCTATAATGAAGGTAAATGTTTTGTACGGATTCTGTTATTAGTTGCTATTAAGTTATTTTAAGATTTTTTTTAAAAAGGTGAAAATACTAATTTCAGAGGTTATTGATGTTTGTCTTACATTTTATTTGTAGACTTGTCTTTGTTTTATCATCATGACATTTGTTTCCTGAAATAGTTGTAGTTTCACTCTAAAATAACAGATTTTATATCAAACACTATAGGAAGCTAACAGGCTGAATTCGATACATGTAAAAACTTTTAATGGGAAAATGATAGATGATAATTATTTCAGGAAAGTATTTATAGGCTGATAAAATATTTACAGGTCACTTTTCATTGGCTTAGATCTACATAATCATGCAGCACACATTCTTCATTATGTGCAACAAAGACGTGGTTCTCAACCTAGTTTACCCCCATGCATACCTTTCACCACTGCAGATCATCTTCCCCATCTCCTTTCCCAAACTCGAAAAATGCATATATACATTAGTTTTAGATTATTTTAAACGTGTTTTATAAATAAAACAACACAAATGTTGATAAATACCAGAACCTGAATAAAACTATTTTTTATATTAATAAACAAAAACTAAATGCTTAACAGCTGAATAAAAGGCTGACTGTATTACTCCCTGAAGCTATGAAATTTCCACCTCCAGGTTGAGAATGTCTGCAACAGAAAATGCTCTCTGCTGAGTAAATCCCACAATACTTTCATGCTGTAGTGTTCATGTTTCATGCATGTTTTCATGCTGTGTGCAGTACATTCTTGGAGCACCCACCAGTAGCTGCGAGTCAAAGATTGAAATACCCTGGCTTTGTTCACTACCAATCCTGGCAAGTTTATCCTAGCTTTGTTTTGTGGCATACAAATACAATGGTTGCATGGGGTTCCTCATATTTTTCTATGCGTAACATAAGTATTGACTAGTTTCATTTAAAAAGCTTACCACAGGACATCCTTTTCTTAATGAAATCGTTTAATGTGCTTTTCAAAAATTGAAAAATCCAGTTTAATACTCCTGATTGCACAAACCATTAATCAGTTTGAAATGAAAAACACAGTGTTATATTCCATTCAAAGAAATATTTTTGATGTAATAGTTCAAAGGTCTGCATTATATGCTTTGGTTAGCCAAACTGATTATATAAGAGCCTTTGATATTTTCGTTTCAGTCCTTAAAAATACTGAATTGTTTTGAATTGAAATAATAAAGGAATAAAAACACATCTTTTACTTAAAAATATTTGTTAATTTTTTAATGGAGTTTTCTGTCCATGTGCTTAAAAAACATCTATTCAGTTTAACTTAGTTTTAATTTTAGTGTGAAGTGCATTATAAATTTATGTTTTGTGATGTGTTCTTAGTATTCTAAACCAAAATGTAAAACTGTATAAAGATGTCAATGCAAAGTAACGTGATGCTGACAAAAGAAGTTTGTTTTGTATAAAATAATAAAGCATTTTGACAGTTTCATATTAATATTTTTATTATTTGAATTTCTAAATTAAATTCATGAAGAATTCTTACTTAGTTTCTTTGTGTAGCAAAAAATACTTAAAATTATTAAATATCTGTTTAAAAAAGTAAACTTCCATCAGATGAAGAAATTTTGCATTCAGTCTTCATCACAGTAATGTTTTGGTACTTTTCTGTTAACAGGAAACCATTTAGTGCCAATATAAATGTTAGCATGAAATCTAACTAGATAGCAACAGTTCTAATGATATGAAAAGTTTCATTAGAAAAATTGAAGGTATAATAACAGAATGTATCATATCATTTATAATATACATAATGTTTAATGATCACAGTGCAAAAGCTGTGCACGAGAGTGAAAACTGATCGCTGTGTACATGTTAAGAACTCACTGAAAGAGTTGCATCAGATGTGTCGGAGAATTGCACATCACAAACACATCAGAGAATTTTACAAGTTTGGCAGTATGCACATCTGATGTGTCACAGATAAGATTTTCTTGATGTGATAAACAGGTGCATACATTTGCCAATTGGTACTAACTGCTGACAGGTACGAATGTTATACATAGATTTAGTAACTACATCATTATGCAGACTTGTATGATAATTAATTTGATATAAAGCTTCCTTTTAATTCTCAGAGAAGGTAAAAATTGTTTTTATTTTTTTAGCTGCCACTTTGTTGTTTCTAACTGGAGAGAAAGCTATTCATCATCTTTTCTCCCGGGAAACACATCTAGAGTTTAATTTCATGTCTTTGTTTGTCATTTTGCCTATATATTTTGTTCTAGCATGTTGGGCTGCTGGCACTGCAATTTCCAGTGGTGTTGTTATTCCAAAAATGTAAATATAAATAACCATTTTTTATATTTTTGTAAAATTAAATTTTTTTCCTTTAAATGTACTGTCATTTATAGCATATTGTTTTTCTTTCCATAAAATATTTGATATAAGTCTTAATGCTGTTGTGGAAAAGATTATTATTATTTTTTTTTGGTGTGTAGGCATGTTCAGTATTGAAATTTCAAATCAGTAAATAACTGATAAAGAATGCTAATTAAGAAAACTGTATTTTACGTATATTTTCAATATTTCCTGTCTTCTAATAAATTCAAATGTGTACGGAAAATAAAACCTAAAATATTTTGTTTAATATGGTCTCCCTATTACTGCTTTTGGAACTTCTAACTATATTGCAAAGCAATAATTTATTTTAATTTCCATTGTAGGTTTATTGGTGGTCTGCTGGGGCGTATTGTTGGTAGAGTTATGGTAGAAGCATTTGGTATTCATTCTGATCAATACTGGGCATGGATGGATCCTGGTGCTTTTGCTTTAATAGGTGCAGCAGCTTTCTTTGGAGGAGTATCACGACTCACCATGTCACTTACAGTAATAATGGTCAGTTATGTAGCATTATTTCAAATTTAGTTAAAATAATTAGTATAAAATTAGTATATTAATTGTTTTCTTAACACTACCTCATTCTTTTAACATCTTAAAAAAAACTGTTAAGGCAACTGGAATAAAGCTCTGTTTTCATGAAATTTCATGTTTTAGTTCTTCGAATGAAATATGAGCTAGCAAATGTTATTTTAGTTAAATAGATACGGTATAAAATAATATCACAAATTTAAACTAAAATCTGTCCTAGTGAGTAGTGGATCCTTTTGTTAATGAGAGGAATCCTCATCAGTTGGTTTTTAGCTGTGCCACTTTTCTAAATAGAAGTGTTTAAAGAGCAGTGCTAAACATCCAAAGAGAAGTACAGGACTCCTTCATTTCACACAGTTTAAGTTGTCACATTTTTAATTAATGTGGCTTATCAGTTGCAAGTTGTTTTTACTAAATATGGAGTGAATTTTGTTGAATATGGTCCAGATGGTATTTCTATGGAAGTCATAGTTGAATAGCATACATTTTTCTGGCTTGTGTTCTTAATCTTATAGAACTACTTTTGTACCGAGAGCATAAAGATTTACTAGTGCCATGATCTTTGCCAAATTTAAGGTAATTATTTAAAACTGACTTTTGAAAAACTGTTCAGGATACCACAAGTGATAATTCGATTTAGTGTAGCAGTGATATAAATTTGACATAAAATGCAGTTGAAAATATTCGCGAATCGTAGAAATGAGCGACATCATTCAATATTACAGCTGGAGGAAAAAAATATTTTTTTTAGTTTTATGTTAATCATAGCCACTGGAGAAAAATTAGGCTTTCAAGAAGTGGACTTTTCAAATATGGAGGAATTGTTGAACTTGCATCATGAAAAAATGAGCAATTGTGATCTTATTAACATCAACTAACAGTGAGCATGTAATGTGATATTGACAAGTTTACTGATGAAAAACCCTTTTACAAGTGAAGAGTTGCAAAAAAAAAAAAAAAAAAAAAAGTTTCACGTTGCTGAAGCATTGAAATTTATCATATGATTAATAATGAAATGAGGTACTGTAAGAAATGTATGAAGAGAAAGGATTAAACTGCAAAAAACGTTCTAATGGTGGCCGAGAATTTTTGAGAAGCTCTTTTATTGGAACTCCCGAATTAGAGCTCTTTTATAATGAGTATGCATGAATTCAAAAATATGGAAGTGTGAGGGCCATGTAAAAATTATGTGGAAAGTAAAGATGCCTTGAGATGGAAAAAGTAGTGGAAGTTGAAATAAATTAATGTAGAGTTGAGAGTTTAATTGGAGTAATGAAAATAGAAATGGTTAATGAGTATACTTTTTAGCATCTGTCTTTAAACTGCTTTATAATTGTTCTGCATGAAAATATGTCCATAGCTGTTGGCAATGAAGACATCAAAGTAGTAATTTTTTATAACTACTGCAAGCTGTTCATGTTATTTATAATTTATGCATTTATAGTGTTGAGGAGAAACCTAGGTTAAATTTGGGATCTTGTTTAAGCACTGGCAAAAGGGAAATTGCAAAATATTACTGTGTTGCAAAAGCTAGTATTAAGAAAAATTGAGGAAATATTTGAAATTTTGTTCTTTTCCATCAAATTAGAACATTTTTAACATTCTTTAAATGGGAAAGACTTGTTGAACTAATTTAGAAAATTAAATATTTGCAAAATATTCAAAATGTCATGCATCTGTGTGGTTTATGTAAAAGTATAATTGCAGAAAGTAGGAAAAGAACAAGGACTTCCAAAAATGCAGATTTATTTTACTGTGAAATAAAGGCATTCTTTTTCACGTGTAATCTTTTAATAATACGCACAGATGCATGTAAGACTTGTTGAATATCTTGAATGTCATACGCATACTCAAATGTATAAACTGTGATGAAAAGTTGTGCAATTTGAACTGAAGAACAACAAAGAAAGTAAGTTTTTACTGTTCCTGATCCTTCTTCTAGACATCCTTTTTCAACTGCTTCTTAGCAGAATGTAATGAAGGTTCCATTTCATATATTTGTTTCTTGGGTGGTAATTTTATCTTCTGTGCTTTATATTCTAGGAATTGCATTATTACAGAAATATATTTAAATTTCAGCTTGAGCGATGTTTTTAATATTGGAATATTTATTCTAGGTAACTAGTAAATCTGCAAAAGAAGTCAGTTCATCACATCTTTTGCTGTACTTAAAGGAAAGATTTAACATGCGTTTTGATAATAATTTATTTTTTATGGAAAAAATTTTGAAATGGTACTTGTCAGGGATTAGAAGATAAATATCTTCAACTGAGATTGATTTTAATCTGTTAGCTTTCTGTGGCAAGTTGATTATGTCATGCATGATTTTAATCTGTTTGCTTTCAGTGGCAACTTTATTGTATCATGAAACTTTCGAAAATTATTGATTCTTATAGGATTTTATCCCCTTGACATAAATTGTCGTCTCGGAGATGTCATTCGTTTCAGATGCCATTGCAGACTTTGACATCTCCAAGACGTCAAGAACTGTTTTCGGCCAGTGCCGCGCATTATATTATTATTGTTCTATACCAATGTAAGTTTGAAAATATAATGTTATCTTTCTAAGCTTGCTCATGAGTGTCCACGGTTGAGCCAAATTAAATGGTATTTTTTGGATGCATCGACGAGTATTTTATTTGTATGTCAAGGGGTTAAATAACTAATGTGAATGAAAGCTATATTCTCAGGTAAAATATGATAAAACCTGCCTCGAACTATTATTTAAGTATTTGTAAAGATATGCTATTTTGGATTTATTAGCTCATGATAAATCGTGCAGGACTATCTGCCTAAGGGTTGAGGTACCTTCATAAAGATCTTTCTAAGGGAATGAGCCCATTTTTTCGCTGCACATGGAGAAACAATGAAACTCCCACGCTACTGACCTCTTTGCTGAGATCGGAAGTTAATGTAAGTGCTCAGCTGTCTCATCTGTTCAACTTACGGTGGGTGGTATACTATTTTAATTGACTCACTGATTGATGTCTCTTCCTTCTCTCCTCTGATGAGAACTGACTACTTTTGACAAATCTTGTCAATAACTGGAAGTTCTGTGCAACAATTTCATGTGACTTGGGAGTTAAGCATAATAATTTTTATTTTTACACTTTAAAATTTTATTTAGTAAGTTTTAGTAGTTAGAAGATATTATTTATTCCATCTTCTATGCTAAACAAATTTTACCATGGGATGCATAACTGTTTTCTTTTAGGTTGAATTAACAAATGATGTCCAGTTTCTTCTGTTGATTATGATTGCTATCATGGTCTCAAAGTGGGTTGGTGACTATGTGACACATCCTTTTTACCATGCTCAACTAGAATTAAAGTGCATTCCATTTTTGGATTCAGAGCCAGTAATTCTGTATGATGAAAAAAGAAAGTAAGTAAGTTAATTATATGCATGCTTTCTTTTTCGTATAATGAATATACCGTATACGTATATTTTTAATTGAAAAAGGAAAAATCTTTTTTAAAAAATTTTCACACTTCTTAAAGTCCTGGAGCAGCTATGAACATAAATATGTAGTGGTAAAATTACTAATAAATATTTAATTTCTAATAGAAACTAACTAAGAGGAAATGTCAAAGTTTTTATAGGTGTCCGCCGAAAACATCGAAGTAAAAACATCGCGAAAGAAAACGTCGCGGAGAAAACAACGTAAGGTGAAAACGTCGCAGTACAAAACATCGTGGGAGGAAAGAAAGCAAAGAGATAACATCACAGTTCTAAAACATCGTGGTACAAAATATCGTAGTCAAAAATAAAGCAGTTTAAAAACTTCGCAGTATAAAAACATCGTTTAAAATATCGTGGTAAAAAATAAAGTACCTACAAATCATCGCATGACGATAACATCGCACACATGCCATTTTCAGGTTTTTAATAAGTAAGTGCATTTTCGCATAGTGATTTGGGACCACAAGAAGGAAAGAGGGATATTTTTACTTTTATATTTCATATTTTTTAATGAACTAATAACTTTTTGCTGAAAAAGTAAGAAGCAAACTTAAGCATTTAAAAACTAAAAAGGGAAGGAAATTAATGCAACTTACACCACTTAATTTTAAATTTACATAGTTAATTACAAATTTTATTAATTTTTTATAAAGTTTTACTGATAATTTTTCATGAAAAATGCAGTCTAAAAATGTTTAGAAAAAGGAACATAAATAACTGCATCAGGTTACCTCTATAGAAATTGCTTAGTTAATTATCAAATTATTTTCTTTCATGTTTATTAATCTTGTTTTGTTTCCGTTTATTCTTAAAGTGTTTTTAACATTTTCACCCTCTTTCCTTCTTGCGCTACCAAATCACTATGCGAAAATGCATTTACGACTTTTAAAACTTGAAAAACGCATGTGTGCGATGTTATCGTCATGCGATGATTTGTAGGACTTTATTTTTTACCAGGATATTTTCGTCGACAATATTTTTAAACTGCGAAATTTTTGAACCGCTATATTCGACCGCAATATTTTCTCTTTGTTTTATTTTCTCCCGCGATATTCATCGCGGGAGAAATAAAGTAAATATGTACTATGACGTTTTCGCCTTGCGTTGTTTTCTCCGCGATGTTTTCGGTTGCAACCGTTTCGGTTTTGGTAGCTTATTGTAGCTTATTGAATAATAATTCTGTATCTTTATTGACTGTCATGATTGAGTTTTTAAAGAATTGACAAAATTAATCGCGGGAGAAATAAAGTAATTTTCTACCATGACGTTTTCGCCTTGCGTTGTTTTCTCCACGATGTTTTCGTTTGCAACCGTTTCAGAAACAGTTTCGATTTTGCTAGCTTATTGAATAATAATTCTGTATGTTTATTGACTGCCATGATTGAGTTTTTAAAGAATTGACAAAATTATTTTATATTTGGAATGTAATTAATTTTCTTTAATCCGGATATGACATGGATGGTAATCTAACTTAACAAATTTGTAAAATGTTACTGCATAAGATTTAGAAGGCTTGCCTCTCTTGCAACACAGAGAGATGGAGCATATTTTAAAATGTTTCTTATTTTAGTTATTTTTGAATTTATAGCAGTCTTACTGCTGTATCTTCTAAAATATTCCATAGAAAAACATATTTAATTTGGTTGATTGTACAAAAAGTGAATAAAAGGAATTATGGTATTTTAAGTATCATAAATTAGAATATCATAAATAAAGAAAAATTTAATATTGCCCAACAACTGTGTCATATGCTAAAGGAAATTTATAAAACACTCGCTTACAGATTGTACGAATAGATAAAATTATATCTTCAGCAGATGAGTATTTATGATTCTGATGTTATGAATAAAAATATGCGTAACTGCATATTCTGCGAGGAGATTCCCTTTTTCACATCCTACCAACCTATGTGCATATCTATATAGGAGATATTTTCGGTCTAGTATATCTACAACAGATTTTTACTATTCTACAATAATGACTGTCTGTTAATATGTCTGATGATTTTTTTGTCTGCAGATAACTCATACATCAAACTTCCAAAAATTTCTCTTTTCCATGTTTAAGCTTTCTGCATTCATAAAGCAGTTAATTAGATTTGGGGTGAAATTGGACAAATGGAAGTGTTACTTTACATTAAGTGCATAATAGTTTTTAACAGACAGCTGGAAGTGGTAATTATTTGTAGCCAGGGTTCGTACGGTCCTTAAGAGTTCTTAAAAGTCCTTAGGTTTTTTGGAATCGATTTTTGGTCCTTAAAAGTCCTTAATTTCGCCCAAAATCGGCAGGAGGTCCTTAATTTTAATAATCTGATATTCCTGTCTGTTTTTACGACTGCTATTTTGAGTGTGAATTAGCATTTTGGAGGAATATTTTTGCTGATTCATCGACATATATGGTTATCTTTTGGATGAATAGGTTCATGTATTATAACTTGTTCTTATATCTAATATAAATAGTAGGATACTCGAAAATATAAAACTGAAACATAGGCATTTCGAAATTCATTTTTTCTAATGAAGAGCTCTTAAACAACTTTTCTCTTTTGGTGATGTGAAATTTTTTATTTAACGCCCTAAATTTGGCAACTTATCAACATTTTGGCAATTTTAAGATCAGTTCTTATAGAAAATTTTTAATCCTGAGATCTGGGAATTTTTCAACGATTTTTTAATACATTGCAACATTAATAAATTTCATTAAAATATTGAAATTATATTTAAAAAATAACATTAAAATAAAATATGTTATAGAGTTCCATTATACAATATTCTGAATCTGTGAAATAAACAAGGTATAATGCTATAAAACACAGTTTACGAAACAGTTCTTACTAAAAGCGAAATCAGCTATGTAATTAATTAAAAATGTCTTCTTTTTAATTTTTTCATAGTAAGTTTTTCCCGTGTAATTGCTTCAAAATATGCATCAGTTTTCTCTATAAAATTAGTTTTACACTTTTGTCTTCTTCTTTTTTTTTCTAAATATTTCTGGCTTTTGGCTATTACAGGATTGGTAGGGATCATTTTTCTTTAGGATCTGAGACACTACAGCTTGGAAAGTTTAGAAGGCAAGAATTATAGACCCACGATTCTAGAAGATTCGAGTAATATGTGACAAAATGAAAACTGTCTCCATGGTATTAACACATAATGAATATATTTTACAGAAAAACTGTGATGAATTTCTTACTTTTGGGGGAAAGTCTGGAAGAACAATGAAAACATAATATTTTAATGTTTTATTTTTGATATTAGAATCTTTTTCTTAACATGTTTATCTTCCCTTTATTTTCTCTACTTTTCACTGGGCACAAGCATAGAAAATATCATAAATGCTTCTAATCTTATCACTTGGACAGACGTTATAGAAATGCATTTTTTTATTAGTAAAGAAATTGAAAACTGTTGATTTAAAAGATTCACATAATATGCCTTAATGCATCATACAGAGCTGGCACTAGGCATTTTCCCACCTGATGCAATCTCTGTGAATCCTAAATTCTGCGGTCTAGTGCCTTTCTAAATTCTGCTTCCAGTGCCTTTCTAAATTCTGCTTCCAGTGCCTTCTCTAAATTCTAAAAGTTATGAGATTTCTAGATTTTGCTCAGTTTGTCACTAAATTCTAAAAATTCTGCCACATCAGTTCTATAACCAGCCCTTGCCATATATATTTCATATTTCTTCTGAATTTTGATATTGCTAAAGAAATAAAATTAACAGCTTTTTCCATACATTCTAAATGCAATTAGTTTTTTTAGAATAACAGAAATCCTTAATTAAATTCCAAAATTCTAAAATGAAAAGGAAATGCGTCGAAGAAAGAAACCGAAAGAAAATTATTCTTCAAAGATATGTACAGTTATTATTATATAAATTACCCAGTTATTTATGATTTTAGCCTTTACTATAATTTCCCGTTGCTGTTTGCTCATATGATAGAGTTACTGAGCCAGCTTAAATTAAAATTAAATTGTATAGTCTTTGACCACCAGTCCACATTTTTAGCTTGAATTTGACTGTTCTTGTTTAATTACATCACCACGAGCTGTAATTGATTTTTTAGCATCAGAACATGGCTTTATGTTCTAAGTTCTTTTTAAATAAGAGGCTTATTATAACCTTTGTCTGACATTGTAGTTACTTTCAGACATAGCGGTAATTTGCCTCCCGTCTGTCGGGAGGTTTTAGACTATTTAACTTTTACCAGATCAAGTAAAGCCTCATAGCTATATTGTAGAGAGGTTGACAAGTTAGGAGATAAAGAACGCAGAAACTAGTGAAAACACTGGTTTGCGTATTGAGATCTGATTTTCTGATTGTTAGAAAAGATACTTAAAGAGAAGGAAATCGATTTAAATTAGACAAAATGTCTGGGAAGGCTTCAAATTAAAAAGACGCATAAGTATTTTGTTGAGTTTTAAACAAAACATAAATGTTTTATAGTTTTTAATGTGTAATTATCTTGATATCGTTTAAGAATCAATGCCATAAATTACATGTATTTGCGATTTTAATACGGCTTTTTTAACAAATATTGTTAAAAAAATAAATATAATTTCATATTGGCCATGCAAATCCATAATGACTAAGGTTATCTAACTATCTAATTTAATTATTTATTACTAACTGCGTACCCTTAAAAATTAGCTCTGCATATTAAAATGAGTTATTGCCTTTCATTAATCCTTACCGTGGTCACAAGATAAAACACAAAAATGCAAAAATTCATGTAAAACTTATCCCTTGCATCTAGTGAGACATAAAACAATACAAAAAAACTTATCACCTGTGGTGCTATAGTGGCTTATTGGATCTACACGAAGTTACAACACTAACTGCGACAGACAAGAGTCCAACTAACTTTCAAATCTTGCCAACTGTGCCTACATCAGGTCTTTTAGATTTGTTCTAATCAACAGGTCTATCTCTAGGTAAGCAGCAGCGGTCACAGGGCGATCTTTTATTATGAATCATGCTGATTATGATCTTACTTCTCACTTTAATCTATGCCGCTTGACATAAAATCTACTTGCTATTTACTAAACCTCTAGACTGAGCAAGTATGTGACAAAAACGAAACATTAAAAAAACAGAAAAGCAACACAAAGCTAACTGTTAGCAAAACATAAATAAAATGTCCCTTTTCTTCTTTAAAATATGTCCACTATTATAAATGTAAAATATTTAATGCTCTTGATACATTTTATAAAGCTGATTTTATTTTCAAGCTTATAAGAATTTTGTTAATTAATTCATGTTTAATAATAATTCATCCTACTTACGGATCTGCTTTCTTTTTAGGATGGTATTACAGAAACGAAGTTCAGGCATATACAATACTTTTACTTGAATTTATTTAGCTCCCATTTGCTCATGGGTCCTTAATTTTTTTCATTAATGGTCCTTAAAAGTACTTAATTTCCGTGTGCAGAAATGTGTACGAACCCTGGTAGCCCATAACAGTTTTAATGAAAAACTATAAGATGTTTATATCAATAGGAACAGCATATTAGATTTGAGCGAATATTGATGAACAAGAAGGGATACTTGAAGCTCTGAACAGATTTTCATGAAAAAATGTACTGTGGTATAACCCAAAACTAAACATCTCATATTTGGTATTTAAAAATGGCATAATCATATACAATCATGATTGAAGAGAAGATTCTATATGTATGATAAACCGGAAGTGGCACGTTACTTGGAACTTTTAACAACACGTTACTTGGAACTTTTAACAACACGTTACTTGGAACTTTTAACTTTTTTCATGGAAAAATACAGAATTTGTATAATACGCATTTGATCTAAAGTAATGCAGTATATACTAAGACTGTTCTATGATATCTAGAGATAATATTTATTTATATCAACACATAGAAGAGAAATATTTTTAAAAAACAGCATTTCATTAGCAGAATTTGAAAATTCTTGTAATGCAGGCATGTTACCGAAAGATGTACTTGCAGTTTTGATGCATAAAGTATCAATAGTGTTCTTTAATGAAATGCTTTGAACAAATATCAGTCCTGCCATCTTGATCTAATGCAGTAAAAATTCATCATTTTTCTTTTATTTTCCAGTGTAAGGGTAGGTTTTATTAATAAGAATGCACTGATATTCTTGCCCAGTACTACATCATTTCAAGCTGAGTCAGGAATTGTTTCTGTATTAAAATATGTGAATTTTAAGTAGGATACAATTAAGCTATTTTTATGTCCCCATTACTAGTCCTTACATATTCAAAGTTTCAATTCAACATAGAACCAAGAAAATGTCAGCTGTATGCTTAGCTTTTTGGAATTCATGAAGTAGGTTTAATGTTTCTTTAACATCAAAGATTTTAATCCAATTCAAGGGCTTCTTTTGACCTTAAAGTGAATTATCACTATCCTTATCATCATGTAAGTACTGACCCTTAATCAGACTTTTTTTGTTTTTTGAATTGGTAACTGTAAGTAAAGATTTTGATTCAAAACTCTCAGTATTTTTTAAGCTTGTTGTTTGGAGCTGTTATATTACTAGTCTGAGGTTTTGGTACTTATGACATCATATGTAGGTAATCTAGTGGGAGCATGAGTAGGTGGCTGAATTGAAGAGCATTGCGATTTTCCTTCAACTAAGAAATTGGTCATGCTATAATATTTCGCAGAGTGCAAATTATGGCACTGTCACAGGTTTAAGCAAGTTGACTACCCTTTCAAAACAGAATACTGAGTTTCATCCTACCTTTCTATACAGTGCCTCAGTGGGCATCTGAGGTACAGAAGTTTGTTAAAGTCATAGCTAACTTTAATTTAATAAGTTATATGTTGGCATCTTGAACAGTGATGGACATTTAATAAAGTGAAAAAATTATGTGTTTATTTTTCAAAAACTTTAACACAAAGTTTTGACTTGAAATTCCAATAAGCTACAAGGAGTAAGCAGTAGTATGGCTAGAGCTTTTGCTACCTGGGCTGATCTGTTGCTTGTTTCTCTCAGTGCTCACCAAAATATCTTTAAAGTATCAAAATGGCATATAGGAAAATAAATAAAATCCTTGTGTTTATTTCAGATTAAAGTTTAATTCCAAAATTCTAAAGTGTTTACTTTTTTTCAAAATCCATCATGATACAAACATTTGTTTCATTACTTCAGCTGCTCTTCAGTAAAGAATACAGTATGATTTGTTAAATTCAAGGTAATGAATTGCTTTTAGGTCTAAAGTGCTCCTTAACCAATGTTTATATAGAAAACTATTCTCACAGTAAGTGATACAGCATTTATCTGGAAAAAATTACAGTAATTGGTACAATACTTAGAACTGCATTCTGGAGACTGTATATTAGAATATACTGAAGAAATTAAAAGTGGCTGGCCTACCCATCTTGCTGTTTAATCTTCCCCAGCAATAACAGAAATAAAAGTCTGAAATATTTCTCTCTCTGTGACAACGGTTTCATGTTTATGCTATTGAGGTTATACTTTAACTGTCTTTCATATTTTTCATTCAAATGTCAGGAAGATGGAGTAAGGATGTCATGATAAAAACATGAAGCATGTGAAAGCCATCCATATTCATTATATGCTTTTTCCAGTGTAAAAAGAATTCTCCTATCAATTCATGAATTTAAGATTCTTTGCCTCCTGATCACTGAGTGAATAAAATGGCTGAGTACTGGTAATTTGACCTGGGGTCAAATCCGAATGAAGGCTGGCCTCATGAGCATTTTCATGGTTTATCTCATGAGTAACATAGGGTATTCGTGCATGCTTGATTTAAGTATCATCAGCTTATGTCCACCTAACTTAAATATGATCAAGTTTCTAGCTTTTAAAACCTTCCGGAAAACTTTAGTCCTTCACAAAAATATCACTCTCCTTAAATAGCATATAGTTGACTTTGATATAATCCAATAAATCCTATTCCTGGTAACTGTTCAGAATATGAATATGTCTAACCTCTATATAATATATTTCACATGAAAAATATCACTTACAAAAGTGTGCCAACCAGGGAAGATTGCTCCTCTAACTATGCCACTGGCTATTAAGTGGTGACAACAAGTTTTATGATATGTAAATGATTGTTTTGATTTTATCAAAATAGAAAATTACAGGATAGTTCAGTTCAGTTCAGTTCAGTCTGTTTCATGAGAAAACTAATGAAGGGATTAAGGTTGTAGAATCTCATTCTTTTTGGCAGCATAAATTGTAGACCCTATTGAAGATGATGTAGCAAATTCTCGCTATGTCTTGAAAAGAACAGATGACTGATGACAAAGGTTATAACAACCTTTTTATTTTAACTCAACTGAACACAACATGTGCTCAGTGCTCACAAGCTACTTGTGGCTAAGTAGCGTAACACAAAGTAGTATATTCAGTCAGAATGAATTAAATTTTAACTACACACCTGGCTCCTACTTTAATCTAAATCCACTTTATTGGCTGCACACAGCAAAGCCGAGTCTAGAATACCGATATAAATTAAGTAAGTGGCTGCACACAGCAAAGCAGAGTCTAGAATACCGATATAAATTAAGCAAGTGGCTGCACACAGCAAAGCAGAGTCTACAATATCAATATAAATTAAGTAAGTAACTAGCACAAAATATTCATCAACAGAGCTACTTGCAGAACACGTGGCATAAACTCATAGCTAACTCATTCACAAACTCTTAAATTCTACTACTTAAAAACCTATTTCCAAACTCATTTGCATATACATCATTTGAATTTGCATTCTGGCATGAAATTGAAATCAGAAGAGAAAGGAAAGTTTCTTAAAGTAAAAAACAATTGATTAGTACAAAATAATGTCTTTACCAGGATATAAGAGCAAGTATTTCATAAATACCAATTGCATAACTATAGAACTATGGTATTGCGTCTTGTTGCTTTAAATGAATAAAGTTGCCCTTAAACTTTCATCTCTTAATTTTACTCCCTCCTTGCCAAGTGGTAAAAACTTTACATTTAGGCTTTATGCCTTTTATTATGATTTTTCTTGTATCATAAATAGTTTTGTATTAAATCTAAGAAATATTTGTGATGCAAAATACTTTGAATTATAATTTTAAGAAAAGTGTTTATTTTAATATAAAAACTTAAATTTTGTTACAAAGTATTATTCTTTTCATTTGTTGAAACTTAATTTTATGTTAAAAGTATCAAAAGACAGTGTTGACTCTAAAGCTTAAACATAATTTTGTCTTATTTATCTATTTAGTTTAAATCTTGAACTGTTTGAAGTGTGCCATATAATGTCAGGTCCAGTAATTACTTTGGAAACTGTCATTGCTGTTGATGCCCTAGCAAAACTGCTGTTGGAGTCAAAACATTGTGGTTTTCCTGTAGTAAAATCAAGTCATGGTGTTGAAACTTTTTGTGGCCTTATTACTAGGTAAGTATCAATTTCTCATACCAGTCAAACCTTTTTTTGAAACTTCATTTAGGTGGAAACAACCTTTTATAATTTTGAAGCACTTTTAAGAGAAATTTAACATGTGAGCTCTTAAAATGGTTGAATGACTTCCTTTACGTTAACATAATGCAAATCAGTTTACTCTTGATTACAAAAGCCTTACCAATAGCTCAGAAAGGCGATGTAGACCTATGTCATACATTGAGACTAGACAATGAATAGATGTGTAAGAATAAATTTTAAAGCTGATCTATGTGGTGAATGGGTCACATTAACTGCTTTTATTAAGTAGATGACCTTACCTAAACAGGCAAAGTTCTGAAATGGCATGTTACATAGCTGCCAACTCTCTCAGTTATTCTTCAGATTTCTTGGTACTTAATTTTTAGGCTCTTATTTTGCCACAACTGATGCAGCAGATCACCGAATCTCCCAGTTTTTAATGTTTAGTCTTTATTTTGCTGCTACTGATTGGTCTTCATTTTTTTCACTCATCATACTGCAGAATGAACCTGAATGGCCAACATGATCATGAGGCACTAGGCAAGGAAGTGTACAAAAATAGGTTTCTTATAATGAATCTGTGTACACTGCTGAAGTCAGAAGTGAATTGAAAGGATCATAACCTATTTGATATGAAGAATTGTTTTGGCATTTATCTGTACATGCCGTAGTGTTTTAAATTTGCAGTTAGTGGTTAAGTACTTTGTTATTTGGCATGAGCTCTTTACTTTAGTTTTATCAAATTTAAAAGTGCTTTGATAAATGAAAGCTTTTCGAATATCCAATTAATGTAATCCATTTTTGTAGCGAGTCACCCGATGATGAATCAAGCATTTGCAAAGTGAATATTTAGAATTAATTTCTACAATACGGCATTTGATTTCTGTGCCTAAATACTGAAAACAGTGTGTTTTGGCTCTGAACCATCATTTGGAAAAATCTGTGAAGTGGCGAATCATCAGTTGCTTAGAAGCAGAGCAGACAATTCTGGAAGCACTGAGATGTGTGAATATTTTGGGAGATAGTCTGTCCACTATGGAAATAAGTTTAGAACTCTGGAACTGTTGTAAAGATGCCTATACAAGGTTGTAAACAAATAACTGCTTTTCAAGCTCGATACCTGACAATAACTGGCCATCGCAACAGAAAGTCTACTATTCGGCAGTTAAGTTCAGATCTTACAGCCACCACTGGAACTGTTGTGTCACGGCAACCTGTATTCAGAAGACTTAATGAAAAAGGCCAGAAAACCAGGGATGTATGTTTCACTGTCTTCACAACAAAAGAGGAGTCACTTTAATTGGTGCAAAGAGCATCAGAACTGGAATGGTCCCATAGGCCCATGTTCTCTTTACTGATGACTCGAGGTTTACTTTAACATCTCATTCTAAATGTGTTCACATCTGGAAGGAGTCAGGAATGCAAAATCTTCCTTCTAACGTTATGGAATGTGAATATTTCACTAATGTTGATGATATGTGGAGAAATAATGATTGATGGATGCCTCAATCCACATTCAACAGTGGAGCTGTGACCGGTTAGAGATATTGGAGTGAGGTCTTAGAAACTGATGTAACTCTGTTTTTCAGAGCTGCATATGGATTTTTACTTGTGGGTGATAATGCTCTTCCTCATTAAGCAAATGTTGGTGATGAATTTCTTGAATAGAAAGATTCTGAGCGAATACCATGGCCAGCCAAATCTCTGATCTTAACCTGATAGTGAATTTATGGGAAAAACAAATACATTCTTTTGAAAAAACAGATACATGGAAACGTTCTCCTCCTACAGATGTAAATGTCCTGAGAACCACATTGCTGAAGGAATTGAACATAATTACGCAAACTGTGATTAACAGTGTTATTGCCAGCATGAAATCATGTGATATGTGTGTATGTTCAGTACACTTTTTTAAAAATATAATATAGAAATACTTTAATTACATTTTTAGCTTTAGTTTTCATAAACTTTAAAAATAAACTGTGTTTGATATAAGTTATGATAATTTTACAAAATGCTTCCTTTTAATGCAGCAGTTTTCAGAATGGGTTATTATATAGTTTCACTGGGGAATGCGGTCATCCGTTTATTTAACTGTTAAGTATTTAAATTCAATTTATGAATATAAAAAATTGCTTTTATTTAAGTTATGGTATTTACAAACATATGCTATACTTTCTGTTGTTTAATGTATAAAACACATTAGAAAGAAATCTAAATAAATGTGTATATATATATATATATATATATTTCATGTTTGGAAAAGAGGGAGGGGTTGATCTAGCAATGGTAAAAGGAGTGCATGCGGCAAAAAATTTAAGAACTGCTGCTATAGTTCTCCTACTATTATTTAAAGGTTGTTATAAAAACCAAAAATTTTAGAAATACTGAAATAATAAGTTTTTTTGTGTATATGTGCCATGTCATAACTAAACAAGAAGACATCATTAGGAAAAAACTAATATTACCGTCTTCCTTTTAGTACGAGCAATAGAAGACATTATAAATACAAAGCATGCAGAGTTTCATAAAAATGAGAATAATATTTTGAACTATTATTTTTGAAATGTTAAAAAAATCAATTTTGAGAACAAGATATTTTAAGTACAGATTATCATATTTATACTAAAAAATGTACTAACGTATTGAACATTCACAATGTTTTAAGATTATTGTATCCTCCTCATTACATACATTCCTCTTCATCATGCATGTCACTGATATTTTTTATGTTGGCAGTAAATATCTGGATTCAGTTAATTCATTTTTCATCTAGCTCTGAACTATCCTTTCAGTCTGTGCACATCCGGATGAATATCAGCAATATCAAGAATGTCTAGAAATTCTGTAAAACCTCTGTTGTATTGTAAGACAACCAGCCATTCTGCCTCTTAATTTAGCATTTGTTCTTCAACAAAAGTGTTTTTCTGAATAAGTTTTCATATTATTAACTTTGAAGCTCTTGTTTGCAAATATGTTCTCCCACATAAGCATTTTAGTAATAAACTGTGATGACGCAGATCCATAAACATCTGTTTAATTATGTTCATTATCATCTTTGGCCATTCTCTGGACTTCTTCCTATATTTTGCAGTGTATGGTGCACTTTGTTAAACTTGAACCTTAATTCTGACTTTAGCTCCATCAAGGTCATTTCTGCCATCTGAATTGCATTATGGCTACGGTGACAACTGCTTCAAAAGATAGTCAAGTCCTCTAATTTGCTAAATTCTGTTAATCCCCTCTGCTCACTGATAAAGTTCATAAATGAGGAAAGGTTGCTATGCTCTTGAAGACTATAGCTGTTGTGGGTGACAGGGCACTAACCATGTATGATATGCTTTACACTTGAACAGCACTAAAACTTTGTTGCAATTTTGAAACTTTGTAGATTTCTCAAATTATTGACATCCGCTGTGAATTGTGATACTTATTTTATAGCTAATTGATAAAAATGTTAATTTTCACAACTTTTTCCCAGGCCTAGACGTTCTGAATGTATCCAGTATATTCGTATGTAATTACATACGTTTCCTAAATTAGTATTATCCCACATCCATTCTGAAAATATATTTAAAAAACATTTCCTTTAAATAATTAGCTTTTGACAGAATTCTAACCCTTTGACAGGACAGTCTCCAGAACAGAAATACTCACTTCATATAATTTTCAATATCTTTTCATCTGTGTAACACAGTGATGAAAGCAAGCTAAAAATGTGTTCCATCAAATAAAGCGATAAAATAAAAACATAATTTTTCATCAAAATTGACCGTTTTAACATATTCATCACATTGTGCTAGTGTCAAGATGTGAATATTTTTTTAAAAAAATATGTCATTTTACTGGTGTTAAAAACATTTACCAGTGTATGTGAAATTTGAAAGACAACAGTTAGATCCTGGATTATACTGTAAAAAAATGGTAAATATGGTGTCATAAAATGTTTAACACTTTGAAGAGATATGATTCATAATGAACTGGAGGAGATTACTCTATGTTGTTCATGCCATATGTAAACAAAAAAATTTTTTATGGTTTCATATGGAGCACACGAGCTCAGAAATGAATCTGATGGTCTCTTGAAATCATTTTATTAAAATACCCTCAGATGTGTGTGTACGAAATTCTAAATATATTTATAGTGTATTCTTAGTGGCAATAGTAAAACTATTATTTTTAAATGTCTCTTTTTTAAAAGCTTATCAAAGTTGCAAAAAGACTTTTAACAAATTTAATGAGGAGTCAAGTTCATTAATTTTCTTCAGTGCAATGTATAATTTTTAAGTTGTGGTAAGTTCACTTACATAGCTTGATTTCAATATATTACTGTTTGAATTTCACTTTAATCCAATTCCATCCACTTTCATTTAAAAACAGAAGCAACAGTTTCATAGAAAATGCTTGGTTTCGTTTGTGCTATACCATCCGTCAAGGTCTTAGCTCTGTCCTGGACGATTCTATATCAATGGTTGTATGCTGAATTACGTTAATTAAGTGCCTAGAATTTTAAGCAAACCTTTATATTTAGGTTTTATTATGAAATTTATTGTGATTTATTTATACATTCTAATGAAAAAAATTATAAAAATTTGGAATGTGCCATCAACGAAGGAAAATGCTGTGAATTACTTTAAACAACATGGAACGATACCACTTGAAAAGCCATGTGAAAATAGCCATAGCTTAATGCAATCAGAAGAACAATATAAGTGCTATGACTGAGTTACATTTATAATTATTTTCTTTCAAAATTATCTGTAATTATATTCTACCCTTCCATGTTTTTTAGATCAGATTCGGTAATGTTACGATTGTTATGCCAGCTATCATAAAAAAAAGTTTTTAGCTGGTACCAAAATCTAATTTCAAGTTGTTGGTGCCAACATTTCCAATGCCAAACCTTGTTTGAATTTGAGAGAGTGAACTGTATGTCTTCAGTTTGTCAGTTACATTTGAGAACATACTACAGTAGTTCTTTTGTGAATGACGAATATGATTATAGTAATGAATATTATTATCATTTATAACTAGGATCAATATCTAATTGACATTACATTATGAAGACGTATTAAACTGATATATTCTAATGATTCACTGACAGAAAGTCATTGCTTAATTTTATTCTTGAAATCATGCATATGAAGGGATTATTTATCAACAATATTTTTATCTCCTCTTCACTTATAATGCTGTATGTATATGTATAACACAAGGAAAAAATAAAATCATTTATGTCATAAAATGCAGAATGTTTTGCTAAGATTCTTCACCTACTACTGTTTAAAATTTATACAAGCTCATTCTTAAATTCAAAATGCTGTTAAAACACTTAGAAAAGAACAGAACATATTGAAAGCTTGCACTATTAATTTAATCAGCAAAAGAATGTGCACAAACATCTATTTAACACATGTCCAAATTGTGCTTAAAAGGATCAAGCTTCCAGTCTGTTTTTTTAAGTATTGTGCATCTTAACTATGTTATAAGTAACTTATTACATATTTCATAAGTCTATTTCAGTTGTTGTAATTTATTACAACTG
>KK117887.1:8584-35531 GCA_000611955.2 Stegodyphus mimosarum
AAAAAAAAAAAAAAAAAGAAAGAAACGGGCAACCTCAGGCACAAAACAACGAAGTCTACGTAAGGGTAAATAAAATCCAAAAAGCCTTACCACTCTAAATTTAATTATAAAAAGGGAGTGGCGGATGCAAACTTAATTATGCAAGCTCTAGCCCATCCCTGTTCTGTGGGTCCAAATTATTCATTTGGCGGAATATTCCCAGGAAAGCACAATGCAGAATAAAGAAGCAGAAAGCTGCATACAGAAGTTAGACTAAATTAATTAGGAAGCAAAATAGAAAGAAAGTTGAAACCGGGTCTTCCTTCTGAATCTCAGCAAACGTTTCTTGCATTGTTGCAAATAAAGAAATATTTCAAACGTTTCATATCGCTCTGAGGATGAAATAGTGTGGAATAAATATGAATACAAGTGGAAAGAAAAGTTATATTTAATATACCTTAAGAAGTTAGAAAGCAAATTATATTATTCATTCTAAATGGAAGTAAACAAAGCGTTTTGTCGTCGTAAAATGTCAAAATGCAACATTTTAGAAACTAATTGAGAGGAAACGTACTTTTTTTGCAAAGCACAATAAAGAAAATATGCGAATCCTTCTGTAAGTTGAAACTAAGAAATATTATTAAGCTGAGGCACATTATTCCGTAAGATTCTTCTATTTTGAAACAATTTAAATTATTTTATGTAGTTCTGTGTACGAAGAAATGTTATTTACTGTTTGATTATCTTTCTCGGGTCGTGCATGGAAGGACAGATTTTTACAAGTAAGTTACATTGAATTGAACCACAACAAAGATATTCATAACATAAAAATAAATACTAATTTTTCAAATATTAATTCTTATTACGGTATGAAGAAAACCGGAATTTACTCAGTTTTCAGTTAGGTCTGATAACAGTTTTATATTTTGTAGTGTCTAGCTGCTAAACTTTCAGAGTGACTGTTGAAGTAAGTGCAGGAACCAGATAGGAAAACGGTTAAAAGAACCCTTTATTAGACTCTTTAAAATACACAATGCGTCGACTTAATGTTAACATACTACGCCTCACTCGGGCGGTAACTCAAATTACAAGAACTAAGTTTAAAATTCAAAGATATTAACATAACGGTAGAATTTTCCCCAGGGCACAGAGAATCCTGTTACCTATAACGCGCTGAAGTCTAGTGGCAGCAGAATAATAACAATTACTCAGAATCAGAAGCTCACGCTGCAGAGGTACAATACTTGCCCACTCTCTCTAACTTTCCCTTCTATAGCTTAGTATTTAAGACTTTTCTCTTACTGGTAGAAAGCCCACCGGCGGCCGAGCGGTAAAGACCCTGAACACTGGTAGTTCGGTTCGAGGTTCGAATCCCGCGAACGGGCTGACTGCATGGGCGTTTTCGTGGTTTTCCCCATGTGTAACGTGTATACGAGCCAGTTTCCCTTAGACAGTCCTCCAGGAAGGCAACCCGCCCTTTAGGCAGATAGCCCTCGTGTGCTTTGCCATAATTGAATAACCTAACCTAACCTAACCTACTGGTAGAAATTGCATTCCTTCACGCGCGCTACCAAATTTACATATTCTGGCATTGACAGTTTGTAAGGTTTATTATACGTTTACCAACAGTTATTTTAAGTTTTGTATCTTTCCTATCTTATTCTAATTTCAGCTTACAATTTCCTGCCAGAATGTAAATTCAGAAACGCAGATAATGCAAATGAGAAAGAGTACTATTTAAGTCGTGACTTAAACGACTTCAAAAGAGAGAGTCTGATTCCCTGACTAGCGTGAGTTTGCCTTCTGGCTACGTCTCTCTTAGCTATTATTACGTTCGGCCTTATCTTAGACCTTTGCTAGGCTTCGCCGATTTAATTAATACTTAGAGACCAACTACTTAGATTCTGATAGCTTCGGCTATATCCTTTAAGAGCTTTAGTTAAGCTAATTTTAGTTTAAATTATTAGTATTTTAAGTTCAAGCCCGAGTGGCGGCTTTATGTAAAGTTTTAAGTCGGACTGGTAAATATACTGAGTAGTAAAGGGTTTTAAACCCTTCTTAAGTCTCGCGTGTTTTATTCACACTTAGGAGATTATTCGCTTGTTAAGTGGTCGTGAGGTTCGAAGTTAGAACTTTAGATTTAAAGAGAAAACCACACAAGTTAATGGAATGAAAGCTTATGGAAACGAAAGCACAAACTTAACTGGTTAGTCAAAATAAATATAAATCCCTACCACTTTATCTCTCATGAAGGTTGTTGTAATTAAGTAAAAATTTAGCCATTTTATAATTTAATTAATCATTTTCTAACACCATTTTACGAGTAAATGACAGTAAAAAAATTATCACTATCACCTAGTGATAAAATTCGGAAGATATTTTAAGATGAATCTGCAATTCAACAGCATTTAAAATACTTGTTTAAAATTGTACCTATCTATGGATAAAAAAGTAAAATTAATAAAGTTATTAATAAAACACTATCCTGAAAAGCATTAAAATGAACGTTAATTGAGTTGATATTGAAGGTATATATATATATATGTATGTTGTTGCTTAAAACCTCTTTCATTTACAAGTATTAACTGATATCTTCTTTCCAACTAACATTTTAAAAAAATGAAATATATATTTACTGGCAGTATTAATTTACTTATTTTTGTATTACTTGTTTTTGAAGGTAAACCAAACTTTTAAAACCGTACTGATAATTTTTAATATATTTTTACACATTTATTTCAAATTAAATATCGTCATGAAAATTGTCTAAGAACATCAGGTATCACTAGTTCGTTTTCTACTTCTCCTAATTCAAACGCAATGGATAAGAAAAATCAGTTAAATACATAAATATCATTACGTAATAAGCAAAAATCGTATTCAGTGATTTAAGTGAAAGAACATTCATTGAGAAAGGAACATCTAAAATTTAGCGATTTTAAGTAAGAATTTCTAAAGAACAATTATCGTAGATTTCCATATTGATTATTACGAAAATATAAATAAATCTATGAATGAAAATATCAAAACGCAGCTATTCAGAGACGAACCTAAATTTAGTAAAAATTAACTGCATTCAGTCGCTTTATGTGATTGAGTACAGCTATCTATTTTTTCACATTTTTCATAAATTTTGCATCAGCAACCTCTTAGTTTACAAGTAAAAGCTACATCAGTGGGCTTTCTAAGTGATTAATTTGCTAATGAAGTCTTGAATATTTGGGAAATTCCCTAGATATCCTTATAATTGCAGGAGTGTTTTGCGTATTTAAATTTATAAGTCTTACTGGCTTTCTGCATCGAGCTCGGAAGCATTAGTAAACAAGGAACTGAGATGATAATTTTTACGCTCATCACTAAGCGCAAGATCAAAGATATTTTGTGTCACTATTATAAAAATCTGATGTGCACACCACATGACTTCCTTGTAAGGAATACTAAATACACTCATGTCCATAAATTAAGGATAATTCGGAGTCATGCGGAAATCGAACTCAAAAATAAATATATCACCTGTAAAATCACTACACACATCTTCAAAAATCATATGCAAATTTCAGGAAGTTACCAGATGACACCGATGCTACGTCACAATGATGAGAGTGTAAGATAGTGATATAATAAGGAATACAGGCAAAGAAGTAAAACTGTTCGCAGGCGCTTTATAAGCATTTCAGTGCAATAACCGAATAATTATGACACAAAAGACGCATTTGGATGATTTTTTACGTGGTAGAATTATCGGCCGTCTGGAATGTGGGCGTACCCAACTGCAAGTATCAGACGAACTTGGAATGGCCGAAAGTGTCATCTCCAGCCTTTAGCAACGATTCCAAGATGATGGTAATGTGAGTAGACGTTACAGCACAGGCCGCCCCAGAGTTACAACGCCGAATGAGGACCGGTATTTGGAAGTTACTGCCAAAAGAAACAGGCGGAGCACAGCCTCAGACCTGTCTCGTCAGCTCTCTTCAGCCACTGGTACGACAATTTCAAGGCAGACCGTGTACAGATGCTTAGGGCAGATTGGTCTATATGCTCGTAGACCTGTCAAATGCGTTCCACTTACTGCAACTCACTGCCGCCTGCGGTTAGCCTGGAGTAGAGAGCATGCATTGTGGACACCGCAACAGTGGGCTTGTGTGATGTTTTCCGAAGAGTCCAGGTTTAGCTTGTAGTCTGATTCTCTCCGGACTTTCATATGGAGAGCTCCAGGTACCCGTTACTACCAAGAAAACATCATTGAACGACACCGTTACGGTGGTGCTGGAGTGCTCGTTTGGGGTGGAATTATTCTGGGTTCCAGAACTGACCTGCATGTTCAAATTGGAACCATGACAAGCCAAATCTATCGGGACGTTATTTTGGAACAACATGTACGTTTGTTTCGGGGCGCCATGGGCGCACAATTTGTGTTTATGGATGACAACGCCCGTCCTCACCGTGCAAACATCGTAAGCGAATGCCTTCAGTCGGAGGATATCACCGGTATGGACTGGCCAGCATTCTCACCGGACTTGAATCCAGTAGAGCACGTGTGGAACATGCTTGGCCGACGACTTGCAGCCCGTCAACCTCCTCCTACATGTCTACCGGAACTTCGGAGAGCATTGCTTTTTGAGTGGTGTAATATCCCCCAAGATCAGATCGATAATTTGATACTCAGTATGCCTTGGCGTTGTACGGACTGTGTTGCATCGTCTGGGAGACATACAATGTATTAACAATCATACCAACCATGTGATATTGGTTTTTTGTAAATAGGTTTTTTTTTGTAATTTGCTCCAGGAAGAAAAAATCGCTAATTTTTTTAATAATATCAAACATATAGCATCTTTTTTTGCTCTTTACCTTTTGTTTAATAAATAAGCTTTACAAATAAGTCAAATTTGGTTTGCTTCTAACTCTTCCTTTGCCTGATTTTGCATTATCCTTAATTTATGGACATGAGTGTACATTATTATATTATAACTAAATATATTTAGTTATATCTTTTCTTGCCTTCCATTTAAAAATATTTCTTGGAATTTCATTAGAGATATATTTCTCATTCATTTAATTCAGTTCTCACTTCACGACAAGGAAAAATACATAAAAACTGAAAATATCTACATAAAAATTGAAAGACACAGAATAACATAAAACACCAAATACAGTTAAAACAATATTTTAACTGGTGTTTATGCTCTTTTTTTTTACAAATAAAATTAGTTTCTAGGTAAAACAAGCAATTCGGCCAGCGCGCAAGAAGGTAGATTTTTCGGTGCACAAAACTGAAAGTTTACTTTTGGTCTCACTTGGGAAATAGACACTGAAGACTTAGAAAGACTTAATTTGTTGAGGACGCTATGATGAGTCAATATGTGGGATAATTTAATAACTTAAATGATAATTTCAGAATAGATTAAACATAATTTAATTCGCAATAATAAAAGAAGAAGTCATTTTGTTGTTGCTAAGTTTAGTTTTTCTAGATTGGCAAAAAATCCATTATTCTGCTAAGTTTCAAATCTAAACAACTTTTCATATCTAAACAACTTTTAAATTGTTGATAATTCTACAACTATAACATGCAGGTTAACTAAAGGCATAGAAACCTTAACCGAACCGAAGATAAGAACAACATAATTCAATCATTTTTAAAACAAAAAATTCACAATTTACAAACATATAAGAATAAAGAAACTGGGACGGGTAACAGAGTGGATATATGTATACATACATATTTTTATATACTTTTGGTACAGCCGATTGCAACTTAAATAGGAGGTGTAATATCCACATGTTATAGGAGTCCTATGTACAAAATTTCAATATTCTGAGACTACTCGTTTTTGAGTTATTCTAGATACATACATACGTACATACTTATGTATATACGCCACGAAAAAATCTGAATCCATTTTAAATGAGTTTTACAATTCATTTGGGGGAAAAGAGTCCTTTACTCTGTCATTACGTACAGATGTCCCGCAAAAACATCGTTAAATTGCATTCGATAGCAGTCAAAATGTATATTTTCGTTGAAATATGATGCCCGAAATTTTTCGCGATTACTATACTTCTTTTTTTATTTCGTGAAAGGAAGTAAAAAAGTATTTGTCTGAAAGACCTTTGCCATTCAATATTTTTAGGATGGCATCATCCTCTCTAAAGCTGCTTTTTACGATTCTGATTGGCATACATATACAATTAATACCAATTCTGTCGTTGGATAGATATAAGTCTATCCAATGCAGTGCAACTTTCGGAGCAGCAGTCTCTTCGTATATCAATAAGACACTAAATGTGAGTAAAAAAGAAAATTACTGACTGTAGTAAAATTAAGGAGTCAAGGCACCAAAATGTTAGTGAATTAATTGGAGATAGAAATTTTAATCATTTTTCTGCCCTGCTGCCGCAATAAGCCTGAATGAAGGGAATGAGAAGATTTGATTCTGGTGTGGCTTAATAACCTAAAACGAGATAAAAGATAATGTTGACTTACCTATTTTGAACACCAAAAAACAACGCGTAATATTTTCACCTGTGAAACACGTATCACACCCTTGCAGAATGCTATGAGACTTGGTACGGATGAAAAATGTCCATCTATTTTTTAACAAAATGCGCTTTGTCGATCTCGTGACCATAGCGCAAAGATTTATTATTGGATTCAGCTCTGAATTTATAAATTCTTCTTCATCCCAGTAGTGTATGAGACAAAAAAAATCTTCCTGGCGAATATTGAACACATTCACGGGTATGAAAATGGCAGTTACAGAAGAAGCTCGAGTACGTGCGGATGAGAATAGTGGTGCCGTATCAGCGTGGAAAAAATAATTACCAGACATGTCCTGCAGCCTTCATTCACTTATGCGAGCCTAGCACTAAACAGGAAACTTCAAAACCGATCTATTTATAGTCTTTTTATCCAATGTCCGTTTTCACATTCGAAATGGAATTCGGACGGAAAATGCGAACACTTGCCTTCAGATTGATGATGCAAGATTGCATTATGTATTATCTAGGATTTGGAAAAATCTTGGAATTAATTCAATAAATTATTCTGCGGATAATTTTAAAACACGCTTTCAGGAAACTGTGCACTCAGTTCTCTAAACTGAAGAATTGATAACTTTCTAAAGATGTTTACTGATATTTTTATCATTGTTTTCAATAATAAAGCAATTATCTGTGCCTAGTTTTATTTGCGCAAAGCAGAGAACTTAGTACTATATTAGTGAAACGGATGAATTTTATTGCTTACATTTCAGGGCTTTTTGACAACATTCCTCCGTATGTTCATCTTTGTACCATCTTGTATTTCATAGCACTTTAAAAAATAAAGTAATTTATATAAATATTGGAAATGATTATTAAGTGTAAAGAAAAAAAAATTCAGGGAAATATTTACTTTTCAAATTTATATCAATATTGATTTCTTCAATTTTAAAAAATGATGGGCCTGAAACCTACATACAAAATAATTTGATTCCGATTTTTCTTAAAAATTATGTAAATGCAGGCTGCGTACGTGTAGAACGTTCTGAAAATTGCATCATTAAGAAACGAAACTGCTGTGAACTAAGATCGTCTAGAATAAATACTTCATATTTTGTTTCTGTTGCTTATGCTCACTTGTCTGAAGCAGTCAGCCAAAGCCCATGAAATTCCTCATGGCAAGGAGCGGTAGATTACACATGTCGTTGGCAAAACCCTTGAGCCCCTAAGAGGTGACAGTGCGATTTGACTCAGTTCCGCCCCCAATTTTGATGGAGGCACCCCGGGGGGACGGGCCCAAGGGTCTTCCACAACCACACGAGAGGACTTTTGGCTCGCTGCAAATTTAGAGTACCGCCATGCCGAACCGACACTATACATTTACAAACATCCATGCCTTCTCCGGGATTCGAACCTGGGCCCTTCGGCATGGCAGTCAGCGACGTTAACTGCTATATCGGTTGTGCGGCTAAAAATATTTTAGAGTTAGTCATTAAATAAACAGCTTCTATCCTATGAATAGAGTATAAATGTTGATTTAATTTCTTCATAACGCAAGGCTCACTTTTTAAAGTTTAAATAAAGTTTTGCTAACTAAATGAAATTCAAAACACGAGTTTATTTACAAATCTTCATTCGCAAACCGATTATTTCCACTTGCAATTCTGTTAGTATCTTATTTGAAATTCGGAAACATAGTCTGAGCAACATTCATGAGAATTTAAAAATAGGAGC
Source organism: Stegodyphus mimosarum (assembly GCA_000611955.2). NCBI lineage: Eukaryota > Metazoa > Arthropoda > Arachnida > Araneae > Eresidae > Stegodyphus > Stegodyphus mimosarum. The sequence continues at coordinate 16,781 of KK117887.1, forward strand.
ATTATCACGTAACAGTTCAGAACCAGGAAAGGAATATTTCTGGGTATTTGCCAAATGTTAATCTTTAGCACAACAAAGTGAAATACTGTCAACCTACTTTACATTTCCGAGTTCTTTCGGAGAGTCTTTTTTTCGCCGCTGTTTCATTCGATTTTATTTTAAAGTTGGAATAGCTCCGAATATCTTTCTTGAGAAAATCCCACAGAAAACCGACTTTTTTGGAGATGTCAAAGCAAATGTTAGCTGCTTTTTATCACGTTTCCGCAGAATGACTAGCGGGAATAAAGAAAGAATTTGAGTTTGAAGCTTTTAAAACAAGAGCGGAAGTATGATACATCTGATTGCAACCTAGCTTCAGAGGATTTTAACAAAATAAATCAGTACATTCTAATACACTTCATGATCTGTGTTTCCTGAAGCCTGTTTTCATAGAACTTCTAAAAGGAAGTAAGCAAAATATTTATATTTCTAAAGAAGCTAATAGCTTAAAGAAAATTTTATAAAAGAACTGTATTTTAAGAATTACTGTATTTTAAGAATTATTCTACAGGCGTTTTCTCACGAGACAACATTATTGTTTAAAATTTCACTTTTAGTCAAAATTGATAATTTGTATAAAGATTTAAAGGTAAACTTAATTGTCAGCAGTTACAATTCACTGAATTCTTTTTAAATTATCTTCAAATACTTATATGCGTCGCAGAAACCGTTTAATCATGTCCTAACGACAGAAGAAGCATAATACGTATTACTTCGTAAAATTTGATTCTTTAAAGAAAACGCATTGGTAAAAATTAAAAAAGAAACTGCGAGTCGCTGATTTGCAAAAAGAAGAACTGAATCGTTGATTGCTGTTGCCATCCTTCCATTTTATAATATCACAAACACGTATAACTTTGAATTCTGACTTTTCGAATAACATTACTATACTCTACCAGATCTTTTTTGTGCTTTTAATCAGCCACGATGATTAGAAAATTTTGAATTTTGGGGATTAGTTACAGTTATACGAGGTATACGATTTGCAACTTGTTTTTCAAATTGCAATAGCAAAGAAACAGCTCGCAACAAAGCAGTGATTTTTTGATAAAAATAGAAGATTTGGGTGTGACAGGCAGACATTTTTGACGTGGGTAAACTGTTCGACATAAGCTGATAAGTAAACACAAAAGGATCAACAGTAAACACTCTGCAGTTTGATTAGAGTGTGAGAACCAGACAATGACTGCTCTCAAGGTCAGGATTTCGATAAAAAAAAAGGAATGAAGTTGCTTACTAAATTATAAAGTACTTCCTTGCGAGGGTTAAAAAAATTTTCACTTGTAAAAAACTAGCGATATTTACTTATGGATTTTTATCATTCAGCTACATCGTTAAGATTGTACACTGCGTTTCTTTTCCTGTAAATATACATTCACTTCCAAAAGTTAAGCACGAAGATGTAAAATGCAAAAAAATCAACAAATACTGCTTAGATTGACACAAAATTCGACAGGAAAGTAGCATATATACTTATGCATAAAACAATGTCAATAATAATATACAGAAATGAAAACAATATTAATTTTTGTAAGTTATCAGATAATGACATACTGGAGACTTAAACAGAATTATGTATAAAGTAAAAATAAACAGCATGAAATGAAAAAAAGGACTAATAAAAAGGATCCCCCCTCATCTGCATAAAAAGTTTACATCTTGTGACCATGCTTTCAATTAGGTGGTCAACCACCGCAAAATTAAGCAATCGCTATTCTTCTTGTAGAGCAATTTAAGTGTTTCAATAAGAGTGGCTGGAGGTGGGAAACGTGAAGATACAGCGTGGCTGAGAGCATCCAAAAGATTTTCAATGGGATTAAGGTCGGGCGAATATGCTGGCCACGACATACGCGCAATCCCTTCACTCTCCAGGTAGTCATCGACGATCTCAACTCTATGGGGATGTGCGTTATCTCTATTAAAACAAAAGTAGGGTCAACTGCTGTAGCGTACAATCTCACAATGGGTTCTAGGACTTTATCTCGATACCGGACAGCCGTCAAAGAACCCCGTTTAAAGATGTGCAGGTCGGTGCGGTATCCTAATGAAATCCCCGCCCACACCATAATGCTTCCGGCTCGGCATGCGTGATGTTCGGTGATGTTTTGGGACTGATTGCGTGTTCGTTGTTCACGCCATATCCTTATACGCTTGTCATCTGGCTCCAGAGCAAATCTTGACTCATCAGTAAACATGGCATTACCCTAGTCAGACACATTCCAATTGACATGTTCCCGGCACCACTGTAATCGTGCCCCTCTCGATTGCACGGATAGAGGAACACAAACTCGAGGTACCCGGGCGTACAGTCCACTCATATGTAATCTTCGGCGTACAGTAGCTGCGGATATCGCCTTACCAATGGACTCTGTAACCATAGATGTCACACGTGTGGATGTCGCTCTGCGATTCTGGTTGGCTACAACAGCAATATATCGATCTTCCGCGGGGGTTGTAACCCTTGGGCGATCGGCTACGGGCCTTCGGACAACTGTCTGTGTGGTTTGGAATTGTTTACATAAACGTGAAATTACAGAATGATGAACTTAGAAGAAAAGAGCAACATCTGTGATCGATTGTCCTGCTTCAATGCGCCCCACAGCACGCCAGCGCTCAGAATCTTTCATTCGTCTTTCGGAAGTCATAGAAACACGTATGTCTCGAAAATAAATTGTACGAAAATTTTAAATACCTTCTCTATCAGCACTTACAATCAACTTCTGTAACCCTTCATAAAGCTGGCTTCTTATAAGACTGCCTTTTTTGCATATTTCCTGACATGAAAGCGAGTTTGGCTGTTACCTAACACATTTGCATACTTCCATCTACCTCTGAGCGAACTGCCTCCTCTTCTATTCTGATTGGCTTCCGGAAATTAGCACTTTCCTCTCTGCTTAACTTTTGGAAGTAAGTGTGTTTGTTCAAAAATCTAATTTTTATATTTATTAGTATTTAAAATTTTTACAAAATATTTAAAATTTATATTAAAAAGTTATACATATTTTTAACTTCATCCTTTTTCTAAACTTTTTTATAATTTGTCTTCGTAGAAGTTCAAAATATTTAGTTTTTATTACTTAATTTTTTTTTATAATTCGTCTTCATAATTTCTTTAAATCATTATGTTGTCAAAAAATTCATTTTATGTGCGTCTTCTTTTTTAAAAAAATATTTCATTCTTAAGGCTTTTTTATCAGAAGATTTTAATCTCCCTCAAAGTGTCCCCCAGAAGGACTCTCCACGTGAAATTTGAGCCTGTAAATAATGGTAGATTTGGAAAATTATTAAAACTGCCAATTTTAGACATATCTCTTTAATGTTTTTTTATATCCTTTCGTATAAGAAAAATTACATTTCCTTTTTATTACATTCAACGTGTTCTGGTGTAGGCATTTATCAAATACTACTAAAGCCTTATTTTGACGGACTTTTTAGAACCGAATCAGAGAAACCTTGGGATGCTGACTGTAAAAACTGAAAGTTTGAATTTTATATGTTTATTGAATTATCTAAAAGGTTTTTATGACTTTTTACGAGTACTATTGCATGTGTTATTGCACTCAAAATTCAACACAAAACAAAAAATTAGTAGCAATAATAATAATTCAATCTTACAAACAGAACAAACAATAATACAATTAATGGAATTCAAATACTGTAAAATGAGCTAACAAGCAAGGCTGCTTTTATTGCTGAAAAACACTTTTACAGTTGAAGTTGAAACATAGTGGCTAAACATAAAGAGAAATAAACCTTATAGGCTGCCAACAAGCCACGGAGAGGAGGGCTTGTTATACACTGGTGTGCAAAAATTAAGGACGAGACGGTTTTTTCAATATAACTTTGTACAAAAGCTTTCCAAATCAACACATTTAATACCGTAAGATCCCAAATACGTAAGGACATGAGTAATGTAAGCAACACTTACTAAAAGAGAAATCAGAGGGATAAAAAGAAGCTTTATTGAAAAAGTAGCACGGAGCGCAATGCGACTGAAGGCCGAAACATGCCTGTGATGGGTATCCAGCAAGAAACATCCGGTCTTTAATAGGGAACATGATCTCCCCTGACTGTTAGGCAGGTTTCACATCATTTGTGCATGCTGGATATGTGGTTGTTAATGAGCCGTTGAGACACTGCTGCTCGTTCCTCTTGTAGCACCAATCGCTACAAGAGGTTTCGGAATCGTTACTGACGATAAGTTACGTGCTGCCACGGGTCTCCCTAGTACGTTCCGTACATGCTTGACGGGATTTAGATCCAGAGACCTTGCCGACCAATCCATGTGTTCAATATCTTCACTCTCCAACAGCTCTTCGACAGTAACTGTGCGATGAGGTGGAGCGTTGTCGTCCATGAAGAGGAACTGAGGACCCATAGCCCTTGTGAAAAGACGCATGTAAGGAAGAAGAACCTCGTTACAATAGCAGTCCCAGGTGACGAACCTCCTTGGGAGATATGAAGGTCGGTCCGGCTACCAAGCATTATGTCTGCTCGAACGAGAACTCCGCGACCTCCAAAACAGTCCCTTTTGATGATGTTGAAGGGGTTATTGCGTGTTCCCCGCTCTGTCCAGATGTGTATGTGTCTAGAATCGCAACTCAGACTAAATCTGCTCTCATCTGTAAAGAGTACTCGTCCCCATTCATTGTCTCTCCAATTCCGGTGTTCCCGGCACCACAGAGAACGCCTTCTCCGATGGGCAGGCGTTAGAGGTACACACCGTACAGGGCGTCGTGCAAACAGACCACAACCGTGCAGTCTTCTGGCCACGGTAAAACGCGATATCGGTCGTCCAATCGCCTGTGTCGTGTGTCTAGCGATTTCTCCTGCTGTCTGCCGCCTGTTTCTTCTGGCCTGTAAGGCAATATACCGGTCATCTGCGGGTGTGGCTCCTCGTGGACGACCCTCGGATAGCTGTTCCTGTAGTTTGAAATTGTCTCCAAAGTCGTGAAACGATGCTGTGAGCAATTTCGAACTCTGCAGCCACACTTGTCACACTGCGGCCTTCCTCCAACTTCCCAATGATTCGACCTCGGATGAAAGCATCCAGATGTCGTCTAACAGATTGATTATTCGCCATTTCTCGCTGAGGCAGCAACTCGATTTGATTTTCATTACTATACGGCGTGCAATCCCTTTGCCAGAAATACTGATCTTACACCGATAACATGCTTTATACTACTCAGACACTCCCCCATTACGTCTACCTGCATATCTGCGCATGTGCTACCGTGCATCACCTTACTTAATCTCCTGATTGGTCTTTCTGTCCGCTCTGCCTCTTCATTCAGCTGATATGCTAATTTTTCGACTTCGTCCTTAATTTTTGCACACCAGTGTAGTAAGTAATAGAAATGACATTGGTGTTTAAATGTAACAAATGAAAAACTAATATATTTCTTATTTGTAAACATAATATAACTGCTTTAAGCAATGTGATTATTAGTTCAGGAGCTAATTCCTAATTAAAAAAAAATCAAGGAAATAGATTTAGATTAACACGATAAAATAAAATAAATCTCCATAACTTGAATAATTAACTCTGAAATAAATTTTGCAATAAATGAGAATAATTATCCCCAATTAAATGACATGTCCAGAAGTAAATAGTGATACAGAGTCTGATATCGAGGCTACATTTTGGCTTTTCTAATATTTTTGAAATATATGATATAGTAATATAGTTTGATCTAAAAAGGATAGAGAATGAACGTTATTTTTAGATAGTTAATTTTAAGTTGCGCTCTATACTTTAGGTCGTCTATAATTAATCTATCAAGTTTATCAACATCTGCTTTTAATCCAAAGATAATTTATATACAGATTTCAATATTAGAAATCCTATGGCACAACTCTTGCAGAAGAACACACAGAACACTAAATGTTTTCATACCATAACGTTTGAAGCATTTATCGAAGAATGATTAAATATACATCACTAGAAAACTCTTCATTTCACTCATACGATAATGCAGTAAAGAACACATAAAAAAAAGTACTGCGCGTTAAGAAGTATTAAAAGAAGCACAATTTTACCGGAAACTGAACGTGACTTGTGTTATGTAATACATACTTATCCTAATTGTAATGCTTATCTTAATTCAGTATTAGTAATTGAAGTTACACTTATCTTAATGCTTACCATAATTCAGTTATCAGTAACAGAAGTTAATAATTTGATTTTATTTTGCTCTGTTCAAAAGTAATTGTTGTTAATATTTTAAAAGGACAGTTTTGGTTAACACTGAATTTAATTTCCTAGTGTTAATTTTTTCTCTTCTTTTAAGTGTTGTTTGGTTAACCATTAAATTTTTATCCTTAAACTCCAAATCTTAACTTGGTTTTTGTACCATTTGCTTAATTTCTGGTTAGGTTGACCCCTAAGGTCATTTTGACTTAAATTTTAAAGTTCTCTGTTTTTTTACACTAGTTGGTTTATAAAGTTTTTAAAGTTTTTTTTAACCTACTCCTCTTTCTGGTAAAGTTTTGAATCCATATTTTCTGACTCTGTTGGTAAGGTCGTTTATGGTGTTAAAGAAAAATTCTTAAGAAACCTGAATTAAACTCTTCTGTAAAAAGACTGAAGAATTTAAAAAATTAGTTCATCAGCACCACAATACACAAAGCTACAATTAAGAAATTATCAACTGAATAATGCGATTACATAACAAATCTCTAATATCAAGAAATCACACTAATTAACATTGTTACGTATTTCGTATTTATTTAGAATTGTAATTAAAATTGCTTTATTTTTCCGTGCAACGCAGACGATTTTTGAAGAGAAAGATACGTCGAGAAAGTAAAAATAAAAAAGCGTGTGCATTTAACATTTAATAAATAAATATCTCGTAATGACTGCTGCCATCCACAAATATCGAGAAAAATGGAGGTTTTACCAGAATATTCTAGTGAATAATTAAAAAGCTTATAAAAGCAGAATTAAAACACCTCATCTCAGTTGTAGTTGTAGCTGTTTTAAAGAGAACTGCAGTTTTTTTACTTGATTCTGTGATGGATTGTAGCGAATTCGCTGCGAGATAGGATTAACTTTATCTGTATTGAATTGAATTCTGTTTAACGTTTGAGATATTGTGATATTACACGAATATCTCTGAGGAAATATTTCAGTATTTAGCTTCATTTCGTGTGAAAAGAATAAATTTTATTAACTTTTTAACGACTTGTGCATTCAATTCATTACGAGCCCGTACGCACGAAACAATATATTTAAAGCATTTCATAAAATATTTAAAGTTATCATTCAGCCTCAATACAATAAATTCAATCAAGAAATCACACTAATTAATACATTTCAGGTATTTTATAAAATACTTAAAGTTAACAGTCAGCGTCAAAGCAATAAATTCTCCTTTTTCCTTATATTATTTTAATTCCTTTGACATTTTGAAGGACATTTTTCTTATCATTTGATTATTATTATCACGCTTATCGTGGATAAATGGGAGCATGTTAAGCGGTCATGCCTACTACATTTACAATTATCAAATGCTTGTGAAATTCATTAATAATCAAGAATCAAAAGCCAAGAATTTTTTTCTCCCGTTTCTGACTTTAAACTTTTTAACAATTTTCTTGTTAAAAAGTTTTATGACGAAGACGGTACTTTGGAATTTTTATATATGTCTAATTTTAAGAAAAGTTTTACAACATCCTAGATTTTATTTTGATTTAACATTCTTAATTAAATTCTCGATATTTTAGCTTCTTACCAAACTGAACTTTATAAATAACTTACTTCTAATACCAATAACTTATTTGCTGTAACTGTAGTCTCTGTTATTACTTCGCTTAAAAGAGGATTAAAGCAGAGGGATTTAAAATTTAATATAGCACTGAGATAAGGCTCGCTATAAAATGTTGGTGATTTAATAATACAAAAATGCTATATTTTTAAATAAATCCGAATGGATATAGTAATAAATAATTCAGAATACGTCACAATTCATAGTGCATAGAATTTGGAACACGTCTAACGATGCACAGTATTTCCTATGGGAAGGCTCGCATACAATGTTGTCCAATCAACAGTGCGACGATGTAGTCAAGTACGTGACAAGATTTTCTTACTAGACCTGCTAATTTCTCGCAGCATGGTATACAAGTCTTTTTAAGCTTCTTTATAGATACATCTGATTTTAGACGGGAAAAAACATAACACCAGCTGCAAGCTGAATTACCTTTACAAAATTTGAACTCAAATATCGTATTTCTTGGACGTGTTTAAATAAATCTAATAGACGCAAACAGCACCTAATTTCTTATTTCGGCATCATAAGTTTAAGATATATGTACATGATTCAAATATTTTAGAAATGAATTTTCTTTACATTATGCTTTGATACGAATGTGTTATAAGGTATTGTCCCCCTTGTTTCTGCGTGTATTCGTGGTGTAACGGTAGCACACTCGGCGCGTATTCGAGAGGTCCATATTCCAGTCCCGAAGAGGGAACTGCTCATTTTTCACGTCTCCTGCTTCCAAATAACCTAATGACTCTACAGTAGCTCCCGAACTAAAACGTGGTGGATGAGGATTCTTCACTACCAGTACTTGGGGACTGGGTAAACTAACCACCAGTCGGCCTTTAAAAGGGGGAGTATGTAAGGTATTTTTTTCCTCCTTCCTGCATGTCTTCATGATATAACGGTAGCATACTCGGCGCATATTCGAGAGGCCCAGTTCCAGTCACGGTGAGGGCATTGCTTCTTCTTCACGTCTCCTGATTCAAAATAACCTAATGACTCTACAATGTTACTATAAGAATTGCTATTTCAGATGAAAGCGTTTTGCAATTTTTATTCATTGGATACAATAATTGGCTTAGGAAATAAATTACATTAATAGCTTCAAAATAAAAGCAATATACTTGTTATCAAGTACTAATATTTGTATAATAATATGCGCGATACATTTGGGTTAGTCTCGTGAGTTAGGAATTTCGAATGCTTATTTACAAGTTTTTCTTCCGCTAGTTTCAGAAAATTGAACTTTTCCGACATCAGTTCCTTATCTATGATTCACATCTCTTTCCATACCATTTTAGATATATTTTACTACTAGAGAAAGGTTTTTGTGTGCATGATGTTTTCGAAAAAAAAAAGAGGACCATAAGTTTTATATTCTTAAATATTGATCCTAAGGTTTCATTCCAAAGTACCAAATTGGAGTTCACATAATAAGGTCCAGATTTTTTTAAATAGTTTCAACATTCTAATTGAGGAAGCTACATAAATAAAAAATTAATATTTTATTTACTCCGAATAGCGTAAAATTCCAGTTAATATAATAATTAAGCAATCGCGAAAATAAATAGTTTGACAGCGATAATTCTGTCTTAATGGAAATGACACTAATTATTAAATTTGTGACTAGTCCTGAGGGGTCTACTAAAATTATTGCCCGCGAAAATCACTCTTTACAATTAGTTCATTAAATCGTAAAGAAACGTTTAAGAACTAGATTTTCTTTTAAATTATAGCCATATGAAGATTTGATTTTTCATTTACAGAATCTTCGATGAAACAGACCGTTAGCTATCTTTTACATAAATGTTATCAATTTTATCTAGTGTATACATTTATAACCTTTAAAAACTATAATAAAGGAGTTAATCAATCACAAAACAAACTTTTAAATCAGTTAAGTTTCAGCGCCGAGCTGAAATCAGTGTTTGCATATGATTTTAAAATTAAATTTTGCTTTCCTCTTTTCCGTTTATCAGCTAAAAAAGGGTTTGTTGTTTGCATGTCAAATAAATGTAAGTTTGTAAAGAGAATGATTACGTAGTTGCAGAAAAATTTAATGAGTTGAGAAATTTACAGCTGATCTTACGCAATCTAATAACTGGTTGGCAAATAGCCCTCGAGTGCTTTTCTAAACTTAAAAATCAAACCAAACTTAACACGTGAAAGGCAACTGAATTAAAATGAGGATTGGATTAAATAGTTGATAGTTGTAACGGATATTGAATTATAAAAATCCCTTTAAAATTCTATCTAAGTTATCATCGGAACAGGTGCAGGTATATACGGGGAACAACGAAGATGTACCATGGACCAAATAGTAATGCTTTCTCATACTAACTAACCCTAAAACATTTGCAAGACTTTGGAAAGAAAGGTTTAAGAAATAAGCTGCTGCCTTTTTACAAAGGATCCAGTGTTTACCAATTATTATACATCGTGAAAACCCACCGTACACCCTGAATCCAGTATTTATAAACTATAATGATTTAGGACAAGAGATTACACTATAATTTAAGTACAATTTGAAATTCAAGAATTAAATTGAGAACAACTGTTTTGATGTAACAAAAATAATAGATAAACATAATAAGTAACAGATAAACTTTATGAGGTAAATATTATAAGTACCGGGAACCGAACGAACTGTTATAATAATGCTAAAAAAGTGTCCACGGGGACAAATGGTTTAAAAAACGCATCAAAAAAGACTGTGAGTAAGGCTCTGAGAGCGTAGGTATTTGAGAATGGTAAAATTGGGAATACAGAAAATACTTTTGACAAAAAACCAACATAACTTTATAAAAAGATACTTAAAATACTCCACAAAAAACAAAGAGAAGAGCTCATCCAGCTCTTCTAACTAACAAACTAAATATTTAAGTCTGTAAAGACATTAGGTTATTTCGAAGCAGGAGACATGAAAAATGAGAATCGCCTTCGCCGGGAATCGAACCACGGACCTCTCGGTTAGGCGTCGAGCATGCAGACCACTACACCACGAAGGCATGCGAAGAAGGCGGGAGAAATACCTTATATACTCCCCCTTTTAAAGGGCGAGTGGGGTTTTGGGGACCCAATCGCCAAATCGCGGTGATGGAGATTCATCATCCACCACCTTTTTAGTTCGGGCGCCAGTGTAGAGACATTAGGTTATTACGAAGCAGAAGACATGAAAAATGAGCAACGCCTTCGCCGGGAATCGAACCATGGACCTCTCAGTTACGCGTCGAGCATGCAGACCACTACACCACAAAGGCATGCGAAGAAGGCGGGAGAAATACCTTATAAGTCTACTAGAAAACATGTATGTGAGTAGATCCTGGTGATTAAATTATACGTGCTGCAGTGGGCTCAAAATTTGAAATACACAGCGTATTCCATCTATCATTTATTATGATAAAGACTGTGTAAGATCTCGTTAGCCCAACTTGTCAGAAACTGGGGTAGTGTTTGTGGCTATGTTTAGGAAAGAAACGTAAGAAGGGGTTAGAACCCTTTTTATTTTTGATCTTTAAAATGACAGATACGTCTACTTGACGCTCACAAACTGCGCCAACCCGACGGTTCAACTAAAAGTAAGGTAAAACTGAAAATAAGAAACTAGATGAACAAATATCAAACACTATCGACGAGGCTCTGAGATCCTAACTAACCGCGTTTTTATTTATCGCTGATATTCAGCAAGATTACTGATTTAACAGTTGAAATCTGGCACTTCTGCACAGCTGATTCACACAGGCCGATACGCGCTGATTTAAATTCTACCGAGTAATATCTCCAGCGTAGTTTCAAAGCAAGTCTCTCACACTCTGGTTTCGTCTACAATTTAATTCAACTAGATTCCGCTAAATTTGAATAAACTGCGCGTGCTACTACAATTTACATACTCTGGCACGGGCATTTCTAGGGGAAAATGAAGGCTAAACAGGAAAGGAATATTAACCTAAAATAAATGTTAGTTAAAATAAATATAAACCCTAACAACTGAACCAGGCATTCTTACCGGAAACCCTTTTAAAATATTGTTACGAAAAATTCGGCGGTTGCGCCTGTATGTAAGCTTTCCGGCATAGCACTAGGGTTGCCATAAAATAGTGTATTGTAGGGTTGCCAGATTGGCGACTTTATCGCCCATTTGGCGACCAAATCGGCGATATCCCATGGTCCAATCGGGAAGCTTCTAGAATAACTTCCTGTCGAGATATTTCTCGAAACGTGTCGAACTTAAAGAAAAGCTATATAAACCCTTGCGTTTCTGAGAGCCATTAGTTGCAGAGTTGCGAAGAGATTGTGAAGTAGTGTGAGCGTTGTGCTTACTGTGAGTGCTAAGCTACGCGAGAGTTCTGTGAACGGAAAGCAATCGAGTAGTGCTTTGCCGTGAAGCTATCTTTACAGTATAGCTTGACAGTGGATTGGTGATTGTTCCACGGTGTTTATTATAAGTTTAGTGTTGCCGTGAAGTTACCTGTACAGTTACAGCCTGAAGCTGTGTTGCTGATTGTTTCAGCGTATTTATTGTAGATTTTCGACGCTTTTAAAGGTAATTTTGGAACTGTGCTGTAAATAGTGATTCTTGTAAATAAATTGGGCTTTTACTGTTCTGCATCGTGTTTTCATCGGATACTCTCAAATCCACGAACCCGTAAAACGCAACAATATAATGAAAAGAAGTATTCAGAAACAATGGACCAAAGACATTGATTTAAGATATTCTTGTAAAAAACGTTTTTGTTCAGATAATCAATCATTTAATTTAATATTTTGAAGATATATTACATATTTAAGTAATTAAATACAGAGTAGTTCATCTGATGTTAATATTAGTCTTAGTGCGATAGTCACCCAAATGTTACCAGGAAATTAATATTTGCCCTTTTATTCCGACATTCAAGCATTGAAATAAAATGAAAGATCTTGAAATTATCTCAAAGTTGACTTTAAAATCTATAAAGGTTATTGAAATTATAATTTTTTTTTAGAAACACTATCGTTAATACAGATAGTAAAACATAACACGACTCTTGTATTACTCCTTGAATAAAATCCGAAATTCTCGCGAGCAATTTTAAGTTTTCAAGACTTCCATGTTAAATGATTTTTCTGGCATCCAACGGGATTGTGTACATCGATATAGCTGACAACATGCTTATTCAAACCATCAGTAGATTTTATGTTAAAGAGAACTTGAAAATATAAAATGTTGCTAAATATTTAATAACTAGCCGCTATGCGGCTAGCCTTCGTCTGGCTTTTAAATGCACCAAAAAAATTCCTAACGCAAACACCGAACATTAAATTTAAAAACTGCATTAAATTTTACTCTACAGAACAACTTTATCAAAAAAGAATTCAATAAAAATGCATTACATGTAAAATAATTACAATGAAATAAGCAATAACCCCTGATACAAATATTAATTATCCTAATACATAAATTAACAAACTTCCTGTTCCCTTCTCTCGCCAAACATCCAGTATCCAAGAGAAACATTAAATTTAAAAACTGCACAGATATGTCGCCCTCATTTACCCGAGTGGTAACAGTCCTGATATCCGCAGCAATGGCAACAGTGATATATCAGCAATAATGGCTATGTACCATTGTTGCTGATATAATGAGATGGAATTATCGATTTGATGCGATTTCATCAAGAAACATAAAATAAAAAAAACCTCATTCAAATTTTGAAAACATCGCTTTGAGGTGCACTGGCTCTTGTCTAGATGCACCTATGTAGTAAATTTCGTAACCCTGGGACTATTATCAAACGCCCAGCACAAACGAAAGACACACACAGACAGACAGACTCGTTTTATATACACAGTCCAGTCACATTAATGTGATCACCACGTACTTTCCATGTCAGAGTTAAATAACCAATCACAGAAGGCAGGTGGCAGCACAGTGCAGTTGAGCGTATATAAAGGGTGTGTGAGGGCTTCGGAAAACATTTCAATCGTTGGCGTAATGCAGAAACGAAGCGATTTATCCGACTTCCAAAAGGGCATGATCATTGGCTTTCGGGCCAAGGGTGGAAGCATTTCCGAAACGGCTGAGTTTGTGAACTGTTCGCGTGCCGCCGTGGTAAAAGTGTACCGTGCATGGCAAAATGGGACTGTCCAAAATCAGCGACGTGGCAAATGTGGTGCACCACGGGCCATAGATGACAGAGGCGAACGACGGTTGCGGAGATGCGTTCGGGCAGATAGACGGGCTACCGTTGAGCAACTGACCACCAAAATGAACCAAGGGGCTACCAAAAGTGTCTCCCAAAGTACTATTCAGCGAACATTGCTGCGTCTGGGCCTCCGAAGCAGACGCCTGGTTCGTGCACCTATGCTGACTGCTGTTCATCGACGGCGAAGGCTAGAATTTGCACGCCAGTACAGCAGCTGGACGTCCACTGAGTGGCGACAGGTTGCGTTTTCGGATGAATCGCGTTTTATGCTCCATCGGACAGATGGACGTTGGCGTATAAGGCGTGAAACCTCTGAAAGGAACCACCCTGCAACCATTGCCGGAACGGTCCAAGCTGGAGGCGGGAGCATTATGGTCTGGGGAATGTTTTCCTGGCATTCTCTAGGTTCACTGATCATTGTGGAAGGCACAATGGATCAATACAAGTACGCATCTGTCCTTGCGGACCATGTTCACCCCTACATGCGCATTGTTTTTCCTCAGGATGATGGCATCTTCCAGCAGGACAATGCGAGGTGCCATACAGCTGCCAGTGTACGTGCGTGGTTCGAAGAGCACCAGGATGAGTTTACCGTCCTCCCCTGGCCAGCAAACTCACCTGACTTAAACCCAATCGAGCATCTGTGGGACCATCTCGATCCAGTTGTTCGCGCCATGGATCCTCAACCGCGTAATCTAGCGCAGCTGGCCACGGCATTAGAGTCGGCATGGCTCAACATCCCAGAGAACACCTTCAGGGACCTATGTGACTCTCTTCCTGCACGTCTCGCAGCAGTCCGCTCTGCGAAAGGTGGTTATTCTGGCTTTTGACAGATGGTCACATTAATGTGACTGGACTGTGTATATAGATAGATACCTATTTACATGCATTAGAATCTTCCTAATAAAATGACTACCCGTGTTTTTCAAATCGTTCTAGATTTCTGTTGTCTTGTAATGTCCAAAATGTTCTGTTTTAAGAGGATTTTAAGAATAATTTAAGCATATATATTATTCATATTTGTAGGTTAAAACTGCTGAAAGAGATCTGGAATCATTGGAGAAATAGTTGATTTTATTAGGAAAAACACACGAGGTGTGTCTGCCAAGGAAGGGGCAGTTCAATTGATGACTTTCTAAAGTAAAGTGGCTTATATTTATGTAACACATGAGGAAACTACCCATTAGGATTTCGACTCAGGTCGAGTGGTTGAAATTGTTTTTGTAAATATTATTACTCTAATAGGCGCATCCCAAGGGAATAAAAATCGTTTAAAGTTAAAATGTTAAAAGTTTTCTCCAGATCTGAAATAAAGTTAAAAAGGGCTTTTAGGGAATTTACGACATGCTTTATTTCGTCATTATTTAAGAAAAGTATTTATTATGCGTTAAAGTTAACTTATTGCAGTTTCCATGTGAATACAAGGGATCCATTCAGAAACAGAAATTTAATCTAAATGCTAACAGAAAAATAATCTGAACAAATTTTATTGTAATGCGAATTAAAAGTTATAGAATTCATACTCTCGCTTTATTCAGACCTTACTGTTATCTGCTAATATATTCATTTAAAGATCGAATTTTTATTTCTGTTGTGGTTTTCATTTTTCAAATTATAACTGGTTGATCCTTTGCGAAAGATAACTACCCTAAATTTAACAATGCATATTGATAAAATATTATTACTGTTTACATATCTATAAAAAAACAAAATATACTTAAGTTTTATTGGAATAAATAAGAAGGAGATAATAAATAATCTAGAGAGTAGTGTCTTTGCTTGTAGCTAATAAAAATTCAAAAGCTTCTAAATCATTATTAACAACAAAAAAGTGTAGAATTATACCAGTACTAATTATCTCTTTCCACGCTGCTGGGTTGTCTTTTAGCCTGCTGAGTGGAGAATACTTCGATATAATGAACTAAGGTGGATTCTATTGCCGATTCCTTTATTTAATTGCGCACAACTCAGATACGAGTTTGTAACCAACGAACAGAAATTTTACTTGCTTCATAATCGCAAAAAAATATTTTAACATGGAAAGAATCTTAAAATGCATTTATTGTACATTATTTTATATATTTACCTTTTCAATTTCTTGATATTTTGTGAGACTTCAAATTCTTTCTTTTTTAAATATTTTTAATATTTTAAAAGAATAATTACTAAATGGTGTATATGCTATATAACCCTAGATGGAAAATTCTAAATGAACACATTTTTGCTGAAAATGAATGTATTATTACACCTACTATATAATAAGTCTATTTACGATCCCTGTTCTATCAAGAAAATATACGGAAGTTTTACTATCAAAAAACTAATTTAACATATTGCAAAACAAATCAGGATAGCTGTATTCCAAAATATTTTGCTGCATAACAATTTGGTGACACATCATTTAGAAATGCATTTTTCTTTTGTAGGGTAAGGTTGTTATCTGTGAGTCGGCCTCCTTCGTTAATAAGTCACCTCCATTATTTTCTAATTGTTGCCAGTATGAGCTACCTGTTTACTGTTTAGTATATATTGTATTTCTGCCCGCCTTCTTAGCATGCCTTCGTGGTGTAGTGGTTAGCACGCTCGGCGCGTATTCAAGGAGTCCGTGGTTCGAGTCCCGGCGAGAACATTGCTCATTTTTCACGTCTTCTGCTTCCAAAATATCCTAATGCCTCTACAAGTATACTTAATTAAGCTTGAAAACCGCCATCTTGGTTGGGAGTTGATCCACGTTCAAATATGGTTGCTTTATAAGACGGTAAGAATTTTGTACTTTTCTTTTAATTTAGCAATGTAAAGGAAATATAAATATCAATGAGTAATGAATAGTGTTCAGTTCTTACTGATAAAATATAAAACTGTATTCAATCATAGTTATTTGGCTGTATTAATAATGGTTGTTCTAATAATATTTATCGTAAAACTAACTGATGCTGTTTTTGAACGGGTTTTAATGAAGTTGGCTTGAAAGAAAAGGATCAAGCGAAACATATTTACGTGTTGCAAACCATATATGTCAGCCAGTAGAAGCAGCAACAAAAGATGTTAACTTGTTGATAATTTAGACTTTCGTATTACTATCCATCTCGACAAACATTATTTCAATAAATAAAAATTTTCAACTTCCCGAATTCTAAACACTGATACAAATATAAACTAGTATTTTGGATGTCAAATTACATAATTTTAATGCACTTACTGGAAATTTTAATTTCTTTTATTACACTTAAGTTTGCCGCCCTATTGAGCATGGTGGTTAGTGGAGCTAACAGCCATCGTTTGTCCCGAGCTCAAATTCCTTGAAAATAACAGATATTTGTAGCTGTCTCGGCCCCATTTTTATAGGCGCGGTATCGATCCATCCTCTACATGACATTCTGGACAATGTTCCCTGTGATAAGTCTGTTATATGACAGATGAGTTCTGCCATTAATGTCAGGCTCTTTAACAAAATTGTGTCTTAAATTATTGAGGTTAGGAGATTAAACCTAAATTCCGTCATGAGCATTTTGTTGCCATTTTTTTATCATTAATTTATTTCTGACAAGAAATACAATGATGACCAAACTACAAACGAAGTCCGTCATAAAATTTCAAGCGGTTGTTCTCTTTGTTTTTAGTTAGGTTATGGCTGAAAATACAACTTCACTTTCAAAGGTACTCATTGGAGAGAAAAGGAAATAGCATTATTATTTCGTGAATTTGTATATTCATTTTCCATTTTTATCAGAATTTCGAATTACTTATAAAATTAAAGCAACTTTCAATCCTTGGATCGATGATAACTTATTAATAATCAGAAGAGTTTCTCCACATAAAAGATCTGTCTCCTTGTATTCAATAAAACGGATTACAATCATCACATTTTACCTCCAGGCATTTTCAAAGTCAGAATAATACTTTCCACAGAATTAAGACATCTTCACGTCAGTAGCAATAATATTTTAAAGCGTATTCCATGAATAGAAATCATCTCTGTCAAGACTAGTGAAGTATTTTATTATTTCCTTCCGCAACCACATTAAGCCAGATTCTGAATTTGAATAATTTAATATTACTTAAAGCATCGGTTATCGTTATGGAACTCTGAGGCTTTAAATTTAACTAATTTCTATTAGGAAATACATTTTTAAGATTTGCCAGCCGCCTGGTTGTTAAATTTCTTTCCTGGAAATAATGGAATATGTCACATGTTTTCTTCATAATAAACAACTTCACTTTGTTTCTGAATTCTTAGAATTTTACTGCGGGACTGCTCGAGACCTTGACCAACGAAAGGTGCTCATTACTTCTAGATTATTATAAATTATTGGACCTAACCAACATTTTCTCAGATCAAAAGAAGAATACACAGCATAGCTGTCGAACTTCTTAAGGCCTATTAAAATTGGGACCAGCTACTAGTGTCGACTCTTGGCCCGGCAGACGATTAATACTCATGTGGGAGAAAGCAACACTGAGTACAGACACAAGTTCTATAATGTGTCGGTTAAAGAAAAAATAGAGTGTTAGGTGTGGTGGGGATGTCGTTCACGTATATGTTGAATAATGTGGGGCCCAAAAGAGACCCTTGGGGGACTCCAGCCTTTATGGGTCTGGCTGTTGAATGTGTGCCTAATACGTGAACGACAAAGTGTCTACCGGTCAGGTAGGATTTAATTATGTTAATGATGTAGCCTGGGAGACCCAGACAGTGTAATTTGTATATAAGGGCATCCAGCCATACACGGTCGAAGGCCTTAGCGACGTCTAGAGAGACTC
>KK117888.1:1460-18668 GCA_000611955.2 Stegodyphus mimosarum
GCCAAAACGTTCTATCTTTTTTTTAAGTTAAAAATCATTTTCTTGCTTCGTGCGAGAACCGCACGCAGCTCTCGTGTTGGAGTTTCAAACATTGCCATTTATTAACATATATATTTCAAATTCAACTATTTCAAAAGTACAAGATTATTATTGCAACAATATCTAAAGCTGTTACTGTGGTTACAGAACAATTAGCTATGAAGCCTGTTTTGTAATTTCAGGATTTCCTCCGATTGACCTTCATATTTTAAATGATAAAAAGTTTAAAGATATCATCAGCAAATTTATGTCCGATACCAAGGTGGTGTTTGAAGATCTTCCTCATCCTGTCGATCGTTTGCCAATTCAAATTATCATTGATGACAATACCGTTGATGATAATCTCTCTGTTGTGTGTTATACACATGGCAATAAAATTAATAATCGAGTTGGATTAGCTTATGTCGTTTTCCATCATGGTTTTGAACTGGAATACAAACTCTTTAGAATTCCCAATGAATGCAGTGTTTTCCAAGCCGAATTACTGTGCATTAGTGAGTCAATTAAGTGGATATCTAACAACTGTTAAGTGGTAAATTTCTTATTCGCACTGATTCTGTTTCATCTTTATATTCTCTTAGGAATGTCTTCTCATGTAACAAATTAATTGTCACTTCTCATGCCCTTCTTAAAGACCTTAATAATAAAGGTGCTGATGTTATCTCTTCTCATGTACGTGGCCACACTGGCAATCTAGGAAATGAAAGGGCTGATTGGTTGGCAAAACAGGCTACAAATTTTCAAGTAAATACTCCAATGGTACTGCCCAAGTCATTTTTCAAGAACAAAAGTAGGGATGATACAATACTCAACTGGAATGAACTATGCAGGAATTCTACTACTGCCTCCTTGGCTAAACTATATTTTCCTTCCTTTCCCCACAGATTAAATACTAAACACTTTTTCTGTAATTTTGAAATTACTCAATTCCTAACTGGACATGGTAAATTCAATTCTTATCTGAAGAGATTTAGATTATCTAGTACAGACATGTGCTCATGCAGTTTCGGGAGAGTACAAAATGTCGAACATTTGTTGTTCTATTGTTCAAAGCTCAAGGAAGGACGAAAAGAACTCATTTCTAGGTTAAAATCTGTGAATATTACATTTTCTCCCCCTCTTCATGTATTTGTCCAACATAAAATGGCTCTCTCTTTCTTTTGTAAATTTATCTCGTATGTGTCATCTGTGAATTTGTAAGTTTATTTATTTTGTGTTGTGTTATTGTATTTATTTTTTTACTTACCTTTGTAAGCCTTGTGTAATACTATGTGGTGCACAAGAAATTAAAAATTTTCAATAATAATAAAAAAACAACTACTTAGAATCTTGATAGCTTCGGCTATATCTTTCAATTAGCTTTAGTTAAGCTTTGTTAAGTTTAATTTCCTATTTATTTGAGTTCAAGCCCAAGTGGAGGCTTTGCTGTTCGTTCCGAGTTATTGATTGTATTTATTCTGAGAAATAAAGGGTAGTTAACCCTTCTTAAGTCTTACGTATCTGTTCACACACATAAGCGATTATTCGCTTATTAGTGTTTGTGGGGTTTCTAGAATTGAACACTGAATTAAATAAGTAAAACCCCACCAATTATTTGATTAAAATTCCAGAAAATAATCTTGTGAGCTTGTAACTAATATCATGATTTTAGTCGCTTTCGAAATTTGGTCTCTAGCTTTTATATTTATTAACATTGTAAGGTTTTAGTTTAAACTAACAAAGTTTTATTTTAATTTGCCTTTTTCTATCTGTTCTCATTTCAACTTCCCGTTAGAATAAGCGCGCGTTTCAGCTTTATGCTAATTTGAAGTGGAGCCAAGTTCTATTTAAACGAGAGGTAGGAACCTCTCAGTGTGAGAGAGCTTTTAGTCTCAGACACTGTTACTCTATTCGACGTTCGCCTGACCAGCTAGTATTTAAATTCTAAGCCGTAGCGCTGTTACGCTATTACTTATTGAAGTAATTCTAAGTGCGTTAGTATTAGTTAAATCTTGCTACGCACCATCTAGCTTAGAGGCCAACCTCGCGTTTATGGCTCTGTGAGCAACGACAATTTAATTTCTAATTAGTTTTAGTTTAAATTATCTGATTGTTCAGTTTAGACCCAAGTGGCGGTCATTATTTTCTGTATCCCTCCCGAGTTGGGAAGTGGCTGTATATAATTGTGGTTTAATAAAAGAGGATTTTTAAATCCTTCTTACGTATAGTTATTCTACCACTTAATAACAGTATTGTACCACAGAACATAGCTGCGTTCAGCTCCCTGTTCAAGATCAGACTCAGTTAAATTCACGAACATGTTTGCCAAGAATATGCACCATACTCTCAGTCCTGACAACATCAGTGAAAGCGTGTTTTAAAAATGTTCTTTTGAAAATGTGTGAGTAATATTTACAGTTTACGTAACAAGGTTCACAGTGTTACATAACAAAGAGCTCAGATTTCTGAAATGCTCATTATCCCAAATTATCCCTGCTCGAAAATTTTCCTCCTTTTCGAATACTACATATTGGAATAGACTGCAAAGCGTTAACAGATTAAAAAACAATTCAACTCAATTTCGAACAATTTTATTCCTTCGATTTGTCTCTTATTTGTAATTATATGAAAAGAATTGATCAAAATTAAATAAAACTCATGGACGGAAGGAAAGATTTTGGTGTTCAAGATCAACACGCAAATGTTTGACATTGAAATGTAATTACATTTGAAAGTAATTCTTATGTACTACGCTGTAGAAATGACTAAACATTGCACTAAAAATTTCATTTATAGTTCATTTGTTTCAATCCAGAACATTTCTTCATCGTATTTTTTATAAACCCATGCGCTTCCATAAAGCTTCTGTAAGCCATGAAATCCATTGTAAGTACGCACTTTTTATCGAAATATGTAGAATTTTAATAGATCTTTTGTTGAATAATTGGTAACTGAAAGTATATAGTAATATAAGGATTTCGTCTCCTTGAACAGGAGACAATTATTGACATTAAGATATTTAATTTCAATTGACTTAGGTCTGTTTTTATGTCATACCCATTCATCATAATTACTATTAATTAAAAGCATTTTAATCTGTAATATACAATCTAACAAGCTGCACTCACTTTGATAAATCAAATGTCTTTGTTTATTAATTTTCAAAAATGTTTTTCAGATACGTTTAATTGAATGTAATTTAAATGTTACCGGGAAAGTATGAAACGCCGGCATTCTGTAGAATGCCGAGGCATTGTATATGATGTCAGATGTTTTTAGGCAAAGTATGAAATATGAGAATTATTACATACTTTCCCTATGTATATGTTACTGTGAAAGACCGAAATTGGAGAATGTCGACTTTCACCGGAGAATGTCAACATTCACCAAATACGGCGGTGAAAGATCGAATATAACATTGCATTCTTGTACATTCGGACCCACACCGGTGTATGTTGACAATCACAGATATGCTTTGGTGTAGGTTGAAAAGAGAGGAGTATACAAAGAGGCGACTGGCTGTTTCCCATAAATGCAGTTGTAAAAAAGCAAGGTCCTCTTGCGCAATTCAAAGCGTCTTAATAGTTTAAGTTGTTGCAATAAATAAGATTTGACTCACATAATTTAGTAAGTTTCTTATTACTATTATTTTATTTTCTCCTTTAAAACGAACGTACTGTATTATTAAGTAAGTTTTTAGCTTTTATTATTTTCCTTTCTCATTTTGAATGTACTGTGTGTTTTAAGCTCTTATGTTATTAAAATCTTATTTTAAATCTCAAGTGCGTTTTTTTGCGACTGAATTACGGAGAAGAAAATATTAGAAATTATAGAAAATATTAGAAAATATTAGAATATTATTATTATATGTTGGACATTCACCATTAGTACATGATGAATGTCGACATTCACCGGTGTAAGTCAGAAATAAGAGTATTTGGAAAATATTTCGGACATACACCAAGCGACTATGTGAATGTTGACATTCACCGGTGAAAGTCGACGTTCTCCAGATTTCGGTGTTTCACCGTAACATATATAATACCTAGGCATTCTATAGAATGACAAATGCTATTTAGGCAAAGTATGGAAAAAAAGGTTATAAGGCTATTATTTAAAAGACGTTCATTCCCCAAAAATACAAATGCCATTTTGAAAGATAATGAAAGAGTATCATTAAAAAACAGTTATTCGAAATACGTAAAAAAAAAGGATAGTGAGATGATCTTGATATAACATAATAAATTCGTATTTCCTATCTGGCTGAGACTAGGAATGAGTAAGATCTACCCAACAACGGAAATTAAATTCTAAAACAATCATAAATTTCACAACAATGCCCTTTTTAATACTTTTTCCCCCTCTGGCAGGGTTCACAAAGGTTGTTGTACAGTTCAATATCTTCAAGTGTAACGTTCTCGCATTTAATTGAAAGTTCTTTCAACATTCTGTCGCGTCGTCTGTGTCCAGTACTCAAATTTTCATGAAGTACAGGATCAACGTCCGTGACGTAATACTGTCAGTACTGATGATTTCTTTAACAGCATAAATAAATGTACTTCTGTTTTCCACAAACATCACATCCTAGAGATTCAGCAGCCAGTAGTCTCGTGATTCCTTCTAAGTAGTAATTTTGGCTTTTTTACGTCATTTATTAACTTCGGGTAAGCAGTTTGGTTCTTCGAAACGAATTGGAAATGTATTTCATACTTTGCCGGTTTGTCATTTGGCGTTCTCTGGAATGTCTAGGAAATGTGTGAAATATGAATCGTTTCATACATTGCCGGCTAGATTTAGCCATTCTATAGAATGCCGGATTTCTAAATTTGCCGGTAACATATATATTTTTTATTTGAAGATATATTATTTCTTATTCTGTAATCTTCAGTTTCTGAAATTCTAGTTACATACAGGGTGTTCGGAAAATATCTGGCAAAAATATAACAGATAAAGGAAGCCGAAAGAAGCAGATTCATTAAATGGCATGTGTGGGCCAAAATGGTGCACTGAGATGATACAGGGTGCTGTTGAGAGGAAGATAAAAACTTTCAGCTAGCGTAAATTGTCACTTCCGGTGGGGATCTCGAGCCCTACGTATCGCTGCACGAACGGGAAGCTCCTTGACATGCATTTTAACTATGCGGTTGTGACTAAAATGGAGGAGTTACTGAAAAGATGCCCAATAAATAATTCCCATATATCATTTTTGAGCAGATGTTCCGTTTCCATCTGCTGCCCTACACATAACCTGCATGTCGGCTAGCTCGGTTTTCGGGTAACAGAGCACATCACTTAAAACCGCACGTGGTACGATAATTCATGCCAGAAAAAGGCTTTTTTCTCCGATTCAATAGCATCTTGTATCATCGCAAAATGTCATTTGGGCAAACACATTCCATTAAAACATTTGTTTATTTCTGTCTCTTCTACCTACTTTTGCATTTGTGCGAGATACTTTCCAATCACCCTGTATATACGCACGCACAGATCAAAAACTGAAGAATATTTAATTTATATTAACACTAAGTCTTTTCACTAAAGTTTTATAATTTCACTTACGATTTGAATTCTTTGGATTATATGCTGCTTGTTTAAAGGTAAAATTTGATTTGAATTTTTCACTGAAGAATTTTATTATTTCACTTACGTTTTCATTCTTTAACTAGAACTCACTTTATTTAAGGTACAAGAGCCTGAATTTGAATTTACTTTGCTTTTTTCTTGCCTTGGGGAGAGCCAGAATTTTCGGGTGAATTATTATAATTAAAATACATTGAAATGGTTCATCGGCTAACTCTGGATACAAAAAGCAAGGATTTTTGTGGAAGAGAGATTTCAATGTTCCTCCTTCTGATGAAGTGGCTTGAAGTTGATTGAATTTCTCTTCTATTATGTTCGTTTTCTTTAAATTTCTTTAATGTTTTGGGTCGTGCTTGTTTGAATAGTTTCGGTTTTAACATTTTTTAAAATTCTTTATTACAGGATTATTTGCAATTTATTAATTATGAATTTCAATTTTTGGTCCTTGTGAAAAATTAGTTCTAAATTTCTTATTTTGTAAGGTATTTCTCCCACGTTCTTCGCATGCCTTCGTGGTGTAGTGGTCAGCGCGCTCGACGCGTAACCGAGAGGAAGGTTCTCAGCAGCTTAATGATAAAGCTTCGTTAGTCATTATCGCAGTTAACCCGGAGTTAACTGTATGTGGTTTATTTATTGTATTTTATTCATTTATTAATCCAAAATGGCTTTGTCCCTGAAGGACTATTGTTTTCGTTTTGTGATTTTGCGTTGAATCATTCTGAACGTCCGTTTCACTTTTCAAATTGTTGCCACCAAATAGTATCGCCCTATATTATATTTGAAGAAATTAAATGATGAAGAATCTGCATAAATATATATTTCTCGCATAGTGATAAAGCAACGGTACCTGGAGCCATCCAATTTTGAATGACGTAATCCTTCTGCGAATATGGGCATCTGGAGAAATTTGGAATTTGTTTTATTACCGATTTAATATTTTGTAAAACTTTAACGAATTTTTGATTAACAAGTTCAAGGATTTCCAAACGAGCAATGGCAACGTTCTACAGAAAAAACGTTTTTATCTCCAACGCGTGAGATTGTGTATCGGAAATTCTAAAGATATGCTCATTTTAAATTTATTTTGCAATATGGCTCTTGAACTGAATTTTATGGTTTAAGTACGAAGAACATGATATTTAATAAATAAAGGTTATAAGGTATTTCACCCTTCTTCGCATGTCTTTGTGGTGTAGTGGTCTGCATGTTCGACGCGTAACCGAGAGGTCCGAGGTTCGATTCCCGGCGAAGAAGGCGTTGCTCATTTTTCATTTCCCCTGATTCCAAAATATCCTAATGGAGTGACTAAAATGGAGGAGTTACAAGGTAACATGCAAAATGTTAAAAAAACGCCCCTTTGAACCCAGTTTTAAATCTGAAACCTTTCAGTTTATTTATTTATTAGTCCAAAGGGATTTAGTCCCGAAGGACTATTACTTTCGTTTTGCGATTTTGCGTCGATTCACTCTGAATGCCCGTTTCACTTTTCAAATTGTTGCCACTAAATGTTATCGCTCTGCATTAAATTTTAAAAAATGAAAAATCTGCATAAATGTATGCATGTTTCTCGCATTGTGATAAAACCTAGAGCCATCGAATTTTGAATGGCGTAATCCTACTGCGAATATGGGCATCTGGAAGCCCTAATTTTGAATTTGAAATTTGCTTTATTATCGATTTTATGTTTTGTAACATTTCAACGAATTTCTGATTAACAAACTAAATGATTTCAAAGCGAGCAATGGCAACACTGTACGGGAAAAAAAAAACATTTTTATCTCCAGCGCACGAGACTTACGGAAATTCTAAAGATATGTTCATTTTAAAATGATTTTGCGATATTGATTTTGAACTGAATTTTATGGTTTGAGTACGTAGTACATGATATTTAATAAAAAAAAAAGGTAGCACACGAAACGTTAAAAAAACGCGCCTTTGGACGTAATTTAAAATCTGAAATCTTTCAGATTTTAATTTTATTATGGGTTAAAATTATGGTAAATTATGGATTATATGTGGCATAGATTTTATTTATTATTATTATTATTATTGCAAAAGATTAAAATAAAAATTTCTACTTTCAGGTCTTCCTATTTCTATGCAGCACGTTTTCCGTAGTATATAGTGCGCCTCAGCTTTTCCCTATACCGTTTGGAGGGAGCGGAAACTTTCAATTTGGCATTGGTTTCGGAAGCGTCATTAATGGACCCTTGGGTGGCAGCAGCGTTAGTGCTCAGGCATCCGTCGGAGGTGGCTTTCAAATGGGACCTGGAACAGGCGAAATTGGAGGAGGCGGCCAAGATTGGGAAAGATACAGCGGCTGAAGTCCTTTTTTTATTACTTGAGAGCAGTAGGCTAAGCATTAATACAGTAATCACGTATATATAATAGGTAAAGTTATCTTTTCATGGATATTATGAGGAAAATCCAAAACTGCTATTACTCTCCATTTTTCATTCATATCTATTGCCATTCGGCAAAATGTAATATATTTATTTCTCACATTTAGTCTGTTGGTTACTGGCTAAAAAACTAAGCTATTTAAAAGCAATTTATGCAGTTTTTAAGAATGTTATTACTACTATTATTTTACTTTTTAATCTGAAAGATTCCAATAATATTGCATTTGATTTATGATACACTTAATAATAACATTGAATATTTCTTATAGAATGACGTTATGTATCTTGTCGCTTTTCAAATATGCGGAAGGTACCATATTAGTCTAAATGTACATTAGTTGCAATATATATTAACTAACACGGCATGCAACATGGAATGAATTTAATTTTGTAATGTTTGTAAGGTTTCCCTTATTTTGTATAACAAGTTATTTTAAGTTTGATACCTTTCTTGAACTCCTCAATTTCCCCTCGCATTTCCTCGCCAGGATGTAAATTTAAAGTTACGTTAAGTGAGTATTTAAACGGGTGAATCTCTGAGTTTATTCAGAGCGGGTTTTTCCTACCCAGCGCAGGTTTCGTTGCTTATTTCGCTGTTACGCTAGTATGGCCTTAACTTAACGTGCTAATTCAGAACTATTCTATTTAGACTTGATTTATGTTAGAGCGTTTAAGTTCTACCGCAAGTTGTCGGTGTTATTGTAAAGCACGAAGTACATGTCTTTTTTTTCTGAGTTGAAATAATAAAGGGTGATTTCACCCTTCTTCTGCGCTGGTATTTAATTCACGCCTATGTGAAAACTCACCAGGTTCTTTGTAGAATCTAGTTTAATTTATGTGAAATAGAAGAGACAGATCTTACAAGTTATAGTTTGTATTGTTATTTTGTAATGTTTGTAACGTTACAGTTTTTTTTTGCTTCATTTAAATATGACAAAGCACTCAAGGATTAACTGCTTAAGGTCAAGGATGACTTCGTGGAGGACATTCTAAGGAAAACTAAGCTAGTATACACGTTACACATGTAGAGACATTAGGTTATTTCGAAGCAGGAGACATGAAAAATGAGCAACGCCTTCGCCGGGAATCGAACCACGGACCTCTCGGTTACGCGTCGAGCATGCAGACCACTACACCACGAAGGCATGCAAAGAAGGAGGGAGAAATACCTTATATATTCCCCCTTTTAAAGGGCGACTGTGGTTTTGGGGACCCAATCGCCAAATCGCGGTGGTGGAGAATCATCATCCACCACCTTTTTAGTTCGGGCGCCAGTGTAGAGACATTAGGTTATTTCGAAGCAGGAGACATGAAAAATGAGCAACGCCTTTGCCGGGAATTGAACCCCGGACCTCTCGGTTACGCGTCGAGCATGCAGACCACTACACCACGAAGGCATGCGAAGAAGGCGGGAGAAATACCTTATACACATAAGAAAAAACACGAAAACGCTCATGCAAACCAGCCCGTTCGCCGGAATTCGAACTTCTGACCGAACTACCAGTATTCAGCGATTTCGCCAGTATATTCATCTAATATGCTATAAATATTTTTTGCTATTTCCCCTCAGCCGCCTCTATTGATAATCTCTAAACCAAATTAAACTTTAAAAGAACACTTTTTTTACATATTATAGAAAATATTTCTTCCAAAGTAACAGCTTAAATAAGGTAAATACGAAAGATTTATGTAGATTTGCTGAAACAAGTAAGTCACAAAAGTCAGCGCACAGTTGATTGAATCTTAACTAAATTTGCGTATAAGGTTATTTTCCTCCGTTTTAAATTTGGAATATATAAAAATACATCAGCCAAGTCTGATATTCAGAATCTTGATTCCTTTAAAATGAATCCAAGCAAAAAAATCTCTTTAGATATGAGAAATCTTATTGTAAAATTAAGGCACGAAAATAAATCTCTAGGGGAAATAGCTAAAATTATTGGGAAAAGTCGTGCAGCTGTAGCGACTGTAATTAAAAACTTCAAGTCAAAGGGAAATGGGCTCAACAAGTCTCGAAGTGGTCGTCCAAGGAACGTTAGCCATCGAACTGCAAGAACTCTTGTAAAAGAAGTAATAAAAGAGCTATAAATGCCACCGACGATCGAACAGAATTGTTAGTATGTGAAACCGGCAAATCGTTTGGCTCAAGAGTTGGGGCAATGACACCGTGGAACAGTGGCGGCTCGTAATAAGTACTGTGGAACTGCAGCACCCCCTATTTATTATTATTTTTAATATTTAATACGATGTGCCTCTCTTTCTTTA
The DNA here is from genome assembly GCA_000611955.2 of Stegodyphus mimosarum. NCBI lineage: Eukaryota > Metazoa > Arthropoda > Arachnida > Araneae > Eresidae > Stegodyphus > Stegodyphus mimosarum. Next base: position 11,726 of record KK117888.1, read on the forward strand.
GTTCTTTCTTTATACTTCTACGATATATAATCCTCAAACTTAATGTCAGTAGTCATCTTCCAGTTTACGAAAAAAGTACGAAAATCTTCGTATCGAACTGCGAGCTAGTTCCCGCGGCGTGGTGTTTTGCGCATGCGCACACAGAAAGCAGCACGCTAGCCAGGGAGAGAGAAGAGCACTGTCGCTTTTGCAGTGCCGAAATTCTGGAAACATGATTTCTTTTTACTCCCTGCGTGTGGTATTTGGCTGGTCTGCGCATGCGCACTTAGGAAGCAGCGCAAGAGGCCGAGAGGAAGAAGAGCACTGTCGCTATTGCAGTGCCGAATCTGGAGTGCCCGTTAAGAGGTGGTTCTTCTTTTTTACTCCGGGTGTACTGTGTTTAAAAATCATACATAGTATTCTTCTTGATTAGATTATTTTTCAGCTATTCTATTTTATTCATTTTCTTCGGTTCTTTTATTTTACAGAAAACTTTAACCATGTCCTTACATCCTCAAGTAATAAATTCTGTGACTGTAAGTGCATTATAAACCTCTGCAACAGCAAAATTGCCTTACTGAAATTCAGTCAACATCAAATGCAGATTAAACTATTGTAGAGGCAACAGGAATTTTAAAATATCTAAATGATGATAATTTCAAGTTTTGGTTAGAGCTTTTTTATCAGATTATGCCTCATGTTGCAATAATATATAACCAAATGCAATTCATAGAAATTAGTGTGTTTAAAGTTAATCAATGTACAACAAATTTCAAAACTGCTATTTTAGAATTAAGGAACTCAAAGTACTGTGAGAATTCTTCAAAGACACTGATGGCTGAAGCTAAGGAAGTATGTGACTTTATATGTATTGATATAATGGACAAATATTCTTCCACTAAACCCTTAGCAGCTGCTAAATTGTTCAACAAGAAATGCTTCGCTAGTTTTAGGAATAAACATCCTGCAGAAGAAATAGTACTGACCACTGAAGCATATCCGATGATTGACAAAGAAAAGCTTGAAACTGAACTAAAAGTATACTGTTGTAGGTTTGATATTCATGAATACCGCAAAATAATTGAGCTACTGAAATTTATCTTGGAAAATAATCTAGATGATGTTGTTAGTGAAATTACGAAACTGATAAAAATTATCTTAACAGTTCCCGTGACTACATCAGAGGCAGAACGCCGCTTTTCAACATTGAAAAGAATGAAAACTTTTCTAAGAAGCACTATGAATTCGGAAAGACTAAATGCGCTTGCAGTGCTTTCAATTGAGAAAAATTTCCTCAATAGTCATCCAGAGATCAAGGAGAAAATTATTGATCTTTTCGCGCAAATTAAAACAAGAAGAATGGATTTCATTTTTAAATTAATAGATAAAGATTTGACTGTAACAATTTAGGTTAAAGTAATTAAGAAATGTTTAATTTGTCTCTTGTAAGATTTCATGGAAGTTTCAAAATAAATTTCCTTTTTATACGTGTTTGTTTCCGTTTACACAATTTTAAAACAAAGTTTAAAATTTTTTGGAACAGCACCCCCACTAATTTTAGGTACGAGCCGCCACTGCCGTGGAATGATGTTACCAATAATTCCAAAGGGCACCTGTAACTGTTATAAGGATAGCATATGATGACTACAAAACAGATACATTTCGTAGTTAACTTATACAAGAAGAACTTAATAAATCTGATGTCATAATTTTTTACTTGCTTTCGTTATTTTCGGTTTAAAGTATTAAATAATAACATCAAGCTATTATCATTTTAGACCAAGTATGAACGCAGCAAAAAACGTAACGCATTGTAAAACAGCTCTAAATATTCTTTTTAATCTTTTGTACAATTTAAATAGACTAACATTAATATGTATCTGAACGGCAACATTTTAAATGCACGAAGAATAGTTTTAAATATTGTTGCTAATCGTTTGTACAATTTAAATAGACGAACATTAATATGTACCTGAATGGCAACGTTTTAAACGCACGAAGAATGTAATTATATTTTATTTTAAAATAGTTTAGAATATGTTTCCTCTTCTCGCTTGTATGCCGTCATTTTAAGTGCTAAATACAGTTTTTGCTGTGTTCCAACAATGAAGTTTGCTTCATTTGCAAAAGAAGCATCACAGCATGCAAGACAATTATGAAAGCAAAATGTCGAATGTGTTGGCATCCGTAGTACATGCTGCAGTTGTTCATCATCATCATAATGAAAATTTCATTATTCACATACATAAGACTCATTCATTCTTTCATCAACTCATTCATGCATAAGATTAGCACTTCAATTTACTATACTCGTTTAACATGTATACATATATACAGACATATATATGTATGCATATACACTGACGAGCCAAAACATTATGACCATACCCGCATTTTTCATAGAACTCGTCTGGATGACGTGAAGGGCAGGTGATTAAGCAAGAATGGTATTTAACTGTTGCTGCAGAAGGTAAGGAATCATTGTTGCTTTTAATTTTGCGAGTGAAGGAAAAGGCTGCTGATCTAAGCGAATATGATCAGGGCAGATTTTAATGGCCAGAAGACCCAGAAAGAGTATCTCCGAAAACGCACGACTGGTAGTTCGATCATATATGCCGTTGTTTGTATTTATGCAAAGTGGATAAAGACAGTGAAACCAGCAGCAGACGCCAAGATATTGGACGTCCACTTGTCATCAAAAAAAAAGGACGTCAAAGACTATCCCTCTTCGTACAGCAAAATCGGAGGCAGATAGTGGCTCAGCTGACAGCCCAATATAATGCAGGTCCAAGCGCAAGTGGCAGTGGCGTTCAACTCCATCCAAGTGTCCGTTCAAACAGCGTCCATTGAACACATATAGTTCGACGGACACAGTTGCATATGCGACTGCGCAGCAGACATCCCACTAGTATTGGCAAAGCGTCATTGTCAGCTAGCCTACATGGGCTCGGGAACATCGAGATAGGATCATGTAACAGTTGTTTGGTCGTATGAATCACGATTTCCAATTCAGCACGTCGATGGTCTTGTTATGGTACGGCGTCTTCTAGGTGAACAGTTGATCTTGTCTGTACAGTAGGTCATGCACACGATGATGGAGGCGGTATTACGCTTTGGGGGACATTCTCATGAGCGTCTCTCGGACTCTTAGTTGTGACAGAAGAGACTATGAAATCTGCGGATTATCTGAACGCAACTGTGAATCAGTTGCACCCTTACATTGCATCTGTCTTCTCAAGTGGAAATGGAATCTTACATCCATGTTACAAGCCTCAAATGGTTTGGAGTGATTCGAGGAGCATAAGGATGAATTCCAATGAATGTTCTGATCTCCTAACTCGCCGGATCTTAACCGGATAAAGCCCATCTGAGATGCTACTGTGCAGCAAGCTCAGAAATCAAACACCACCATGTAGGAATATGTCGACTTTGCGTAACCGCTGCTTAGGCAATTGGTAGAACCTGTCTCCAATCATCCACTAAGAACTTGTAACAAAAACTAAATATTGAAAACCAAGAACTAAATATAAGTCTAAAAATTTAATATTTAGCTGTTTGTAAGGTTAAATTACAAAGTGTAACTAACATAAATTTTAAAATATCCAACCAAATTTTAAACATCAGATAGAAAATAAATATATATTTTAGTTTTTCATACGTAACATTATTATTATTGTTTAAGCATACTTTGATAAATATTTAATAAGTCATTTTGTATCTAAGAAAAGAAAATTTAACCAGAAGAAAAAGTCCGATAATTTAAACCAGGGTAAGAAAGAGAAAAATACAAGTGTCAGAATTAAAAAAAATCTCATGTGGACACCACTTGTACGGGCAATTAAATTACTAACATTTTTTGCTGCACTTCATTTAAACTTATTTCCTCGAATTATTTCAACCTAATAAACCGATACCTCAAGGCAACTCGAAAATGGCTTCAAATATTGCGTATTTTTAAACTAAATATCATGGTCAATTTTAATTTTGGACGTATTGAAGTCAAAATTCTTATAATTTAATTTTTTCTTAATGAGTACAAAACTTTCCCAAATGTACGTAAAGGAAACGGGTGACCGTAATAAAAACTAGATTCTGTTATTTATCCAAAATTAATATTTATAATTTGGTCTAACCAAAACATGAATATTTTCGTCATTTAAAACACTCCTTTACGTGGAAGTATATGGCTATGACCAACGTTTGCGTTAATAAAGGCTGGGTAAGCGATAGGATATATATTTGCATATACGGAGGCTGTTCGCACATTTTTTAGACGATTTTGGTAAGCGGTAATAAGAAATCGTTTGCTGCAAAAGAAGTAATTGCAATTGTACTATGTTTTTAAAAGTCAAAATGATCGTCTGTGGCTTGAAAGTTTTGTTTTTATTCAAAATGGCGAATTTAACAAAGCAGTGGTTCGAAGGCTACACTGACGCTCTTTCCGAAGAGAAATATGCGTACTCCGTTATCCAAAAACGGTGTGAGAGTCATGGTTTTGTGATATCTAAAGCGTCGATAGGTAATATCATCAACAAGAAAGTTAAAAAACGTCAAATTGGAGCTTCCAGTGGGACAAAAATTCCAAACAAGTATCCGAGTAAAAAACGGACATCTTCGACTACTGCAAAGGTACGTTGTTTAATGTTAAAAGAAAATCCCCTTAGTCAAAGGACAGTTGCAAAAGCATTAAAATGCTCGGTGTCCACCGTAAACAAAATGATAAACGTTGATTTAAATCTTAAGAAAGCGAAAAAAACGCAATGTGCGTCGTCTTCTTCCAAAGCATATCGCTGGACGCAGGACACGCTGCAGAATTCTCTATAAGAAACACTTATCCAAAGAAAAATGGAAAACAGTTGTCACAATACATGAAGCATGGGTATATTTAAATGATCATAAGAGCCATTTATTATCATAAAAGGGGAGAAAAAAATTTAATTTTCGAGTTCAAAGACTCGAAAATTTTTCTAAGGGATTCATGATTGTTGCTGGTTTTTCTTATAATGGCAAGTTAAAAATAAAGAGAGTGCAAAAAACTGTCAAGATTAACTCCAAATACTATCAGGAACATATTTTATCCCCAATTTTTCTGAATGAAATACCATCGCTTTACCCGCAGTGCCGTCCCTCTGGGAGACTCAATCGGGACAAAGCTAGCAGTCGCACATCAAAATCCACTGTAAATTTCCTAAAAGAAATGGAACAAAATACTAGTATCCAGGCCATACCCTTCACCGATATCCCTACTAAATCTCCCGATGTGTCACCTATGGATTTTTGTGCTTTCGGACTTTTAAAAACTGCATTATCCAAACGTTGTCCCAAAACCCTAACAGGACTCTGGAAAGCTGTTCGGGAGGAATGGGATAGAATACTTCTTCTGACACTTCAAAAAGCATTATTATCCTGGAAATTACGGTGTCGAAAGATAGTTCAGAATAAGGGGTGCCAAATAGAACATTTAAAACACAAGAATTTTATGTCATTTAGTTTTGTGAATACAATATACATCGTCTAAAAAATGTGCGAACAGCCTCTGTATACGCTCGGTTTTACCGATTGCAATAAAAAGGGAGGTGCACAACTAAATGTTATGTCAGTCCCACATACAAAATTTTAACGTCCTAGTACTTATCGTCTTTGAGTTATTCGACATACATACGTACAGATTTTACGAATAAATGCATTTTAAATGATGCAAGAGTTCGCATGTTGGGTTTTTTACTTCCTTGTACGAAGTAAAAAGGAAGTATTGTAATCGCAAAAAATTTCAAGTTTCATACTTGAACGAAAATATCCACTTTGACCGCTATCGAATGCAATTTAACGATGTTTTTGCCTCACATCTGTACCTAAGGAAAGAATAAAAGCCTTCCCCCCCTCAAAAAAAATTATAAAACTGATTTCAAATGGATTCTGAAAAGATTGTTTTCGTAGCGTCTGTGTGTATGTATCTCGAATAACTTAAAAACGAGTAGCCTCAGAACGTTAAAATTTTGTATATAGGATTGCTATAGCATGTACATGTGCACTTCCTATTTTGGTTGCAAGCGACCACACGAAAAGTATATAAATATATGGATATACATATATCCGCTCTGTTACTTCGTTCAATGAGCTGAGTTTCATTATTCTTATATGCTTAGAAATTGTGCATGTTTTGCTTTAAAATGATTGAAGTATGTTGTTCTTATCTTCCGGTTAAGGTATTTTTGCCTTTAGTTAACCTGCATGATATAGTTGTAAAATTATCAACAATTTAAAAGTTGTTTAAGTGCGGTGAAGCCTAAATTTTTTGGCCATAGCAGCCATATTTATTTACATTTGAAACTTAGCAGAGTAGTGGATTTGTTGCCAATCTAGAGAAACTAAGCTTGTAGAGACATTAGGTTAATTACAAGCAAGAGAGGTGAAAAATATGCAATTCCTTCGCCGGGAATCGAACCACGGACCTCTGAAATACCGGCTCAGTGTGCTGACCATTACACCACGAAGGTACGCTAAGAATGTGGGAGATATACCTTATATGCTCCCCTTTTTAAAGGGCGACTAGTTTTTGGGGGATCTAGTCGCCAAATCCTGGGTGTGGAGAGTCATCATCCACAACCCTTTTAGTTCGGGCGCCACTGTAGAGACATTAGGTTAATTACAAGCAAGAGAGGTGAAAAATATGCAATTCCTTCGCCGGGAATCGAACCACGGACCTCTGAAATACCGGCTCAGTGTGCTGACCATTACACCACGAAGGCACGCTAAGAATGTGGGAGATATACGTTATATACTCCCCTTTTTAAAGGGCGACTAGGGTTTTAGGGGACCTAGTCGCCAAATCCTGGGTGTGGTGAGTCATCATCCACAACCCTTTTAGTTCGGGCGCCACTGTAGAGACATTAGGTTAATTACAAGCAAGAGAGGTGAAAAATATGCAATTCCTTCGCCGGGAATCGAACCACGGACCTCTGAA
>KK117888.1:24905-37877 GCA_000611955.2 Stegodyphus mimosarum
AACCGTGCGTCATGTATCTTCCATGCGATTTTCCATTCGCGATGCAGATCTTCCATGAGCCGGAGAAGAGAGGCCTGCATCATGGTCCGGGGTAATAATTTCGAACACCTTCTTCAGTGATGATCGTTGTTTGTTTTTGTTCTTATTTGTTGGTTTCTGCTGTACTAAGCATAATAAAACACATTTTGTCTCACTGTTTGTGTCCTTTCTCTTTGGTGTTTTGTGTCGTCACTACCGCGTCAGGAAAGCGTTTCCGACCATGCACTGCTATGTGAATTTCTATGGTCTAGGTGTACGCTATCTCTCCTGAAAGTTTGTCACCGCTGTACTGATACACCCTATAGATTTGCCACTGCAGGTTCGAGGGTTTATAGAGCTCTATTCTGCTGGCAGGAGAAAAAATGACGAAGGAGAAATACGGGCTTACGCGACAGGTACAGGTACACATACAGGTAAAAGTATGAGGGACAGGAGGATGTACCACGGGTCAACTAGTAATGCCTTCTGATACTAAATAACTCTAAAAATGTAAAAAGTGTCATAAGAGTTTACAAAGAAAGGTTGAGGAAACAAGCAACTGAATCTTTGCAAAAGATCTAGAGTTTACCTGTTATGGTGCGTCGTGGAATTTCACGGTACACCTCGCATCCAGTGTTTATAAAAAATAGTGATTTAGGACATAAAGAAATTAAAATACAGTTTTAGTACAATTCGAAATTCATAAATTAAATTAAGAACATCTATTTTCATATAACAATAACAATAGATAAAATATAATGAGACAAATATAATAAGTACTGGGAGCACAATGTTATAATGCAAATAATACTAAATAGGTTGTAAGGTTTATCCTAAGTTTATTAACAATTATTTAAAGTTATGCCTCTTTCCTATTCATTCTAATTTCAGCTTACAATTTCCTACCAGAAGGTAATTTCAGAAACGCAGTGAGCGCAAATGAGTAAGAGTGCTATTTAAGTCGATGTTTCGCCGACTTCGAAAGAGAGTCTGATTTTTCTGACTAACGCGCGTTTGCCATTTGGCTACGTTGTCTCTTAGGATACTACGCTCGCCCATACTTTAGGCCCTTGCTTGGCTTCCCCGATTTTCGTGGGGTTCTAAGATAGAACATTGTAATTAAATAAGTGAAACCCCACAAGTTGTCCAATGGGTCAAATCGTTTGAGAATAGCATCAAAAACATTGCGAGTAAGAATCTGAGAGCCCAGGGATTTGTGATTGTATAACTAATTTTGACAAGAAACCAACACAGCTTTAAAAAGGGTACTTAAAACTCTGGGGCAGGTTATAACACTTTATAAAGCTCAGAAGTTGAATCCTTTTAAACATATTCACAGGATGTGAAACGTCATTACATTTATGCAGCATGAGGAACTTACGCTTGACGAAGATCTGGGCCATAGGAAGACTCGTTGCATAATTTTCTGAAACTTACGATACTGATGTTTATCTTTAATCAGAAACCTCTGCAATGCCCAGGAGATTGATTTTATGTGATCATCCTCAGTTAAAGGACATGCGAAAGTATAATGATCAGAAGTTTCATTTTCCCCACACATACAGATGGTCGAACTTTGCCATATTTCTTGCTTAGCAATAAAGCTCCGTTTCGTGTTATATACAGTAACTTAATGAAGCAACTTACACTGGGAGTCAAGTTATATGTGCGTCTTCCCTGTAAAGCATTATTTCAAAAATCTTGCCAATATTTTGCAGCAAATTGTTTCAAATGGAATTTGAAATTTGAACGGGACCGCAGAAGGCTGATTTCAATGCCATCTTCATTAAGAACTGCTTCTTTGGCTTATTCAGCTGCCTGGCCATTACCAAAGTGGCCACTATGTTCCTTGATTCATGAAATTTGAATTTTATACACTCACGTTTGTGAAAATTGCAACACCATGAAGGACTTACGCGAGTGAGCTGAAATTTTCAGGAAATGCAAAGTAGCGCATGATATGCAAATGATTAGAATTGCAAATCCGTAGCGCATGCGTATGCTGAGCAGCGCCCTCCGAACGGCTGATGGATCCGAATAAATAGACGGCTGTAGCGAGGCGTGTATGGTTATCGGTGGTTATCTGCTAGTGGTAAACGTTAACTCAATCTGTACTTATGCCTCGTCGACGAAAGAGAGCGAGATTTGAACAACTTACAGAGTTTGAACGAGGGAGAATCATCGGCCTTCGTGAAGCTGGATTGTCGTATCGTGCAGTAGCCTCTCGTGTGCAGCGTAACAGCAGCACAGTGATGCGCGTTTGGAAGCAGTGGACGGACGAGTGTCGGACAACTCGGAAATCCGGGAGTGGACCCCGAAATGTGACGTCAGCTCGCGATGATAGACACCTGGTCCGCATGGCGCGGACGGACCGTACAGCTTCCTCTAGACAATTGGCAGCACTGTGGTCAATAGCTACAGGTGTTTCATTGTGTGCTTCATCAATTCGTAGACGTCTGCTGCAGTGTGGACTGCGCGCACGGACTCCTTTATACAGGATCCCCCTAACGCACGACCATCGCCGCCTGCGGCTACAATGGGCCAATCAGCATAGAGACTGGCGTGCTGATTGGCAGCATGTCGTGTTTTCTGACGAATCCCGCTTTAATTTGTGGTACCATGATGGCCGCATTCGTGTCAGACGCTATGCCGGTGAACGCCACCTTCCGGAGTGCATTATCGAACGCCACAGTGGACGAACACCCGGAGTTATGGTCTGGGGCGCCATAGCATATCATAGACGATCTCAATTGCTACGAATTGTGGGCAATCTGAACAGCAACCGGTATATCCGTGAAGTTCTACAGCCCGAAGCTGTTCCCTTCCTTCAAAGCTTGCCAGGCGCTGTATTTCAACAGGACAATGCCCGCCCTCATACTGCTCGGATTGTTAAATCCTTCTTTGCAGCGCAGCAGGTACAGCTTCTTCCTTGGCCTGCGTGTTCCCCGGATATGTCGCCAATTGAACATGTGTGGGATGTCATTGGTCGGCGTCTTGCTCGTGATCCTCGTCCTGTTGCGTCTGCAGACGAACTTTGGGTACGCGTACAAACGATATGGAATGCTCTTCCTCAGTCAGACATTCAAACTTTGTTTGACTCCATGCCACGTCGTGTAGCAGCACTTATTGCGGCGCGTGGTGGCCACACAAAATACTGATTCTGATCTCTTGTTCTTGTTTGTTTGCTTTGAACATTTAATCATTTATTTGTACCACTACCACTCAACTGTGTATTAAATTGCATTCAATTATGACGATTCCTTCTTGGTGTTGCAATTTTCACAAACGTGAGTGTAGTTTGGAATTAAAGTAAGAAGAGAATTTATGTGGGAAACCAATGAAAAGGAAACTAGGGGGTTCTTAATCACTAGAATAGCTGCTTGGGACGGAGATACAAAAAGAAGAGGAGAAAAGGTCAGTAGCTAGACACATTGACGAAATGTTATCGCTTGAGCACAATGTGAGCACTAACAGTGGCCGAGTGGTTAAGACCACTGAATACTGGTAGTTCGACCTGCTTGAATGCAAACCCAGGCGAATGGGTTGACTGCGGGGTTATTTGTTGTAGTTTTCTCCATGTGTAGTGTGAAAACGAATCAGTTTCCCTTAGAAAGTCATCTATGAAGGCATCCCTCCTCTCAAGCACATAGCCCTTGTGACTTTGCCATATTCAAATAACCTAACCTTATCAGGACTCGTGTTTCTTCTAATTGATTTCGCAAACAAAACAGAAAGAGGGAGCTTACTAAAAGCTACGTTCGTGCGTGTGTAGAAGATACAACAAAGATAAGAAGGGAATAAAAGATAAGAAGATAACTACCCTTTATTTGCTTTTCGATTTTACAGGCGTTTCCGTACTTCGGGATACAAAGACCAACCACTTGTGGCCTGAATGTAAAAGAATATAAGACTACTAACTAACTAAAACTTAAATAAGAGCTAACTTTGAATATTTTACAGAGATGACTAGCACTAAGACTGGCCTTTTAAATGACTACGTCTGTAGTACGCAAACTGCAGAAAACTACAGTACGTCTATAACTTTCGAGAGGGTTAAACGCCTGGCCTTAAAGGCGGAAAATAGCTGATGGAAAGCTCGCGTGAAGACTCGTAGCAAGAAGGCTCTCTCTCCTTCCTTCTGCTCTCTACTCTTGTCAGAAAGTCACAACTTAAATACTTGAGAGTTAGCAAGTATAATTTGCATAAACATATTCACGCGTTAATTCTGGCCGGAAGTACAAAATAAGAGGAGATGATAGTAAAGTTTTAAAATGAAACAAACGGTAGGGAGCTTAAAATCCGTACAACCTAACCTATCTCTTAAGCATATGTTTCTCCTCCGTCAGTTTCAGTCCTGCAGCTGATGAAGAAGTTTCCATTGCCTTTGAAGCTGAAGACCACCAAATTTACGTAATTTAGCTGAGAGGATGAACAGTAAGTGAAATAAATTAGTAAGTGAAATTAGTAAGTGAGTGAATTAGTAAGTGAAAATTATGTCTAATGAAAATTGCAACTTTTATGTAATTTACGCTAATAGTCTTTCAGAACACACTGATGTGAAAATGCGACGTAACTGCGTTGTTATGACTCAACATTTTTCTTTTACGTTGGGCTTTGCATTTCCAATAAATTTTTGTTTAGATGGATTTTTATATTTGCTGTACACTAAATAAAAACCGAGAAGATAAAAAGCAAATGTATAGACATAATTTCGTGAAAATAATGGTGGATAAGAAACCAGAAATATCAAAGAGGAAAAGAATCTGAATCTTCGCACCTTAAAAAGAAAATAAGAAAATATTTGGATTGGGAGTTTCTAGCAAAGTGCAGAGCAAACAAACAAGCTTTTATGTTCTTTATAGTGAAATCCATTCTACTGTTGTTTCACCTGTTCAAGAAAATAGTACATGGAATAAAAGAAAACGAAGTTGCTCCTCTTTATGTCATTTGTCGCCACCACAGACATCTAATTTTCACAGAGAGTTTTCATATTATTTTCCCGGTTATTTGCCTGACTATAGTACAGCGCAAGGATGTATCTTAAGGTAATGTTTTCTTTCGTTACATTCGTTGGAACGAAATGAAATTTTTAATTTGAAAAATTGAAATGCAGAATATCTGTTTTGAAATAATTACTGAATCACGACTACTTTTCGTGCACAATTGTATCCATTTCATTAACTTTGCTGGAAGAGTCTAATAAAAATGTTTGCCTAACGATGCATGAGCAAACCACATGTTTCTATACTATGGAAAAAATTATTCAAAACAAATTGTTATGTAAGCTTTTATACACACTTTCTTTTATATTACGAACATTTTCAAAATTTCTGTTAATTATTTCACGCGATAAATACATCCATTCCAATAAGTTTGTTACCATTCTGCGTTTCTAAGTAATCTCTACATATAATAAAACAAAGAGTCTGTGTGTGTGTGTGTCTTTCGTTCGTGTTGCCAGTAAGCTAATAGACCCAGGGCCACGAAATTTGGTACATAGGTGTATCTACACAAGAGCCAGTGCACCTGGAAGCGATGTTTTCGAAATTCGAATTCGAATTTTTTTAATTTTATATTTTGTGACAAAATCGCGTCATTTTGAGACATAATGGGCTACAGGAAAGCGAGATTTCACTCTATACATTTCATTTTTACATCGTTGTTAAGCGTAGACACTTAGCTATTTTACGAACTTAAAATAAATTTCGTGTTTCAATAAATCGATTAAATACGAATTTATTTAGGAAGGTGAGCTTAACACCTTTTCGGCGGAATTTTTTTTAAAAAAACTTATTTTAAAAAATGTACTGTTTATTTTTTTTGATTTTTGGACACGTTGAACTTCAATCCTTTCGACTCCTTTTAAAAAAGGAATTTTGGAAAAATAATAATATTTTGTATTTTAAAAAAATTTTTTAAATGAAGCTTCCGAATAGACTTCTCACATCTCAGATATTTTAAAATGTAGTTTTGGCAACAATTTTCCTTTCTTATTGTTGTTGATAGATTTTTGATGAAATTGCATCATTTTGAATAGTTTCATTCTTTTAAAAATTTCGGTTTGGCAACAATTTTTCATCGTATTTCTTATGTTACTGTTTTTAAGAGACTGAAAAGTTTAAGAAATTAAAAAGTTGTTTCTTTTTGCAACGGTAAATTGTTTAATTACTTTATTAGGATAATTAACATTTGTATCAAGGGATATTGCTTATTTCATTGTAATATTATGTTTTAATTATATATAATTTTAATTATAAAAAAGTTCTGCATGATATTTTTTAATCTGTTTAAGTTCTTAATCTGTTTATACCATTTGAATTCTTAAGATTTTGCAAAGGGAAGTTGGTTAATTTATTTATTAGTATAATTAATATTTGTATTAAGGGATATTGCTTATTTCATTGTATGCTTTTTATATGTAATGCATTTTTAAATGAATTTTTTTTCCGTTGTTGTTTGTTTCTTTTTCGATAAAATTGTTCTGCAGAGTAAAATTCTGTGCAGTTTTCAAATTTAATATTTGGTGTTCTCTTTAGGCATTTTTCTGGTACACTTAAAAGCCAGACGAAGGCTGGCCGCGCAGCGGCTAGTATTTCGTAAAACCTTTAGGCATTTGAAAAATATTTGCTTGATGTAATTGAATTAACTAACATTCCTTATTACTTTCCACTAAGTAAAGAAAGTATTGTAATCGCGGAAACTTTCGGGTATCATATTTCAACAAAAATATCCATTTCGACCTCTTCCATTTAAATGATATTTTTTTTAGTATGATCTATACGCACGGCTAGAATAAGACTCCTTTTTATATGATTATTTTTTATGCATTGTGGATTCGCGTTTCAACCTCTGTAAGCCATCAAAATTCTCGCTGTTTATTACGGATTCAAACGCCTGCGTTGTGCTACAGAATCTATTATATATATAATTTTTAGAAAGTAGTACAAGAACGTGGCAGACTTATTTCGTCAAGAATTTTGCGCATTGAGCTGCAAAATTAAATTTAAAGATAAGCAAAAAGAGTAAAATTCTAAAAGCAATCGCCTAAAAGTAAATTTGATACCTACGTTCCAGAGTTTAAAAAAACTGGAACAAAAAATAATAATTACTAAAAAGTAAAAGTAATTGAAAGGAAAAAAAAAAACTAAAACTGGTATTGAGGAAATTCAACATTCAAAAAATTTAAACACGTAAAGAATTACAATAAAAACATTTTAAGCTCAAGCTAAATTAAATATAAAACACCAGAATAAATTACAAAGAGTGGCAGTAAATGGCAATTTAGCCTAACTCGAGCTTGTGCTTAAAATGTTTTTAATTCTTTACGTGTTTAAATTTTTTAAATGTTGAATTTCCTCAATACCAGTTTTAGTTTTTTTTTCCACAATTGCTTTTACTTTTTAGTAATTATTATTTTTTCTTCAAGTTTTTTTAAACTCTGGAACGTAGGTATCAAATTTACTTTTAGGCGATTGCTTTTAGAATTCTACTCTTTTTGCTTATCTTTATATATATATGAAATGGATATATATATGTATATATATTTATGAAATATATAGTAAAAAGCAATTTAAAGTAAAAAATTAATTATAGAAATAAGTTTAAAAGAAATTATAAATAATTTATATTGCTGCGAACTAATCTACAATATCATTTAAATTCTGAGAACATAAGTAAATCAAGTGCAAGTAGCAAAATCTATTAACAAATATAAAATTGTAATAAATTTTTTTAAATTCTAAAAATAAAAAATATGCATAAATGAATAATTGTTGAGCTGGCAGAAGACAGACTTATCAAAGAGAAGTTGCCCTCAAACCCAACTCTTCAATTATTCAATTCGTGTTTCGTCATTTATGTAGGCAAGTGTAAAATTAAAAACCAAAAGTAAAACCAAATGATGTGACCTACCAAAAGCAATTCAAACGAGTGGAACTTTTAGAAAAGTACAATTAAAGCCAATACAAAACAATATCCTTTATAATACCAATTTTTTTAGAAAACCAATTTAATTTAGAAACTCTTGCCCGCAAAAAAACTTCCCCGACACGAATATGCATATAAACAAAAAAGATACAGAAAGTATTAACATACTAAAAATAAACTAGAAACTAAATTAAATAATACTAAAATAATATAATAAAGGCAATTAAAAAGTAGGTTTTAAATTAAATTAATTAATTTACTATTATTTCTATTGGAGTATGGACAAGTAGCAAGTCAAATTAAGTGATGTAAAGTAGTGTTCCTTCTATTTATAAAAGAGGGCGCTAGTAAAAGGTAAAGTTGAGTGATAAGCTGCTGCATGTAAGAACCATTTAAAAAACTATTTAAAATTATTATGCTGCAAACTATATGTAATGTAAAAAGTGTGTATACATACATATATATATATATATGTATGACTATATATATATTAATGAAATGGATAAATATAAATATATATGTATGTATACTCACATTATCAGTCCAAAACATTCCGGTACTGGATTAATGAAAACTTCAGATGAAGGTTTTTAATGTTTCAAGTACATAGTACTTGAGTACAACGCGCAAAACGTCCAGAAAGCATATGAAACTGACAGAAAAATCCTTCTTTGGGATATTGATTAGCTTGAGTGTCACTGTGGGTTGAATGTGGATTACGTCGTGATAGCGTTGACCCTTCGTGTAAAATTTGATTTTCGGGTATAGAAAAGACATCAGACGGCTCCAAATCGGGTGGATTCCGAAGGTGGTTGAGAACTGACACATGCTTTCCCGTTATAAACTGCACCATAACTTCAGCCATATGAGCAGGCTCATCGTCGTGCAGCAAGTTCCTTTCCATCGAACAGCAAGTTCCCTTTCATAAACGAATCCGCTGAATCCTCGTGCACAACCAATCCATGACACCTCGGAATTGTATTCCCAAATGATTATATTCCCCTCAAAAAAGCAATCTATCTCGGAACCTTTTGGACAGATGGTGTATTGTATATACATATGTGTGTGTAGGCGATAAGTGTGGAAACAAAGAAAGAAGAGAAGGTATTTTGCGTAAATTGTTTCACACACAATATACTGTTTGAGGAACTCCAAAATTAAAGGTAAATTTTGCTTAAGCTGCTCTCAATAAACCTGGTAATCTGTGGGGTTCAACTCTTTAATCCTTAGTTCTAACTCCTAACCCCACGAACACTTAACAAGCGAATATTCGCTTAAGTATGTAAACAGAATACGTAAGACTTGAGAAAGGTTTGAAACCCTTTATTACTCAATATAATTACAATCAGTTCCGGCTTGGAACTTCATAATAAAGCCGCCACTCGGGCTTGAGCTTAAATACTAATAATTTGAACTAAAATTATCTTAACTAAAGCTCTTAAATAAATATAGCCGAAGCTATCAAAATTCATTTTCATTTCATTTAGATTATTGTAAGCATCGACTTTATTAAGACATCGACGAGTATTTACTTATAGACTGTCCTGGTTCAATGCGCCCCACAGCACGCCAGCGCTCAGAATCTTCCATTCGTCTTCTGGAAGTCATAAAAACACGTATGTCTTGAAAACAAATTGTACGAACACTTTTTATCAGCACTTACAACCCTTCATAAAGCTGGCTTCTTATAAGACTGCCTTTTTTGCATATTTCTTGACATGAAAGCGCGATTGTCTGTTACCTAACATATTTGCATACTTTCATCGACTCTGCAGCGAAGTGCATCCTCTTCAATTCTGATTGGCTTTCGCGAATTGGCATTTTCCTCTCCGTGCTTAACTTTTGTAAGTGAGTGTATTTTAAAACATTAATACCTGAACAATTAAGAAGTAGTGAATTCACCTTTTGTTTCACTACATATATTTCAAATTAAAAAAAAAATGTTTCATTTAAGTTTTGTGTACCAACAAGGTGATCAGTTTCATAGAAAACAAGTTTTTCCCCTTATTTTTCTATGAATTTTATATCTGAGGTCACGCTAGGAAAGGATTAAAAACTCCCAATATTTAGTAAAATTTTTGCCTCCTTACTATTCTTATCAGAAGGATTCAAGAGCATTTTAGGATTAGGATTCCAGAAAATTTAGGGCTAATTTCATTTAAAAAAAGAAATAAAAATTCTGTTAATTATTTCAAGTTAAGTAATAAAATAATAAATTACAAAAAATAATGTAGATTTAATGCAAGCAATGAACATTAATTTACAGTTGATTTATTCTATGGATAAGGCTTAGGGAGAAACATTAGGTCATTAGTAATTAAATAAAAAGAATTACAAACAATAGTTCCTTTTATTTCGTACAAGGAAGTAATAAGTATAGAAAAAACATTGCAAAAAATACAATTAAACATTATTGAAATAAATTTTAAAATAAACCTTATTTGTGGCAAATTAAATTTTACGAGTATAATTTTCAAATACATTATAAATTTACATACAACGGGTATTACATACATTTACATACAAATTTCGGGCATCATATTTCAACGAAAATATTTATTTTGGCCTCTATCCAAATGCAATTTAATGATGGCTTTGAGTAATATTCGTACGTAAGAGCAGAATAAAAGACTTTTATTACCCCCAAAATTATAAAACAGATCTAAAATGGATTCTGAAGAGTTTTTTGTGGCATCTGTGTGTACGTACGCATGTATTTATGTATCTCGCATGACTCAAAAACGAGTAGCCTCAGAACGTTGAAATTTTGTATATAGGACTGCTATAACATGTAGATGTGCACCTCTTATTTTGGTTGCAATGGGCCGCGCGAAAAGTATATAAATTAATGTATGTGCATATATCACTCTATTACTCGGCTCCGTGAGCTCAGTTTCTGTATTCTTATACGTTTGTAAATTATGTATTTTTTTGCTTTCAAACCGATTGAATTATGTTGTTCTTATCTTCCGGTTAAGGTTTTTATGCCTTTAGTTAACTTACATGTTATAGTTGTAGAATTATCAACAATTTAAAAGTTGCTTCAGTGCGGCTAAGCCTAATTTTTTTTTACCATAGCAGCCATATTTGTTTACATTTGAAACTTAGCAGAATATTGCATTAAATCAGTTTCTGCACCTTTAGTGTCTTTTTGACAAGTGGGACCAAAAGGAAACTTTTAGTTTTGTGAACCGAAAAATCTGCCTTCTTTCCTGCTGGGCGAATTGCTTGTTTTTGCGTAGAAACTGTAATTTTATTTGTAAAAATTGTTTTTTAATTGTTTTAACTGTATTTGTTGTTTTATGTTTTTCTATATCTTTCAATTTTTAATGAAGATATTTTGAGTTTTTATGTATTTTTGCTTTGCCGCGAAGTGAGAACTGAATTAATTGAATAAGAAATATATCCCTAATGAAATTCGAGGAAATAGGTTTAAACTAAAGGCAGGAAAAAATGCAGATAATTTAATATTTCGTACAAGTTTTTTTTTAAGTCATGTGTTGCACACAGCAGATTTTTTAAACTAGTAAAACATCTTTTTATTTTCACCACTTTCTAAAAATTTTCAGTTTTTTATTGAAAGAAAAAAAATGAAGAATTTGTTGAGTTTGAAAAAAATTCAATTTGCTTTTAATTTATGACTATTCATTTCTCTTATTTTAAAGATTGTTGGTGTCGTCATCTGCCTAGCAGTTCTTCTTTCCATCGCTGCGTCACTTCCTCAAGATGACGGTTATGGAGGTGGTTTTGGAGGTGGTTTTGAGTTTGGAAAAAAATAATTTGGCTACAGAAGAAGAAAAGTAATCCGAATTGTGATCAAGACTTATGCATTTAAAGTACATGAATGTGATATATGTTTGAATTTCCGTGAAGAAATACAGTGAGCTTGCTTGAATAAACTGTAAGGTTTCTGAAATCTAGTTTCCCGTCATTTATATTTAGTTAGCTGTTATTTTGTGTTCGATTTTTACCTGTCGTTAGGACAGATATTTAAGTAATTTAATCATTTGAGAAGTTTATTTAGCAGTTATTGGGGGCCATATATTGCTCTTGACAATTTAAAATGTTCTTTTTAAATGTTTAAGAAAAGAAGCAAAGGCTATTAACATCCAAAAGAATTACTGTTTAATCGCTGTTATTAACGCGTTAGAAACAACGTCTTTTAACACAATTGATGTTAAATTTCGTTCCACGCTATAAGCCTCGTATTTTTAATCCAAAGAGGATTATTCTGTTCGTTTCGCGTGTCCCTGAAGGTTCCATTGTTTTCGTTTTGGTATATTGCATGATTCACTATAGATGTCCGATTTACTTTTCAAACTGTTGCCACCAAACGTTATCGTTCTGTAATATATTTAAAGAAATTAAATAATGAAGGATCTGCATAAATGTATGTATGTTTCTCGCATTGTAATAAAACAACGTTACTTAGAGACACACAATTTTGAATAACGTACGTTTCCATCTGAATATGGGCATCTGGAAACCCAAATTTGGAATTTTTTGTTATTATCTATTTTATATTTTGTAAACCTTTAACAAATTTTTGATGAACAAACTTAACGATTTAAATGCGAGCAATGGCAATACTCTGCGGGAAAAAAAACTTTTTATCTCCTGCGCGAGGAACTGTGTATCGGACATTGTAAAGATATGCTCATTCTAAAATTATTTTGCGATATTGTTGTTGAACTGAATTTTATGGTTTAAGTGGGAAGAACATGATATTTAATAAATAAAGATAACACACAAAGCGTTAAAAAAACGCTCCTCTGGACGTAATTTAAAATCTGAAACATTCCAGATTTTTTTTTCTTCTTGTTAGCATACTTTCTTTATCCTTTTAGCAGTACATTGTGTACGAACTTCATGCCTCCCAGTTAATTTTGGGTAAAATTACTGTCAAAATCACAAACGTTTCTTCATTTATTTGCGCACTAGTGTATAAGTAGTGTGTTTTGCAAGTCAGCGCCGTTCTGTTGTATACACTAATACGCCTCGCGCGGGCAGCAAAGAGTGCTTGCATCT
>KK117888.1:37905-48025 GCA_000611955.2 Stegodyphus mimosarum
CATTCCTTGGAAACAACTGTACTCAGTTGCAACTGTGTAGATAACCTGTACGGATTGTTCTGTGTCTTTAAAATGTTCAAGATTATGGAATGCGAGGTACGGTCAGTGATACATTTTTTTTGTCCTCAAGAAACCTATTTGCTGCAGATATTTACTGACAGATTTGTGAATTTTACAGAGCTAGTGCCATGAGTGAAGGTTAAGTGCGTAAGTGGGTCAGAGACTTCAAAGCTGGCCGCGATAACGTCCATGATGAGATCGCTGCGGTGGCCCATCTGTGATCACAGATCATATGGTGGCTTAAGTTGAAGCAAAAATTCTAGTCTAGGACGTGTAAACGGGGTTTAGTGAAACTGCTGGCCCAGAGATTTTGCTAATGGATGACCTCATCGAGCATTATATGGTGTCAAAATACGTGCAAACCTATCATATCACACGAATGTGTTGACCAACTTACTCACTCGATATAAACTCCATTAAGCGTGTGCGTGATGCCTTAGGACGCTGATTTTCAGCTCGCCAAATTAGTCCCCGCACTCCCTCTCCCCCAAGTTGAATAGTACACCTTTAGAACAGTGGCGGGCAATTCCACAAGACTGATCAACAATTTGGTAAAGTTAATGAAATCAAGATGTGAAGAATGCAAAACTGTTAGTGTCGACCATACACATTTTTTCCACAAGAAGTGACTTAAGGTTTTCATCCTTCTCCAATTTCCATAAATTTGGTTTAAATTTGAATATTTTACGACTAATCAACTGCCAAATATTGTAATTTATGTGAACTAATGCTTTTGTACAAACTTCTATTATAATTTTTCATTAAGTATCAGTTACGTCTTATTTCTGTCACTGTTCTTTAATTTTGATGACCAGTGTGTGTTTTACATGTATGCATATAGATTGAACTGTTGATCACTCGGCTCACGAGTCGGCGAAGGTGTGAGACCAGGTGTGAATTGGATACACTGCGTATCGAGTTTTCGAACGCTAGCACCTGAGACCGCAATGGTCTGCAGTTGAAGTTGGGATCAAGAACGAATTATCTGAGCTCAAAGCATTTAGGATGACAAAAGGTTGCTGGACGTAGGAACAGTTTAGTCGGATATCAATAATTTTCAGAAGTGTTTTTTAGGTAATCTGTAACGCAGAAATAACACTGGAAATATCAGAAAAATCGGTTTAATATTTTCCTTTGCTTAACTTTCATTAACAGCTCGATAACGAGCGACTTACGAGACCACGCGACTTACCATTACGAGAATTCGGCTTAAACTCCTGGTTAAATTATGTTACTAAAAGTGGTTTGGACGTCTTTGAGGACGTTGTTTGTTAGCTGTGCTTCTATTATGCCTCTATGCAAAGCCAATTTCTCGAAAATTAACAATGAAGAAGTGGAAGAGTTACTGGAGGACCATAAAAATGAATTAAATGAGAAAGAGTTGAAACACCTTCAGAAGTTGTAACAAGGGGCGATTATGGGAGAAATGTCTTCGACGGAAGAGGGATGAGGATGATTTCTTTCACTGGGCCGAGAAATGTGGGCTAAATATGTAAAGTTACATGCAATTATATGACCCTGATAAAGCAGAAGAAAGCTAAAAAAAGCCGTTTCAAAGCTAACTCCATTTTTTCTTTAGAGACATTTTAAAACTTAGACATCAAGAAATCACACTGGATTAATTTTGAGTGAAACTGAGGTCCAGTAAGTCTCGGCCACAATGCACAGCGCAAAAGGCAAAGAATATACAAACGAAGCACTTCAGTAAGAGAGTTATCTTATGTTTGAAGAAAGAGGACTTTTCCAAGAAAGAATGTCATCTCTTCATTTAATCACTTTACATTTATGCCGTTCACTACTGTTCATAAGGTCAAAAGCAAATTTAACTGTTCGTCTATTTTATCTGTTCAATAGAGTGTTTACATTTTGTCTTAAATTTAATTATTTCTGTTATTTCTGTGTTATGAACTAGTGAGCAAACTGATGTGTAGGATTGTATTAAAAAAAGGTCCTGTGCTTCCGGAAAGAATTGATGCATATTACAGTAGTTCCTATATGAAAGCGCTTTGGTTTACGAACATTTCGGATAACGAATGACCCTCAGGAAAGCATTAAATTCTTGAACGGACGCACGGTCGCATACACATATGCACCCATGCACACCACGCATGCACCCATGCACACCACGCATGCACATACAAACAGAAATGCGTGCGTGGGGTGTTTCCATATACAAGATCTGTTACGAAAGTAATGCGCCCCATTTCTTCTGCCGAGACTATCCGTTGCAGAGCGTTGCCGCTTGCACGGAAGGGTGGGTGGAGTCTTGGGAACACAGCGCAACCAGCGCCAGTCGGCTCCGAGTTCCTGGAGAATCATATTGCCTGTTTCAGTCAATCCTTAGGTGAGTGCTCCGTCGTAATCAGGACTGAAAAACTCTCGACAGCGATACGCAAAGCTTTGTTTCAAACTTGAGGAAATGCCGTCGGAGAC
The DNA here is from genome assembly GCA_000611955.2 of Stegodyphus mimosarum. Lineage (NCBI taxonomy): Eukaryota > Metazoa > Arthropoda > Arachnida > Araneae > Eresidae > Stegodyphus > Stegodyphus mimosarum. The sequence continues at coordinate 40,399 of KK117888.1, forward strand.
TTTTGCGTTGCTTCAGTCCTGATTTGTCCCCACCCGACTTCTTTTTGTTAACGTAGATTAAAAAATCCCTCAAATATCAGTATTTGGGGACCCTGGAGAACACCAAGGCGGCTAAGACGTGGTTACTAAAGGACATCCCTGTGGCGGACTTCCAGGATGCATATAAAGCATGAAAATCGCTTTGGAACAAGTGTGCTAAAGCAGGAGGAATGTGTTTCGAAGGAATTGATTAATGGTATGAATCGGTTCAATAAATGCCTTAAAAATATGGGAGCATTACTTTTGGGACAGACCTTGTATGTGTCCATCAAACACAGGCATACATACACTGGTGTGCAAAAATTAAGGACGAAGTCGAAAAATTAGCATATCAGCTGAACGAAGAGGCAGAGCGGACAGAAAGACTAAACAGGAGATTAAGTAAGGGGATGTACGGTAGCACATGCGCAGATATGCAGGTAGACGTAATGGGGGAGTGTCTGAGTAGTATAAAGCATGTTGTCGGTGTAAGATCAGTATTTCTGGCAAAGAGATTGCACGCCGTATAGCAGTTAAAATCACACCGAGTTGCTGCCTCAGCGAGAAATGGCGAATAATCAATCTGTTAGACGACATCTGGATGTTTTTACCCGAGGTCGAATCATTGGGAAGTTGGAGGAAGGCCGCAGTGTGACAAGTGTGGCTGCAGAGTTCGGAATTGCTCACAGCATCGTTTCACGACTTTGGAGACAATTTCAAACTACAGGAACAGCTATCCGGGGGTTTAGTAGTGGTCGTCCACGAGGAACCACACCCGCAGATGACCGGTATATTGCCTTACAGGCCAGAAGAAACAGGCGGCAGACAGCGGGAGAAATCGCTAGACACACGACACAGGCGACTGGACGACCGATATCGCGTTTTACCGTGGCCAGAAGACTGCACGGTGGTGGTCTGTTTGCACGACGCCCTGTACGGTGTGTACCTCTAACGCCTGCCCATCGGAGAAGGCGTTCTCTGTGGTGCCGGGAACACCGGAATTGGAGAGACAATGAATGGGGACGAGTACTCTTTACAGATGAGAGCAGATTTAGTCTGAGTTGCGATTCTAGACACATACACATCTGGACAGAGCGGGGAACACGCAATAACCCCTTCAACATCATCAAAAGGGACTGTTTTGGAGGTCGCGGAGTTCTCGTTCGAGCAGACATAATGCTTGGTAGCCGGACCGACCTTCATATCTCCCAAGGAGGTTCGTCACCTGGGACTGCTATTGTAACGAGGTTCTTCTTCCTTACATGCGTCTTTTCACAAGGGCTATGGGTCCTCAGTTCCTCTTCATGGACGACAACGCTCCACCTCATCGCACAGTTACTGTCGAAGAGCTGTTGGAGAGTGAAGATATTGAACACATGGATTGGTCGGCAAGGTCTCTGGATCTAAATCCCGTCAAGCATGTACGGAACTTACTAGGGAGACCCGTGGCAGCACGTAACTTATCGCCAGTAACGATTCCAAAACTGCGATTGGTGCTACAAGAGGAACGAGCAGCAGTGTCTCAACAGCTCATTAACAACCACATATCCAGCATGCACAAATGATGTGAAACCTGCCTAGCAGTCAAGGGAGATCATATCCTCTATTAAAGACCAGATGTTTCTTGCTGGACACCCATCACAGGGATGTTTCGGCGTTCAGTCGCATTGCACTCCATGCTACTTTTTCAATAAAGCTTCTTTTTATCCCTCTGATTTCTCTTTTAGTAAATGTTGCTTACATTACTCATGTCCTTACGTATTGGGGATCTTACGGTATTAAATGTGTTGATTTGGAAAGCTTTTGTACCAAGTTATATTGAAAAAACCGTCTCGTCCTTAATTTTTGCACACCAGTGTATATGTATCATCACTTGTCAACGAGTTCGTAATGGATTGCATGCACAGATAACCGATTATGGCTTGATAAAATTTACTTTCAGAAAAGACTTCATTTCTGCAACCTTCCAGATAGAATTACTTGCACAGCTCTTCTCGAAACGACAGAGAGCAATGAATTATTAGCACTTCAGACCACAAAGAATGTTGAACACAAGACAATGCAAAGCGCATAAAAAAGCGAAAGCTCGCATGGTGATTTCTCAACGCTCTGAACTTCCAATCCAAAACTGAAAACTAATACTCTTTATGCACAATTTTTTCCGTCAATCAAAGAAATTTCCTGTAGCTTCGATTTCTTAATATGGCTAGAAGGCACATACAGTTACAGAGGACCGAATACAAGTACAGTTACTTTGGGTGGGATAAAGTTGTTGTAACACAGGGATCGTACCAAAATATTGCCAAGTAATAGCCAAATTGGCGAATTTCGCGACAAGAATTAGTCACCAAAACTATCGCCAGCTTGGCGTTAGTTATTTACCCAAATGTTAAGTATACTTAACCCTTTACTCTACGCTTCGCTTATTGAGCAGTTCATTCTACATTACAAGAGATACTATAATTTACATATAATTTTACTAAAACTGTTTGCATGTATACAAAATTCGTAACACTATATATATATATATAAAGTAGTACACGAACAAAAGAGACCTATGTGGTCAACAATTCTGCGCATTGAGCGGCAAAATTTAAAAATATTTGTAAAGAAGAGGAAAGTTCTAAAAGCTATTGCTTAAAAATACATTTGATACTGTAGTTCCAGAGTAAAAAAAATTACACCATGAAAAATCAATAATACAGTACTAAAAAAGTAAAAGTAAACGCAAAAAATCTTAATGTAAAAAGTGGAACCTAGACAAACTTTAAAAACTAAAAAGTGATGATAATATATATATATATATATATATAGCTCAAAGTAAAAAGCACTTCAAAACCTAATCTATTTGTGCGCTGATTCCAGAAACAAGTGGCGGTAATAATGCAAAATAACTTAATATCAATTAAATTAAGGCATATATATGCTATATATATAAAGTAAGAAATTTAGAACTAATTTTTCACAAAGACAAAATTGAAATTCATAATTAATAAATTTTTACTTAAATTTCATTCAATTAACAAAGTAATCTTTTTCTTTGCGAAAAATTAAAATTTTCTTTGAAGTATTTACAAGTTTTTAGGTGTCAAAATTCCATTTTTCGATCCAAATTTTAGCTTTTTGAGCTATTACTTTCTCTCCAAGGTTTTTTTAATTTCGCCGATGAAGCCAAAATGGAAAACTTGTACGTCGCTACTACAACTTTATTATTAGTTTCGATTGAAGTCTATTGAATGTGCTCGAAGTCTTTTAATGTCTTCTTGTGAGTTTTAATTAGTCTTTTTTCCTAAGTTATATAAAGTTTCATATTGTTTGGATTATTTGCTCTATGTTTAAAGGCAAAAATTTGGATTTAAATTTTTCGCCTTCGTCTTGAATTCTTTAAATAAAACAGAATTCTGTGTATTTAAGGTTCAAGATTCTAATTAGAATTTACTTTGTTTTTTTCCTTGCTTTGGGAAAGGGCCAGATTTTTCGGATGAACTATTATAATTAAAATACATCAAAATGGTTCTTCGGCTAATTCTGGATACAGAAAAGCAAGGATTTTTGTAGAAGAGAGATGTCAATTGATTTCAAAGTTCCTCGCCCTGACAAAGTGACACTGAAGTTGATTGAATTCCTCTTCTTGTTTATATTCTTTATTCTTTAAATTTAATGGATTTTTTAATGAAGTATATATATATATATGATGTACCAAATGTAGTCGTAGCTCAAAGTATCAGAAAGAAAAGAATCTAAAGAAAAAAATAGGATTCGCTTATTAATTTACATGAAAAACAGCAGTTACAAAAATCAGATCCCCGGAGTAAATGAAAAAGAACAACTAATAACTTTTTATATTGAAGTTTACCCCATCGTTACATTAATGAAAAGACCCCTCGAGTTTTCTTTGTGAGTCCTTTTATAAACACAAGAAGACACAGAACGATACAAGAATATAGTGATATATAAGTGACTATAAATCACAGAAGTATTAAATGAAAAACTGAAAATTATGCTCATACTAGTACAAAATGAGAAATACAATCATGCAAAATAAGATGTATAGTAATAAAAAAATCTGATGTGTACACCACATGATTTCCTTATACGTAATATTAAAATATACGCGTTTTGCATTTCATTTAAGCTTATTAGATTGAATTAAATCTACTTCGTCAATAGCTCGTAAACCACAATAGAATAAATGCAGTCTTTAAAATTCATTATATTTGTTTACCATAGTGACACTCTGGCGCCAGCTTCACTTAACAGCGTTACATTTCATTCGCTTTATAACTCATCAGAATGCACAAAAATTATGTATATCTTGTGGAGAATTACGTAATCGTTGACAAATATTCTAGTCAAATACTATAATAAATCTAAAACGACGTGTAAAAGAAATTAAACAAACAAACAAACAACAACAACAACAAAAGAAACAGTTTTTCACAGACGATCCAGTATTTCTCATTTAATTAATTCAGTTCTCCCTTCGCAAAAAGGCAAAAATACATAAAAACTCAAAATATCTGTATTAAAAATTACAAAGTAAATCTTAAACACTTATTTCCTCGAATAAATTCCAGAATCGATTAAGCATGATTTAATTTGTGATAATAAAAGAAGGCGTTATCTTTGTTCTTGCAAAGCTTAGTGTCTCTAGATTGGCAACAAATCCAATATTCTCCTAAGTTCAAAATGTGAACAAATATGTCCGCCACGTGAAAAATGATTAGGCTTAGCCGCACTTAAACAACTTTTAAGTTGTTGATAATTCTACAAACCTTGCCTGCAGAATTACTAAATTCATAAAAACCTTAGCCGGAAGATAAGAACAGCATAATTCAATAATTTTTAAAGCAAAAAATACACAATTTGCCAACATATAAGAATAAAAAACTCAGCTCACTGAGCCGAGGACAGAGTATACATAAATTTATATACTTTTGGTGCGGCCGATTACAACCAAAATAGGAGGTGCACATGTACATGTTACAGCATTCCTATATACAAAATTTCAACATTCTGAGGCTATTCGTTTTTGAGTTATGCGAGATACGTACATACATACGTACGCACAGACGCCAAGAAAACATCTCTTCAGAATCCATTTTAAGTGAGTTTTATAACTTTTTTGGGGAAAAAAGAGTCCTTTAATCTGTTCTTACGTACGAATGTAACTCAAAAACATCGTTAAATTGCATTCGATAGCGGTCAAAATGGATATTTTCGTTGAAATATGTTACCCAAAATTTTTCGCGATTAGAGTACTTCCTTTTTACTTCGTACAAGGAAGTAAAAACAATATAAAAGGAATTTTCTTTCCCATAAATATAGCAAGCGAAAGCTGACCTCTTATCGTATTAGCCACGTTATAAAACTATACTTCTGGTATACGTGTTTAAGTATTTTATTTTTGTTCCTTTGTACTTGGGTATACTAGAAACATATGATAGACATCGGGATAGGTATCGTTAAAGGCTTTAAATTACGCACCAGGATTAGTCAGCACCTGATTTAAGACAAAGTCTGAAAAGTGACGTTTTTCTGAAACATTTGATAGGAACTCCAGATGTGCACATTTAGTAACACAAAGCCCGATCACTTATATATGTGTTCATTAATTAACTGGATATCGTTTGATACTAAGGCAATATTAGTGGCGATCTGAAAGCAGTGGGAAGTTGGAATGGCGCGGAGGCAACTTTCATAAGTAATTAATTAACTTGTTCTTTTAATTAATCAATGCTACACTTCCACAGCACACAGCAAGCCCAACCCACCAAAAAAAGATAGCTCAGTCAAAAAAGGAATTTCATTCGCGGAAATGACGAAAAAAAATACTCAATCCTCAAAATCGGAAATAGGTTCTCAACTCCCAAGTACGGCTACTGCTGCACAGAGAAATCCAAATGCTAAAAATAATTTTAATGTTGCTGACATCAGCACAGCACTAAAAAATTTAAATATGAGTACAAAAAGTAATGAAAATGATACTCCTATTGGAAAAAATAATGCTAACTCTCCATCGGAGAGAAATCAATATTCAGAAATGTTTAACTTTATCAAACATATCTCTGAACTAAATAATATCTTTGGTTTCAGAAAAATAAGAATTATGAATAATGTATTTAAAACTTATATGCCTAAAATGAAGGAATTATCTGATCCCATGGACAAAATGTTTATGTTGTTTGAAATTATGAATGAAATTAATAATGTATCAGAGTAATTGCAATATACCTCTTAACATAGTAACATGGAACGCAAATGGATTGCTCCCTAAAGCATATGAGCTTAAGGAGTTCTTACACGAATTTACCCCTGACATTCTCCTCCTTCAAGAACACATGCTTGGCCCACAAAGTAAATTTTATGCAAGTAATTATATCACGCATCGATGGGACAGACCCATCACTGGAAGATTTTCAAGAAACGGCAATGCAAGAGGAGGACTTATGATCCTAGTTAAGCGCTCCATTTCCCATTTTTTAACACCACTGCCACAGCTCTTAGCCATTGAGGCCCTAGCTATTACACTCACTCCAAACACAGCACAACCAATCACTGTTATCTCCACCTATTTTCCAATACATACTCCCGCAAGCAGTGTTAAAAATGATTTACAAACACTGCTTAACACAAACAATCGAATCATTATAGGTGGAGACTTTAACGCACACCACCGCGAATGGAATTGCTGGGATATTAATCAACATGGACGCATTATTCATCACTTTGCTCAATCAGCCAACATAAACCTAGCTTTTCCAGCAAAACCAACACACTGTGGGATTGGCAGACCATCGGTCATTGACTTTTTCATCTTAAAAAATATTCATCTCCCAAGCTTTATTGATAGCTTGGATGAAATGTCATCCGACCACAACCCGGTCATGATGGAAATAAACACCAATTCCTACAGTACACCACACAAAAGAGCCCTTATTACAAACTGGGCGGGTTACGCCAAAGCTCTCAACAACACCCAGTACCCAACATTTGCAATACATACGGGAAATGAGTTAGATGCCTATGTGGAGGAGTTTACAGAGGAGATGCATGACGCTCTACTCAAAAATAGCACCCTAGCCAGAATTGAAAAAAGATACAAAAATAGTACAATCAGAGAGATAACAAGGAAAAGAAATCAGGTCAGAAAACAATGGCAAAGATTCAGATGTCCAGAGGACAAAATTATTTATAATCGCCTCAAACAACAAGTCAGGACTCTTTTAAAAGAACATGCACAACTTGACTGGGCCAGATATTTAGAGTCGCTCTCAGCAGACGATAATTCGATCTGGAGCGCGACTTCTAAATTTAAACGACGCAACACGAATATTCCGCCCATTAACGGCCCCAACGGGATCGCTTACACTGATTTTGAGAAAGCTGAGTCTATTGCAGATCACTATGCTTCTCAATTTCGTACACACAACATATCACACCCTCAAACAGAACACCTTGTTTCGTCCCTCATTACACAATTCCAAACAAAAACAAACAGAAACAACATCCCTCTAATCATGCCTTCAGAAGTTAGTAGATATACCGAGAAGAGAAAAAATAGAAAAAGTCCAGGACTTGACAAAATCAGTAATAAAATGATTAAAGA
>KK117889.1:0-10890 GCA_000611955.2 Stegodyphus mimosarum
AGTGCTCACGTCTGTTCTACGCTTTATAGGACTATGCGACCTGGTCGCCTCCGACTTCTTTCCCGCTTCATCACGGACTTGATTTATTCTAAAGTATCATGTTTTTATCATCATGCGCCCTCGTGGCATACTTATCATCGAGCCTGCGACGCCGCACAAGTTAGCGGCAGTCCGGCAATACTGGACATGAACGAATGAATGAATTCATTATATACACTCAAGAGCCAAAACATTATGACCACCTGTCAGTAAAGAGTTGGGCCACCTTTGGCGGGCAACACAGCTTCAACCCGCCTTGGCATGGATGCCACAAGTCCTTGATAGATGGCCGGAGACATATTGTACCAGATGTTGTAGCAACGGTCACGCAAATCCGAGATATTGCGAATTGGTGGTCTTTGACCTCTGAGCTTCCGTCCCATGACATCCCAAATGTGGTCTATCGGATTTAGATCCGGTGAGTTAGGCGGCCAGGACATTAATTGTAAATCAGCATCATGTTCCTGGAACCACTCCAACACAATTGTAGCCTTGTGACACGGGACGTTGTCCTGTTGGAACATTCCATTTCCAGCTGGAAAAACAGAGGCCATGTAAGGGTGCAACTGGTCCGCAATGATGTTCAGATACCCTGTAGCATTCATGGTCTGCTCTACCACAACCACGGGTCCCAGAGACGCCCAAGAGAATGCACAGTAGGTCATACACCGGCCTGTGTATGACCTACTGTGCATTGAGGGAGCAAATGTTCGCCTGGAAGACGGCGTGTCCTGACACGGCCATCGGCGTGATGAATGACAAACCGTGATTCATCTGACCAGACAACTCTCTTCCACTGATCCATGGACCAGTCGCGATGTTCGCGGGCCCAGCGCAGGCGCAGTTGGCGATGACACTTGGTCAGCAAAGGCACATGAGTGGGACGTTTGCTGCGTAGCCCCATATCCAACAGTATCCGCTGAACAATGTGCTCCGTGGCTTTTCTACTTGGCCCTGCATTGTATTCGGCTGTCAGCCGAGCCACTGTCTGGCTCCGGTTTTGCTTCATCATGCGAGACAGTCTCCGACGACCTTTTTCTTTGATAGCGTGTGGACGTCCAACACCATGTCGTCTACTGCTGGTTTCACCGTCATTCATCCACTTTTCATACGTACTAACAACTGTAGATCGCGAATAACCCACGAGTCGTGCAGTTTCGGAAATACTTGTTCCGAGCCTTTGAGCCATTACAATCTGCCCTCTATCAAAGTCGCTTAGATCCGCAGCCTTTCCCATCACACACAGAAGTAAGAAAAAGGTTAGAAAGTCCCCCTTTTTGAAGTATATTTACCGAATTCCATTAAATCATCTGTCTACTATGTTGCTAAGAATTGAAAATTAAATAACAGATTAATATTTATTTTATTTTTATATATTATTATTATATATCTTATATTGACTTTTCTGTCTATTTTTTGACTGGATCAAATTTTGAAATAAATTTCTGATTTGTTTTGTCAATTTCAATCGCTTCTGCTGAGTCGTTTTTGCAATGATAGTACAATATTGCATCAAATACGAGTTTTCTCATTTCATACTTTTTTATTCTGACAGAAAATTCAGGGTGGGTTCATAAGGAAAGGGCTTAATGAACAAAGTTCACATTTTTGTCTGCGTTTATTAACCAAAATATAAGATTGAATGGGAAATAGAAGCAAAGAGACTGAAAAACATAGAGGAGCTTAAAATTCCAAAACGAACGAAAGTGTAGGAAATTAAAAGATGCGAAATAAAGCATATTGAAAAAAAACTTTTTAATTACTCGTTTTTTAGAAAATAAAATAAAAAAAAATAATAAAATTTCATCGACGCCTCGGTTTAAAATGCTGCTAGTGGGTTATCAAATTAGAGTATTTGGATATGGAAAACGCACGACGGCTGTCCTAAGGGAAGGGATGTTTTCGTCGATGACTTGCCAAGCGAAATTAGGTCGTATTCACGTTACATAAGCGGAAAGCCACAAAAAGCTCCATACGCTCAAGCCGTTCTTCTGGACTCTAGATCGAACTACCAATATTCAGCTGTCTACTACTCGACCACAAGTGGGGCCCCTACTCCACATATCACGTAATTTAAAGTAACACAGATTTTTTTTTTCATCATTGTTGATTGTTCGTTTTATTGGATTTGATTATGGCAAAGTACGGAAAGGTTTCCCATCTAGGAGAAGGGATGCCTTCATGGAGAACATTTTAAGGAAAATTAATTCCCATTCATATTATACAATAGAAAAATCGCTTTCCTTGTTGAATTAAATAAATTTTTAAACTGTAGCTATCTTGGGTAGAGACCAAATTAAATAATAAAAGAATTTACATAAAGTTCAAAATATATACGTTAAAGTATATGTGTTTTAATTATAAGTATTTTAAAAGTAATGAGGACACTTTATTTGAAAACTGCTGTAGAATTTCGACTTTAGTATCATATGATCAGAAATGTTGGAATAATTTAAGAATTACTTTTTGCTTTTCCATGCATTCTGATAAAACTTCGCATATTAAAGATTTTATATATATACATATGCATGTATGTGTATATAATTTCCACACAGGGCATGATTTTGAGTATCATATTTTTGAATAAATGCATTTTCATAATATCGAATTAATAAGAAGAGAAACATGCCAAAATTAAAATTTGTAAAAAATGCAACTTTAAATTCGCGTAGATTTTAAATAAACATTTATCAGTTTCAAGAGCGTACTAGCATAAGTCTTTTTTCTTCAGGCGAGAAACAGATTTAATACAATTTGCCTGCTCAAGATCGCTCTAGAAATCGATAGAGTATTATATCCTCACGTATTTTTTACACGATGTTTTTAGTTGCAGGCTGCGTAAATTAAAAAATATTCCTGCAACTTCCTCGTTTCTCAATGCGTTCAGATGACGCACTCCTTTCACTTTTCAAATAGATTCATCCACGTTATGACGCCCACTAGCGGCCGAGCGGTAAAGACGCTGAACACTGGTAGTTCGGTCCGAGGTTCGAATCCACTTTTTTCTTCAGGCAAGAAACAGATTTAGTACAATTTGCCTGCTCAAGATCGCTCTAGAAATCGATAGAGTATTATATTCTCACGTATTTTTTACACAATGTTTTTAGTTGCAGGCTGCGTAAATTAAAAAATATTCTTGCAATTTTCTCGTTTCTCAATGCGTTCAGATGGCGCACTCCTTTAACTTTTCAAACAGATTCATCCACGTTATGATTGTTTTCGTCTTACTGACAAAAATAAATCCTCGCAAACTACCTGTGCAGGTAACGCCGAACCTTTCCCTTCTAAATGTTGAAATTTATGCCTAATATAAGAAACGTCGAAGTAAGAGCGAAGTAAACCCGAACTGGCATTCAGTCTATGATTTCTCTAAGACAGTTACACATTCCTCTTCTCTAATTATTTACAGATGTCTTGGAGCCAGCAGAGACAACTCTAAGAACGGGGGAGAATCAACTTTAATATTATACAGGGAAAAAATCATTTCTTATTTAATGTAATATATTTTTCTCCAACACGATTCAAGACGTACTTATTTAAAAACATTTTAATTTAATTCTGAAACTATATATCCGTTCAAGAATATGTTCCTAGAATTTATAACAAAAAAGGCGCTTTTATAGGGAAATTTTTCGAAACAATTTTAACTTTGAAAGTACAGGATCGTAAAACTGCATTTTGATTTTTTCAGTGCACTGAATTAGGCGAAATTCTTCTCACGTTAATTTGTAAAGACATCAGTTTATTTAGAAGCAGGAGAAATGAAAAGTGAGCAACGCCTTCGCCGGGACTCGAACCACGGACCTCTGGAATACGCTCCGAGCGTGCTGACCACTACACCACGAAGGCATGCGAAGAAGGCGGGAGAGATACTTTTTAAAGTTAGAAATACTTAAAGGATTAATTAAAGAAACTGAAAAAATTTATATTTTGGAAATTTTCTGTGTGTGTATATAGGGAATTTAGAAAAATTTCAAGTAATTTATTGATTTTTCAGTACATGATTTAAAATTAGCATTATAAAAATTTAATATGGAAAAGAAATTTTTAATGAATAAAATCATTCAAAAATCTAGATAATCGTACAGTTTGTCCGAAAACAGTTCATCGTGCCAAGCTTTTCGCTTTAGACGATCTTTTATCATTGCACAGTACTTCATGACATTGTTTTCTTTTCGTAAATCTCTCTCTCTCTCTTGCGACGGAGGGGGTCACTGAGGGTCTTAATGGGTAGCATAGAGCAAAGAATAAAAGAATATTTTATTTTTATCTGAAAAGGTATTTATAATAACGAGGAATAGAAAACAGAGCATTAAAGTTAAGATTTTGTTAGCAAAAAAGAAAAATGCAAAACTTGTAAATATTTAATTTCACAGGAAAAAATTTAATTTACTACTCTATCATCTAAATTCGTTTTAATCAACGTGCTTTCAGTTATCATGTAAAGAAACATTTTTGATGTAGACTTACCATGTAGAAATAGATTTGATATAGAAAGATTTGATATAGAAATAGATTTTGTAATAATAAAAATCAACATCGTTTGAAAGCAATGCTAATGATAAGAAAATGTTATTGATTAGAATATAAATTGAAATAATTAAAGCTAAAATAAGCAAAATTAGTAGTTTATTAAACTGTATGCTAAAGTTATGGGTTTTCATTTAGTACATAAATTACATACATTTTTATTTGTATAATACGATGAGTAGAAAATTTTTGATGACCGAATCTTTTTCGCCTAATTATTAGTCCTATTATTCTTTTTGCTACGTAATACAAATGAGTAATGGTACAAAAATCGAATCAAAAGGTAATTTTCTATTAATTTTATGTTTGAAGAATAACTGCAGTTTTTATGCTGACTTTGTGAAATATTTTATTAAAACATGGAGAATTAAAAGTAAATAATCTTCCAAATAGAAAAACCAAAAACGCAAAGCAATATCAATTTTAAACACATATTCATAAAATATTCATAAAATACGTACGCTGTTTAAAATCTTGCTTAGTTACGCAGCCAACACGGCGATAACCGTTAAATCTGGTATACATTCAATTAAGTCTTTTTTGTCATAACGGGAGCCTGCTGGACAAAAGGACAGGGACACGACAATATGCCCCCCTTAACGACGGTCATTTGAGCGGGAGGGGAGGCAACTAAAGAGAGCGAAATGACTGCCGCTTTTAGCATTAATCTGGTTACAGAATGGGCAGAAGGAATAGTAGAATTTGGTTTCTTTTCAAGACTTGAGAAGAGGAGATTTTAGTAGAGGGTCTTGGCCACTGGGGCCACAGTAGGAGCGGTTTGTATGTATCTCAATTAGAACCGCTGTTACGCACACATGACTTTCCCAATGCTAAGTCTATGCTGTACGCCTGGAGTTTGTGTTCCTCTATCCGTCCAATCAAGAAGGGCACAATTACAGTGGTGCCGGGAACATGTCAATTGCAATGTGCCTGACTCGGGCAATGTCATGTTTACTGACGAGTCAAGTTTTGATCTGGAGCCAAATGACAAGCCTATAACGATATGGCGTGAACAACGAACACGCATTCAGTCCCAAAACATCACCGAACATCACGCATTCCGAGGCGGAAGGATTATGGTGTGAGCAGGGATTTCATTATTATACCGCACCGACCTGTACATCTTTAAACGGAGTTCTTTGACGACTGTCCGGTATCGAAATGATGTCCTAAAACGCATCGTGAGATTGTACGCTGCAGCAGTTGGCCCTACTTTTGTTTTAATGGACGATAACGCACGTCCCCATAGAGCTGACATCGTGGATGACTACCTGGAGAGTGAAAGGATTGCGCGTATGACGTGGCCAGCATATTCGCCCGATCTTAATCCCATTGAAAATCTTAGGGATGCTCTTGGCCGTGCTGTATCTTCACGTTTCTCACCTCCAGCCACTCTTATTGAGCTGGAAACTGTTCCACAAGAAGAATGGCGATTGTTTAATTCTGCGGTAATTTACCATTTAATTGAAAGCATGGTCGCAAGGTGTAAACTTTGTATAACAGATGAGGGAGGATCACATACTTTTTTTCATTTTATGCTGTTTATTTTCACTTCATAGATAATTCTGTTTAAGTCTTCAGTCTGTCATTATCTGATAACTTACAAAAATTTAATATTGTTTTCATTTCTGTATATAATTATTGGTTTTGTTTTATGCATAAATATATATGCTACTTTCCTGCGGAATTACGAATTTTATGTCAGTCAAAGCAGTATTTGCTGATTTTTTTGCTTTTTACATCTTCGTGCTTAACTTTTGGAAGTGTATGTATTATCGAACAATTGCGAAAAGCGACTTTGCCCGTTCCTTGATATAAAGCCCAGGGGCATTTCTGATTTTAATTTTTGTGGAATTGATAAAGTTTCGTATCAAAGAACACGAATCTCACGTCTGAAAAGGCGAATTTAACAAGTCTTCGATAGCCAATCACATTTTGAAATTTAATCATAAATTTGACTTTGGGTCTGCAAAAACTATTCGGGTGAATTGGATTTTCTTGAAGATTTCAGCATTCTCAAAGATTTTTCTTGCTTAATTAAGAACTTTATAAGATATTTCTCCCTCTTTCTTAGCATACCTTTGTGGTGTAGTGGTCAACACGCTCGGCACGTATTCGAGAGGTCCGTGGTTCGATTCCCGGGGAGGGCATTGCGCATATTTCATATCTCCTGCTTTGCAAAAATACCTAATGTCTCTACAGTGGCTCCCCAAGTAAAAGGGGGTGAATGATGATTTTTCACCACCAGGATTTGGCGACTGGGTCCCCTAATCCCCAGTCGCGTTCCTGATAAAGGACTTTATAAGACGCGTAACCGAGAGGTCCGTGGTTCGATTCCCGGCGAAGGCGTTGCTCATTTTTCATGTCTCCTGCTTTCAATAAAACCTAATGTCTCTACGCTGGCGCCCGAACTAAAAAGGTGGTGGATGATGATTCTCCACCACCGCGATTCGGCGATTGTGTCCCAAAAAACCCAGTCGCCCTTTAAAAGGGGGAGTATATAAGGTATTTATCCCGCCTTCTTCGCATGCCTTCGTGGTGTAGTGGTCTGCATGCTCGACGCGTAACCGAGAGGTCCGTGGTTCGATTCCCGGCGAAGGCGTTGCTCATTTTTTATCTCTCCTGCTTTCAATAAAACCTATTGTCTCTACAACTTGATGAAATGGCCAGTACGAAACTGAAACTTAAATAAAAAAATTTTCTTTTCCTTAAATTCATATCCCAAATCCTTTTCTTCCTAATTCATTGCTTTTGTAGCACAGTATATTAATCACTGCGCAGCCGTAAGTGCGAATAATTGCAATTAATGTACTTGAGAAATTTGATGAAGCCACGAGATTAATAAATTTATTAAAGTTTATAAATGAAATTAGAAATGAAATTAGAAATGAATCAGGGACACATAATCAATAAAACTAAAAGTGATTTCTCAAGTCTACAAGAACCAGCACGCGGTCGATAAGGTCGAGCGGATAAGTCGTTGAACACTGGTAGTTCGGTCTGAGGTTCTAATCCCACGAATGAGCTGGCTGCATGGGCGTTTTCGTGGTTTTTCCTTGTGTGTAACGTATATACGACTCAATGTCCCTTGGAAAGCTTTCCAAGAAGGCATCCCTCCCTTTAGGCTTCTGGTTTGTATTTGATTATGGGAAAGCTATTTGAGGGTTATCTGCTGAAGGAGTTGCCACTGTGTAGGGCTTTCTAAGGGCAACTGCTCGTATACACGTTAAGCATGCGGAAATCAATGAAAACACCCTTGCAGCCAGCCCGTTCAAGAGATTCGATCCTCGGACCGAACTACCAATGTTCAGCAACTTCACCGCTCGACTGCTGCTGGGTCCCTCCCTTTAGGGAGATAGCCCTCAAGTGCTTTCCATACTCAAATAAACTAGACCTTAACTATGTGCAATACTTAATTAAATGATTGATTTTGAAATTATAAAATTCTACAACTCATCTTTTTAATTGCATCAGCTTATCGGATCGTCTGCTCATAGTAACCGCGTGGCAAATTGTAAAAAGTTTCGCCGTTTCACGTAAGAAAATATTTGTAATTTACTTTATAAATTATAGCAATTTAATTATTTATACAAAATTTAAAATGTTCTTATTGATATTATACGCGGTTTGTAATAATAATATTTTAATCATATTATTATTTTAAGAAAAATATATCTTCTACGTTTTTGCAGTCAGCTATTTTTTTTTTTTGTTGATAGTCTATATGTAATGTTGTTGTCGTGTCCATTACCACATGGAAGAAGGATTGCCACATGGAAGAGCCTACACCGAAGAGAGGTTGGACTTCTATTTTCCTACCCCAATTTTGAGGAAGAGCATCACGGGGGGGGGAATCCAGGGGTCTCCCACCAATCCGCACAAGAGGACATTCGGCTCGCTGCATATTCAATTCGAGCTGAGCCTCCGAGCGTGTAGCACGCTCTACAGTTTTCTGCTTACTTGTTTAAGTTCTGACCCAGTCCCGTAGGCGGTCAGTGATTCGCTACATTTTGATTTTTACTGAATAACTTTTGACTCCTAGGAGTCTATAAGTTTACCATGTCCTTCTTTAGGACAGCTGCAACAGAGGATGAATATACGGAACCATCTGACTCTGAACAATCTACGTTTTCGTTGCCTAATGCTCTAAGAAGAGAGGAATTCCTGAAAGACTCGAGGACTAAAAGAAAAGGAAAAAGAACTACAGAAGAAACGGGGAAAAAGTCAAAAATAAAGGAAAATGAGCCAAATAATAAAGGAAAAGAAAATGCATGTAGAGAAAGAATTATTACTCCTGATGATGAATATGCTAAGATGCAGATCCAATTATGTCAAGACATAGCTGCAGCAAAGACGGATGAAGAACGCGAAGTGATTTTAAAGAAATTTATGGAAGAAACTAAACACTTGGATAAAAAGAAACCCGAACAGATAGATAAGTAAGGACCCTGGATTGCCCCTAAAAAAGTCGCAAAAACACCCGAAAAACAGATACCTATGGAAATTGTCAAAGAAAATAGATTCCAGATACTTCAACAACTGATGGAACCAGCACCTGAGGGAGGAGCCAGAGATGAAACACCGCCCCCACCTATTGTGATTAATAGTGAAGCAGTCGACTGGATGGAAGTAGATGAACACCTTCAGACTTGCTGTATTAAACCCTATGAATGCAAATTGAAAGCGCAGTCAATATTTTTGTACTTGAAAAGTCTAAAAGATTACGGCACGGTTATACAATATCTAATGAGCATGAGCATACCTTACCATACGTACAAGTTTGAATGCGAAAAACCAGTTAAAGCAATCCTGAAAAATATTCCGGCATCATTCAAGGAAGAAGCTATATTAATGGAACTGAAAAGAAGAAAATTCCCTGTTACAAAAGTTAAGCAGTTTTCTAGAAAAGTTAAAGGACAAATCATCAAAATCCCGATATACCTGCTTGAATTGCAAAGAACTAAAGAAGGAAACTTAATCTTCAATCTAAATGACCTGTTTAGCTTCCCAGCAGTCATAGAAAAATTCACCCCGAGGAAACGGCCCATCCAATGTTTCAAATGTCAACAGTATGGTCATTCTCAAATGTTCTGTAACAACCCAACAAGATGCGTAAAGTGTGGATCACATCACAGAAGCAACGAATGCCCTATGAAACCAGAAGACAAACCAAAATGCATTTTCTGCGGCGAAAATCATGTAAGCAGTTATAGGGGCTGCAAAGAATACCAAAGAAAATTTGAAAAGAAAAACCTGATACAACAGCAGAAGACTCCCACTCTTACTGAAGAAAATTTCCCTTCCCAAATGAAAGCAAAAAATATAAGAAATAGGCCTCAAGTCCTATACAGCGACATACTGAAAGGAAACAGTAACCCATCAACAGAGCAGATTCAAGAGGTTTTCTCCTGGATGCAAGATGAAAAAATTAATAAGTTCTTGAGCACAATCATCACCCTTATTGGGATAATTAAAAAAGCAAAGACTCCAGCCGATAAATTACAGATTGGTTTCGAAGCTACAATGACTCTCATCAAATTCGCCGAAGACGAAAATTGAAGACTCTAACAACGAAATGTGATTACCTCCGACCAATAGGATTGGACCAAGGACCAAGGAAGGGGTCTATTACGGGGTACTTAGGCAATTTGCCTTTATCCCCACATCATCAAGTATTATATTATCACCAAAAGAGGGGTTCCGCAAAAGGTAAAAGATTTAGTGCCAAAAATTTGGAAAATCCAAAAAAAAGAAAGCTGCCTTCGCAGTGAAAAAAGGTAAAAACACTGAAGGACTTATTTTAGTAGAATTTTGTGTCGAAATAAGGGCCAGAATCAATTTTGAAGGGTTACATCATGAAATTTTGAAGCAGCTATTTTTCCTTGATCGATGGTCTTCATTTATTAATAGGTGTTAACAGCGCGTGACAGGAAGTGATTGCGAACTTCTTTCGCGCTCACTTCGGGTCTGGGAGAAAAAGAGGGTAGCGGGAACTCGTTAGGCGAGTTGTAAGATTTAAAGAGACAGGGCCGAACTGCCTCTAAGGAGAAACATTTTGAAAAATTTTAAATAGTTACTATTAACGTTGGGTGTTATGAATTTTGAATAGTATCATAATAAGAATTTAAAATAGTAGCATTGAATCCTTTATAGGCTTTTATAAAAATAATTTAAAGAGCGCCAGAACCCTTTTAAGAAGGGAACAGAAGGCGTTACAATAACAATCAAAAGATTGCATCAGTGGGTGCCCCGATTACGGGACACTGATAGTGGTCCTGGGTGAAGCTGCGCGCGCAGCGGATTCACCTAGGCGGGGGGGGG
>KK117889.1:17713-43078 GCA_000611955.2 Stegodyphus mimosarum
ATAGGACATTACGTGAATAGACATTTGGATTAACAGGGAAATTTATACAACGTCCGTATATTTAAAAGCTTTAAAATATGAAATTTAATTCTATAAAATTACTGAAAGTTTATAATTTAGATATCACGAATTCAATCTAGTTAAATTTTAAAAACGTAATACTTTTTAGATCCGCATCTATTGCTTTTAAATACTTTAGTTTGTTCATTAATAAAAGGCAGATTTATTACGAAAGAAATTGCGTTTTTCAGAATGGCAACAGGCTCGAACGAAAAGCGAAACAACACAAAATCGCGCTTCAAGAGTAATATGTCATCCGCAAAAATTTAAACACCTGTTTCTAAAATGATATATGCGAACTTCCTTTAGACCCAGATTAATAAGTATACTTCTTCTTAAACACCTGAATACCAGCCTAAAATACCTGAATTCTTCGAAATGGTTGTATAAAATTCTATGCTGTTTGAGTTCAAGCAGAAGAAATTGCTATGTAATGAAGCATTTTTCTAGTGAAAGATATAATAAAATATAATTTGCTCACACACAACCAATAAAAATGCTTATTCATTATCAAAAACGAAGAGAAAGAAATTGTGTGAACTTGTTTCCGTGAATGCATAGAAAGTTTCCGTACCAAGATTGTCGCCAAGATTCTCCTACACTGAGAAATTAAAAAGAACAAGAATGGAAAAAAAAATGTTAAAATCAACTTAATGTACTATTAAGAGAAAGTTTTACATTCGATATTTGCAGAAGAAATTCTATTTCTTTATCCAAATGACTTTGAAAGAGAGAAGCTTCACCGAGACAAAGCAACCAGTCATACTTCGAAAGGTATTACAGCCTTCCTTTGAAAAAATTAAGACTGAATCGGGTATCGAAGATCGGATAGCTTTTTTATTATTGTGACAAGAATTTGCAGAAAATACTCACGGTTTGTGTTGTTTCGAATCCAATTTACTGCATCTTCATTACTAAAATCGATTATCAGTAGCGCTCTGGAAAATCCAGAAATATGGCCAATTAATTTACACTACGATATAAATCTTACTCAAAATCTGAAGACACAAATTTATTTAATATTTGTTATTACTTGTCAAAAGATTAATATCTTCAGTAACGAAGTTTTATAATAAGAGTACTTGCTTTCTTTGGGAGTATGTATATACATGCGAACAATTTTTTACCTTAGTTGAAATTAATAAGTCTGCGAAAAAGACGAGACTGCCTGTGAATGGTTAGAAATTGCTAAGGAAGATACTTTCTAATAATAACTTTCGTCCAAGATTACAAGCTTTATGAAAATCGAAATGCCGTGAATTGTTGCAGCTGAAATGTGTAGTAACCTCAGCCCTCAGGGGGCCCAGCGGTAAAGTAGCTAAACAAAGGTACTGCTGTCTAAGGTTAGAATCTCGGTGAACGAGCTGGATGCAGGGGCGATTGGGTCGTTTCCCACATTTATAACTTCTATACGAGCCATTTTCCCTTAGAACGTTTTCCACGAAGTCATCCCTCCCCTTAGGCAACTACTCGATACACACGGGGAAGCCCACGTAAACGCTCATGCAGCGGGCCCCTTCGCGAGATTCGAACCTCGGACCGAACTATCAGTGCTCAGCGACATTCCCGCTCGTTCGCTGGTGCGCACATACTCCATATTGAAAGTAATTTTGCTATACCGGACTGGGGAGTTCTGCGCATGCCCGGCGCCATGACGGTTGTGTGTTTCGTGAGCTCGTTATTTTTATGAAATATTTCGGTACACAAGACCGTGTGGATTGATTCTGGTGTTGAACTGTGTTCCTGTATGCGTTCCGGTGGTGATATACAAGCAATTTGACGTTATAACAAGTGTAATCTGAATTTTGATTTCTTTTATTTCCTGGAGCCACTACGCTTAGGCTGACAGGTATGTTTACATTTGACATCGATATTATAGACCGTGAAATTAAACGGAGGTGTTGAAAACTTTTGTGCTTTTAATTTGAATATTAAGAGCATTTACTGGCTCTGTTTAAGCAATTTTACGTGTTTGATTTTTGCCAATTTCGTTAACTTTGTATCCCTGAATGAAGAGATTATTTGACAGTTATAGGGAATTCTTAGTGTTTTAATGCGATGTTTCTCATTTTCCCAGAATGCTAAGGTATTTACTTACGTAATTAGGGAAGATACGCATGATTGACTTTGTTACGTACAATAACTTTAAATCTATGCATTAGAGGATTATAAAATTGTTATAGGTAATTTTTGAGTTTTTTAGTTATGTTTCCTTATTTCAGGCTTATGTATAAAGGGCTTTTTCTGTTTTATGCGTTTTGAGGTATATACGAATGCTTGTGTGATTTAGAGTTTGGAAAAACGTTTTTAAACTTTGTACAAGAAACAGTGATTTTATTTATTATGATAATTATTTGGTGGTAAAAGTTTACAATTGGGTGCGCCTTCTTTTTTGGCGGTTCTGTTTTGACGCCAAGATCGACGCCAATAAGACACAATTTCCAGATGGCCGCTACACAAAACCAAAACAAGAAGTCAAAGAATTTCACAAACTGCGTGTCTATGTACACATCGACCTATTTTCACTTAAAAAAACAAAGAATTGCACAAACTTAGTCATTGTACATTGCCTTCACTTTGTCCATGTGCACATCGATTTATTTTTAATTAAATAAATCAAGAAGCTAAAACCATGTTAAAACGCTCATGGTAACCAGAAATGGGGTTTCATCGCCAAAACTGAACAAAATTTTTCGCCAATCGAAAGGGCACCCAATTCTACACTAGAGCCTATTTGGTTTATTGTACAGCTTTTTCTTCTTTTAATACATATCGTTTCCGTTCAGAGGAACATATTCTTATTAGTTACGAGAAACTATTTTATTTTAATTTATGGAAGCAACATTGCAACAGTTCAGATAGGAAGAAGGATTATCTAGCTTTTGTAGATTTGAAAGTGAAAAACCGCTTGCCGCGGTATCTTTGCAGGTTTAAATTGCAGAATAGCTGTCTTTGTTTAAATTGTAATGGAATTGGTAAATGTAAAATCTATGCACATGAATGCTCGTTAACTGATCATATTAGGAAAACATATAATTTTATGAAGTTCTTTTTTTGGAAGAGAATGAAATTTATTATGCAAGGAACTGTATGTGTTTTTTGAATAATAACCATTTGGAGGTTGGATTTCTTGTTTAGATATGAAGGGAAATTTATATGTGCTCGTCTGTGTTTTTGTGTGTTTTCCTTTTTCATTCGTTTGTTTACTAGAATTGCTTTTTTCTTATTTATAATATTTTTATTTTCTCATATTTTCCTGTTGTGCTCTTGAGGTCCATTCGGATATATCTTGATGGTCGTACGTTCCTTATTTATTTTTTATTTTGTTTATAAGTTTCTTTCTGTTACTCGGACCCTTATAACTCTCTTTTGGTTCCCCTGCTAGTAATTTTATTCTTTTTTTTATTTATGTCATTCTTTTGGGGGATATGGACGTATGGCTGGATGCCCCTTTTTATGGTTTTTCTTTTGGTGCGCCCAGCTGAGTCACAAAATGTTGTTTGATTAGGTGGATTAGAGCTGAGTCTCAATCAACCAAGCTGGCACATCCGATTGGTTCATTTTATACATATGCTTATTTTTATAACACCATAATTACCTAATGAGGTACTTACGTATTATCGCAACCAGGTTGGCGCGATTTGTAAGTTTGAGTAAAAAAGTATGAATAGAAAGAAAATGTACATTTATTAATTACAGATAATTTTTAATACAGTTTTTTTATATTATATTGTTTTAAAATATGAAATATCAATTAAACCCTTCCGGTTTCGAATTTGAATAAGTTACAGAATTATTTTTTCGGCGGAAATCTTTTGGCTATTGCTTTTAGCACTGATTGAAAACCGTCTTCGCCATTAACAGCTTGAGCTTGGCGCCATATAAATTCGATAAGGTATGAGTCAAGATGATGACGGGCTGTTCCTTTCTGTTTTTTGTTGCGCCGTTTGGCTGAGCCCCACATGCGCTCTACATGTTGTGTGTGAACGCTCGTGTTGGGATCCACAAAGTTATATTTGTGATTAACACTTCCATGTAGAAATCCAGCATTTTCCAACTCACGTGTCTTGTATCCTTTCCAGCAATCCGAATAAATGATGCTTCTTTCCTTGATATTTTCGCAAATTTTTTCCATGAGGGTAACGGCGCTTCTGTTAGGTACAGTAACCAAAAAAGTCTCTTTCGTTTCTCGGCAAATTCCGCCGAAAACCCATTGCTGTGGTAGTACAAGCCCATTGTTATTTTTTCTTTTTACAAATAAACTTTCGTCTATTTCCACAATTCCAGATGTAATTATTCCAATCTATAACAGTTTTATCAGCAATTCCCATCTCTTCTGCACAAAATTTAATTGAGGTTAACTCTTTACACCAACAATAAATGAAGCGCACCGCTGTCACAAATGAAATTCGGCTACCTTCAAACCAATTTCCGGTTTTCACACCCAAGTGTTGATTGCACTCTTCGACGTTACATTTCCAGAAGATTTGCTTTCCAAAACAGTTTCATTTTATGAGAATTTTTACAAGTACGTTCGTTCGGTATGATTCCATATCCCTGCAACAATTCAACAGCATCTTTTTCACTCGCAGTCAAATACCCATAGTTAAAGTATTTCAGAGCATTCAATCTAACCAGTAAGAAAAATAATTTCTTTACGAAAAACCACATATAACACGTAGGGTTGCCATTAGTAGGGTCGCCAAATTTGGCGATTTATGCGAATTTCGGCCTGGTTGCGTTAATACGTAAGTACCCCTAATGATTTCTTTCACGTTATTTTATACCTTACTATGTGTTCTATGCTATGGGTCAGTTTTGTTTAATTCTACACGTAACGTTTTGAGTAATCGGCATTTTTATAATTGTTTTTATAAATCATAATCAATGTATAAAATGTGCCATGTTTATATAGAAGTATGCATAACATGCAATATATATGCAACGTGAACTTTCAGTGTATATATATATACACATAACCTAAAACATAAATAGGAAAGTAAACATACAATATAAAAAGATAAATATAAAGTCGAGTAATACATTGCCGCTTTGTCATGATTGCATTATTTTTCTATGTTGTACAGTTGTTCATGAATTTTTCAAGTTTTTAAAGATTCATAAGTTCATTGGTAAAACTGCATATTACGGGCCAGTTTGGCGCATTTTCGAAAAGTCGCCAAATCGGTTATTTTCGCGCGTTTTAGAAAATCACTAACTCATCATATCGCCATATTAGATGGTTGCAAATTTGAATGAATCTTGTAAACATGCAAAAATATCTAAAACAGAAGTTCAAGAAAAACAACGATAAAGTATTTGAAAGTTAATAACTGTGCATTTTATGGCATCAAGAATATTAAAACTTTTCGTTATATACGTATAGCATTTTTAAGACAGTAGCAAAATGGAGTAAAACGTTTTAGCACGAAATTTAAGAAATTGTAATAAGCAATAAATGATCAGAAAGCATTGATTCATATTTAATTTAAAACTTTAAAAAAAATACAGAAGAAAAAAAAAGATAAAATTCAAAATTTCGATCAACTGAAACACGAGCAATAGTATAGTAAAAAAAAAAAGTGGTTAAACCATTTTAACTATATAATTTATATTTTTACAATAAATTTTTATTTAGTATAAATAGTAGAAACTCGCATTTGTTTATAACCACACTAAAATGTAACAATACAGTGGAGATTAAATTCAAAATGGCGCGCTCATTCAACGCCGACTCGACGGCTCATTTCAACCATGTCCTTAACCACATGTAACGGACACACACCTCCATTCACGCAAATCTGTCGCATCTTTCATTTCAAGTAAATTCATAATATTTTTTACACTTAGGACATTCGTACATATTCGCAATCAAACCATAATTTATGCACCATTCTACCACACATCTTTCGCCTTTATCTTGCAACCGAATCAAATAAGTAAAATCCACACGTTCGACTTTTTCGACGTCAGTCATTTTGCTCGCACAGTTTACTAGAAGCACAGTGAAATGACGAAAATTCAAAAAGCCCGTTTAAATGCTATAAACTGTAACCTTAAATCCTAACGATTTTCATGACGCCAAGAGGTTACCAGATTTGGCGACTGGCCCTTAATCTGCAGTCTAGCCAGTTCGGTAACTAGTAACATTCGGCGGATGAAATTATTGTCACTGCTGACAAAGTTCAGAATACTACAGGAAAAAAAAAAAATTAAAAATTAGTAAACTCATTGAATAGGAAACGTGTAAAAAATATAAAAAATAAGTGTAATGTATTTATAGTGCTGCTTTGTCATGACAGTGTTGTTATTCTAAATTTTATAATTATTAGTTCATGATTTAATTATTTAACAATTTTTTTAACCATGTTCAGCTGATGTAAGTGTCAGCATTGCTGAGAAATTTCAGACGATTGTGTAAAAGAAAAATAAACAATACAAAATAAAATAAAACCTAAAAGATATCAGATTTTACATTACGCCCAAAAGGACTTCGTTAACGTTTTGTGTGTTACGTTTATTTATTGATTATTGTGTTCTTCACATTAAATCATAAATTTAACTTCAACAGCAATACCATAAAATTATTAATTTAAAAACCATATATCTTTGGAATTTCCGTTACACAGTCTCTCGCCATGGAGATGAAATTTTCTTTTCGTACTGTGTTGCCATTGCTCGCTTTGAAATCCTTGAGTTTCTTAATCAGAAACTCATAAGTGCCTTACTACAAAACATGAAAAAGCTAATAAAACAAATTCTAAATTCAGATTTAAAATTCGGGCTTCCAAATGCTCATCTTCGGGTAGAGGATTACGTTATTCAATATTGGATGGCTCTAGGTACCTTTTTTTTATCACAATTCAAGAAACATACATACATTTATGCTTATTCTTCATTATGTAATTTCTTTAAATATAATACAGATCGATAATATTTGGTGGCAACAATTTGAAAAATGAAACGTCGTTTATAGAGAAGCGCCGCAAAATGGCAAAAGGAAATTAATAGCCCTTACGGGCTAAAAATAAAATCCGTTATGTAGTAATAACGTAGTGAAAATCTTAATTTAGCTTGGCTGACATACGTTGTTCTTCTCCACGTCGATTATGTTGATATTTCAGAAAGTTTTATTAACTGCTGTACAGTTTTTTTTTTTTTTTTGTAAAATTTTGCATTCCGCTTCTCAGTTGGTTGGCGAGTGTAGATGATGTGAGTCTGTTAATAGGAAGGGGAAGATATAATGTTCTGGGAATGCCTCAGTTTCACAGACGTAGATGCTTGGTTCAGAAGTATTGAAAGTACAAGAAATGGACCATGGCCTATTGTTATAAATCGTGTTAGCTGTGGAATGACTCAAGACATTCGCTTAAAACTTTTGTCATTAAGTTATATGTTATTCATTCTATTGCACCGGGATTCGATTCATTTCGTCATTTTTCGGGCTGTTTTTTTTTAGGAGTACCTTTAATTGGGAGGGAGGAACAATTGCTTTGGTGAGTACAGTAGAAGTCCAGAAATCCGCAATGCTTGGGACCAGAGGTTGTGCGGATTTTAGGATTTTGCAGATTTCGGGACAGAAAAGTCAAATCATAATATTCAGACTAAAAGTGCAAAATAAATAAGGCATATTAAATACATTTACTTAAATTATTATGTACGATAATATACATTATTTTATTATATGCTTTAAATTATTATATATATATATTATGTTATTCATTTATATTAGTGATTACAGGAATATTTTAAAGCATTAAGGACATATACAATAGAGACGTGTAAAAATAAGGGATACTAGTGAAGCATAAAGTATTTAATTTTTTTTACTTGTTTTAAACAGTTTTCTGATAGAGGTTTATTTTAAAACTTTAGGTGCTCCAGTGTAAGTTTTTTTTTTTTTAAATTTTACAAGGTCATAATCTCTTGCTCTGTGACAAAGCTCTGTTGTTTTAAGTGTTTTAGGTATTTTTCACCATGTTCCAAACCCTCATTAAAAGATAATTTTCTCACTCCTATGAAACTCATTATCTGTGTCTGTGTCGGAATCGTTTTCTTGCTGCGGCGAGTTCAAAACAGAGCCAATGATTTCATCATCGGTTATCTGATATGCCAGTGTTGGCTCATCTAAACATATCATCCATACTAAAAAACTCTTTTGGGCTAAGATCTTTTTTCTGCCACTAACACAGAATTATTCATTCTCCATTCTGCGGTTTCTCGAACCTATAAATTCAATGTTTATATTTTGAGAGGCAGTGCGGATTTTAGGTCGGCGGATTTTTGGTTTTTGACTGTACTACCCAAAAAAGCAAATGATAATATAATATCAGATGCTTCTTTGGCTAGTTTGTCTGCTGTTTCATTACCTTATGTTCCTGCGTGTATTTTATCCATTTAAGCTTTATATGCTTATGGCTCTTGTTTCTTAGAAGTTGCTGAATGTTAATGATGATCGGTGAAGTGTTTTGGTGAGGAGAGATGGTTAAAAGTAGGGACATGCTGTTTGCGTATCTAGTTGAATTCCATTTATTATAATCTAATACACTTTCTATAGCTTCCCGTATTACAAACGCTTGAAAAATGTTGTTATAATATGTCACATACTATGTTTTCCAGTTATTTGTTTGCTTTTGAGTTTGAAGTCCACAAATTCACGTTTGATTTTACCCATCCATATAAATCAGAGTGTGGTTTACTTGCGAGATGGAAAGACACCTTTCTTCATCAATTTTGAGAAGTACACCACTACACCACATGCTCAATATATATCATTTTGTAGCAATAGATTGGCCATTCTTTGCTATTGTTACAGAATTCAATTGTTACAGAAAAGCGGAAGGATGACAAAGAAAAGGCACGATACCCTGTCGACCGGATCTAGTTGCTGATGAATTATAGTCTGCTGAATTTTACTTGAATAATTATAGTCTGATTTTGGTTAAGAAAATGCAATGTTTATATGAAAGAAGGAAACAGGAAAATTCCACTGTGCTCTAGTCGCAATCTGAACTTCTGATTTTCCATTATTAATTGGATTCGATAATATTTAGTTATTTGGATTTTGACAAAGGGCGTGAAGGATATCTTCCTAAGGGAAAGGAATCTTTTGTGGAAGACCTTCTAAAGAAAAATGTCTCTTATTCAATATACGTAAGGGGAAACGACAAAACTTACTATAGTTCAGTTTATTTATGAGGTTTACTTTCTTATGGCAAAGCCTCGAGGGCTATCTGCCTAAGAGGATGGAAGTCTTTGTGCAGGACTTCGTGAGGTTAGGTTAGGTTATTCAATTATGGCAAAGCACACAAGGGCTATCGGCCTAAAGCGAGGGATGCCTTCGTGGAGGACTTTCTAAGGGAAATTGGCTCATATACACGTTACACATGGCGAAAACCACGAAAACGCCCATGCAGCCAGCCCGTTCTCGGGATTCGAACCTCGGACCGAACTACCAGTGTTCAGCGTCTTTACCGCTCGGCCGCTGGTGGGCCAGGACTTCGTGAGAAACTGGCTCGCATACACATTACACCTGGGGAAAACCAAGAAAATGCTCGTTAGCGTAATTCCTAACTCTGACTGTACTACCAGTGTTCAGCGATCTTACCGCTTGGATGCTGGTGGGCCAAACCTACACCAGAGGTTTGATATTCTTAGGAATAAATGCATTAATCTAATATTTCTATGAATTTTCCAATCCATTCTTACATGTAAGAAAATTTAGAATATTTATCTTTAATTTCGCATTAAATTTCTTAACGCACTATAAATGTAATTTAATATGATTTATTAAAACGATTTTAACATTATATTGAAATAAACACCTCGTGAAAAGAATAATAGATTATAAAGATGACTGCGAGATTATTAAATTATTACTAACGATGTTATCCCAATTTTAACGTCGAAGGCAAATTGTTATGATTTCAGTTATTCACTTATAATTAATGAAATTCTACGTCCTGAATTCCAACTTTAAAGTGCTCGAAATAATTAAATTGTAAATAAGAATGTGTTATCGAGAAATTATTTCTAATAATTCCTACATAATGACTAAATGCTTGGTTCAAAATCTCTTGTAAGACACTTCTCTCCAGCAATTTATCGTCCATTCAAATTCGACTAATGGGTGTTGTTAACATATTTATGGTTTTTAATTATTCGTTAAGCGAATTATAATGGCACGCTTGCATTTAAATGCATTTACAGTAACGCATGTATATATCTGATAAACAGAGTAGGGTACATATTAATATGTTTTTAATTTGATAATAGGATACTGTTAAAAGTAAACATTTGTTTTTTCTTTAATATACGAACTTCCAATATGTGATTAAGCGCTTTTAACTGCGATTTAGTATCGTTAAAATAGCTTTAATAATTAAGGAAAATTTGACTTGGCAGTATGGAAATGCATTACATATGTGCAGAATACTTTTTTTTCAGACATAAACTTTCCTACCGTTTCCCTATTCAATAACGCGATGCACACAAATTAGTGTGAATTTTGGGTAAAACAAGGTTAGCTAGCATGTTTATGAATTTCCTATTAATATAAAACAGAAATATAAACATTTTAATGCATTATATTATTCCACGTATTCTAATGAAATAATATGAAATAAATACTCATTAACACATGCCGATAAAAAGAAGGCTTTATTATTTCACTTAGACATTTGTACTTCCTAATAACAAACAAAAGACTAAAAGACATTTATTGAAGTACTGTACAAGTATAAATATCGAATTTAAACTTACTTATATAACAAACTGTATAATGTTACATTATGGAGCAAGTACTTTTAGTCACTTAAAGTTTAGTATTTTTTATACAATTATAAGGTATTTCTTCCGTCTTCTTCGCATGTCTTCGTGGTGTAGTGGTCTGCATGCTCGACGCGTAATCGAGAGGTCCGTTGTTCGATTCCCGGCGAAGGCGTTGCTCATTTTTCATGGCTGATGCTTCTAAAAATACCTAATGTCTCTACGCAATTTTCCATACTACGAATTATACTGGATGTAATGATAGTTACAAAAATATGTGATTGACTCCAGAAATGGCTTTACAATGTATAATTAGCAGAAAGTAATTTAATAATGTACACTGCGAAAAAAAATAGTACAGTTTTGTATCTTCCGTTCTACTGGGCCGATTGACGAACTTCAAATTGCGTTTTCCATGTCTCGAAAGCGCGACTTAGGACTTAGGACATTTTGACACAAAATCGGACTTTTTCTGTAATGACATGCCGATGTTTTTCCATATTTCGATTGTACGACTCCAATTATGCTAGACTGCCAAGTTTTGTAAAACTCGCACGAATAGTTTTTAAAAAATTAGCTTTCAAATTTCTAGCTCCTCATTATTAATTTAATTTGGTATATATTTATTAACATCTCTTTTTTTATTACACTTAACCGATTTTTCCTTTCATATATGGAAATTTAGGTACATTCCAAATAAAAGTCACCAATTTTTTATGATTTGCTTTTAAAATATGTATTTTTTTAGATAATTTTTATAAATTTTTCGAAAACGATTTTGAAATATAACCTTTAAGAGTTTTTCCATCCTCTTAAAGTAGATGTATTTCTAAGCATACCTGCAATAAATTAGATTTTTTTTATTAAAACTTTCCTAAGTTATGCGTGAATTTACATTTTGGCGCGTTTCGAAATACTCGCGCAGAGAGTCAAGAATGTCTGCGTGTTCCTAACTCGTACATTTAATTTGTATATCGTATGAACAAAACCCGAATAATCTAGAGGTCACGTAATTTCCATGGCTACTTAATGTTGAAACAACGAAATTCTCAAAGAAGCGATTGGTATACGAGAACTTATTTTAACACTAAAATATTTTTTGTTGCTCTTGTTGTTGCAACGTTTGGCTCATGTAATCCAGGTAAATGGAAAATACCTATTAAGGCTTTTCTTTTAGTTCACATGTGAAAACGCCATTGTTTTTTAATTTAATTAAACATGACTTTCTGGATTCTTACTCTTCAGGCTCAAGTCACCTGAAGAGCGAATCATGATATGGTTCTGCGGAAAAAATTGGTTGTCCGTCTGAGAACTTCGGTTAGAAACGAAAGCTGTACCATCCTTGGAAAGCACCCACCAAAGTTTTACCATTTCTCGACGGATATTACTGTTCAGCCACCCGTACAATATAGGATTCGTAACGGAGGAGGACATAGCTGTTATGTGACAAATAGCGAAGGCAAGGTATAGGTCCTTAGTATCCATCAAATCAGGATTGAATTCAGCGAGGAGGTTGAGACTGTTCCATGGTAACCAACTAATGGTAAAGACTATTGAAATGTTTATCAGAACCATGGTAGCGCGAGTATTTCTTATTAGATCTCTCTGCAGTCTTTCGTGGTTCATGTTCGAACCCTGATCTTTCAGCTTGTCACTGTCTACCTTTATGATCCTTGCGTTTAAATGAGACCATATATGGCAATGTGTAATTGACAAGGCCAAACCTGGTAAAGCGATCTGAACCATCAATATGAGCACTGTATCCACGCCCTTGTAGAAGGAACTAGGCCAGAGTTCAACACACTTGTAGTACATGCGAACTCCTGGTAACCCAACTGGAACTGTTCCTTAAAATATGGATATGGGTATAGAGAAGAAGGAAGCCATGAACCATATCACGCTTGTGTTGAATAGTATGTCTCTTCTGTTGTCCTTTGGATGTTTGGGACTGAACTGATGACGGCTTTGTAACGATCAATAGCGATGACTAGTACAGTAGCAGCTGACACGAAGATGGTGGATGCTTGGACGAAGGGAACAAGTTTGCAGAGGAATGCCTCGAGGAACCAACTTCTTTGGATGAGCACAAGTAGGGTAAAAGGCCTGCAGAAAACACAGAGAATAATGTCTGTTATGTTGAGATTGAAGACCAGAACATTGCGAGATGTCCTAGAAGAAAACAAATTATTAAATATACTCTTAAACGTGTCAAGAACAGTACATTTATTTACCAGTACAACATAAAAATATCGCATTCCCTCTAGTAATTTTCCCCTACTAAGTTTGTATACGAATTAGCTCGAAAATCAAGAGTGGAAAATTATGCGATTATTTTAATTTCAATTTTTCGCTGAGAAAGTTAAGAAATTAAAAAATTATGTGCTTCAAGGTGAACTCTAAATATATGTCCTGATATGGGAGGGAAAGAATTGCACTTATGTGATGTTGTTGCTGTTATCTTGTCATGAATTTCATGGCAGAATGGTTGCAGAGCCTTGAGGAAGTTGGAGTTCCCCAAAGTTTGAGGAAAAGCACCCTGAGGTGTGGAGGGTCTCCACTCCTCTCGCTCATCACCAAGCCTCACGAGAGGACGTTTGGCTCGGCATATATTTAGAGCGCTCCCATGCCGGAAAGACACTATGCATTTATAAACATCCATTCATTCTCCGAGATTCGAACCCGGACGCTTCCGTGCCGCAGCAGGCTCCACAAATTACTATACCGTCTGGGCGCCGCACTTATGCGATTAAATTAAAAAATGAATTAATACTTAGTTAATATAACAGTTCTATATTCAGTGCTATATAATTAAATTGTGTTCTATTTCGTCATGTTTGGCTAAGTTTAAATGAAAGTTTTGTTTAAATCTGTAGTTATGATTTATAACCTTTTTTATATATTTTATTTCCTCACCAATTCTTCGAAATTGTAATTTCATTATTTCGTCTATTTATTTTGCTTTATTACTTTGCAGCTTTAGCGCAAGTCTTGGTCTTATTAATTTACTTTTAATTACTTTCATTATGACTCAGAAAATATATCTATATATTTCATGAGTTCTAACTTTAATAGAACTATTTCAGCCTAAGTTACCATTTTATAATTAAACAACTAATTGATGAATGCCAGGAAAAGAATAACAAATCTATATGCAAAATAAAGAGAGGCATAAAATCATATAGAATAAATATTTGGTAATATACGTAAATATTGATTACTTTTATTTCAAAGTACAAACACATACCAGTGAAAAATATTTCATTTTTGAGGGAAGTACTCAAACTGCTGAGAGTAAAATGGAACATACTTTTTCTGTTTTGTTTTAATTCTAACTCAAAGTAACACCATTTAAGCCATTATCAGAAGTCAATATTCCATTTTCAAAGTTCCACCTCGGAAACTAATTCCGATTTCAAAATATTTTTCTGCAGCCCTAGGCGTGTTTTAATTGTAAGCGTAACTTTGAAACGACTGGAAAAGAAAATTTTTCATCTTTTCAGACGAGTATTTTCAACAAAATTACACTCATGTCCGTAAATTAAGGATAATTCGGAGTCACACGGAAATCGAACTCTAAAATAAATATATCACCTGTAAAATCACTACACACATCTTCAAGAATCATATGCAAATTTCAGGAAGTAACCAGATGACACCGATGGTACGTCACAATGACAAGAGTGTAAGAGAGTAATATATAAGGAATACAGGCAAAGAAGTAAAATTGTTCGCAGGCGCTTTATAAGCATTTCAGTGCAATAACCGAATAGTTATGACACAAAGGACACATTTGGATGATTTTTTACGTGGTAGAATTATCGGCCGTCTGGAATGGGGGCGTACCCAACAGGAAATATCAGACGAACTTGAAATTGCCCAGAGTGTCATCTCCAGGCTTTGGCAACGATTCCAAGATGATGGTAATGTGAGTAGACGTTACAGCACAGGTCGCCCCAGAGTTACAACGCCGAATGAGGACCGGTATTTGACAGTTACTGCCAAACGAAACAGGCGGAGCACAGACTCAGACCTGTCTCGTCAGCCACTGGTAAGATATTTTCAAATCAGACCATGTACAGACGCTTAGGGCAGATTGGTCTATATGCTCGTAGACCTGTCAGATGCGTTCCACTTACTGCAACTCACTGTCGCCTGCGGTTAGCCTGGAGTAGAGAGCATACATTGTGGACACCGCAACAGTGGGCTCGTGTGGTGTTTTCCTACGAGTCCAGGTTTAGCTTGCAGTCTGATTCTCGTCGAACTTTCATATGGAGAGCTCCAGGTACCCGTTACCACCAAGAAAACATCATCGAACGACACCGTTGCGGTGGTGCAGGAGTGCTCGTTTGGGGTGGAATTAATCTGGGTTTCAGAACTGACCTGCATGTTCAAATTGGAACCATGACAAGCCAAATCTATCGGGACGTCATTCTGAAACAACATGTACGTTTGTTTCTGGGCGCCATGGGCGCACAATTTGTGTTTATGGATGACAACGCCCGTCCTCACCGTGCAAACATCGTAAGCGAATGCCTTCGATCGGAGGATATCTTCCGTATGGACTGGCCAGCATTCTCACCGGACTTGAATCCAGTAGAGCACGTGGGGGACATGCTTAGCCGACGAGATGCAAACCGTCAACCTCCTCCTACATGTCTACCGGAACTTCGGAGAGCATTGCTTTTTTGAGTGGTGTCATATCCCCCAAGATCAGATTGATAATTTGCTACTCAGCATGCCTAGGCGTTGTACGGACTGCATTGCATCGTCTGGAAGACATACAATGTATTAGCAATCATACCAACCATGTAATATTGGAATTTTATAAATAGGTTTTTTTTTTTTGTAATTTGCTCCAGGGAGAAAAAATCGCTAATTTTTTTTTAATAATATCAAACATATAGCATCTTTTTTTGCTCTTTACCGTTTGTTTAATAAATAAGCTTTACAAATAAGTCAAATTTGTTTTGCTTCTAACTCTTTCTTTGTCTGATTTTCCATTATCCTTAATTTATGGACAAGAGTGTAAATTCAATGGATTGATTCAATGGAGTGAAGTTATCGAAAAGAAACATTGTAGTGGCAAGAAAGCAATGTATTGTTACGAATTTTGTACTTAGATTGTTAATTTTAGTTTAATTACAAGGAAAATTGTTATATTTCTTTTGCAACATGAAAACTTTAAAGAAAAGCTTTACCGCAAAAGTAAGAATACAGGGGCAAGTGCATTTCACATTGAGTAAACGGTTATCACAGTAATTTGGAGAGAAATCACGAACGTTTACCACATTTGGCCATAATTTGGCGACATTTTGCTCCGGTTCCTGTACCGCCGTATCATGTATTAAAACTGAGTCAATGTAATTGACCGCCATATTATCTGTAACCATAATTCCACCTTCGCATTGCCTTTCAGTAATTTCGAGAAGCAGAAAGTACCAGAAATATCTCCGCGGCCGGTTGGAAACTATTGAAAGCCGAAAAGAGAGATCATCTGCTCTCAGTTGATTAATTATTATTGTTGCGAGTTTTTAGTGACGTGTGAAATTGAGATATCCCAAGTAGATTTCTCTTTACATTCGCTTTGCATTGCGTTGTGTTTAACATTCTCAGTTTGATACATAACTGTTGATTGTACTCTGTGATACTGTGAACTATCGTACGTTTATTCCTGCGGAAAAATTCCAGATTTTTAAAGTGTTTATTTTGACAAAATAAGTTTTATTAACATATCGTCGGACCTTCTGCGTTTGATCTATTAAGAACACGTACGCACGCAATAGTATTATTGTTTACAGAAATTCGGAAAGCAACACCTCTTGGGTATCATGTATAATTTGAAAGAATAGAAACACTTAAAAATCATAAAACAATTTAAAAACGGTATAGGAATGAGAAAATAAAGATATGGTAGAAAGCCTTTTATGACGCAGTTCGTATGTGTAAGAGAGACATTTCAATACCGAACAACATTACTGTGACAGTCTAACTGGTAGAGAGTAACTAAACCAACAGTAGTTTCTGGAAAAGTTAAACGACAAGAATCAGCGGAATATTTACAAATTTTGCATGACTAGTTTCGATGGTTTGAATACAGAACTACCATCCTGCCTAAGTAAGCACACAACGAGACAGAATATGGTTATAAGGAGAAAAACTTCATTTTAAGAAAGCACAGAAGTTAGCTTCCCTTTATTCTTTTGTTTTTAGTGCAATTCAAGTTTGCTCCTATAAATTGGCTCTTAATCGAAAACTAAATTACTGAAAGCAGTTGCTATTGACAGGGGTTTTTCACCCAACATTATGGACCAAGCGGTTAAAATATTCTCGTCTCAACACATCATTCTCTCGTCTTAGGAGATTACAAGAATTCTGTTGTTATTCCTTTCTTTCCATCGTTTAGCTAAAACATTGCTCTTATTCTGCTGAAATTTAACTTTCGGGTCAATTTTCTTCCATCAATTAAATTCTCAGTTTCATATTTAAATACGCCATTCCGGATATAAATTCCTGACGTATTTACCAAATTCCCTGCCAATGCGGTTTACTTTACATTGGTCAAACTAAAAGAGCTTAACATTTCGCGTTAAAGAACGTGAGGCATATGTTAGGAAAAACGAAATACAGAAATGCTGTGTTGCCCAGCACTGTTGGTCAGAAAATCACACTTCCGATTTTTCTCCAGCAAAAATTATTCACAGAACATCTCCCATTGGTGAAGTAGAATTTCGAGAGGCGTTTTACATTCAAAAGAATCTTTCTGTTCTAGTTAACGATCGTAATTTCAATCAATCTTTACCCTCAGCCTTTAAGGAAATTATATCTTAGTTTTCTTGTTTCATCAATAGATGGTGCCAGTAACTTGACTTCTTTCTAATCATTTTTATCTTATCAGTAAATTCTATCTCGCTCATAGGTATTTAGGCAGCTGAAAAGATATAATTCTGTATTTAAACCATAGAAACTAGTCTTGTTAAATTTACAAACATTTCACTGATTCTGGTTTAACTTCTCCTATAATAGTTATTCTGCGTGTTTTTTTAACCTAAACAACAGTACTTAACCATTAATGTAGCAGCGTGATGTATTTGGCATCAAGTACCTTCATACATACTTATCATCCAAAATATCGCAACTACTAGATTATACCCTGTATGTATACCCTGTATGCTGTATATTTCTCACGCAAAGCTAATTCTCCTTGGCGTGGAGTCAATTCTACTAATACTTGGTAGATTTTCGGAGGAATATCGCACCAAATTTGGTGACAGAAATCGCGAAATTCCCGTGTCTAATACCCATCCCAGGGACGTCTAAAATAAACCCAAAGCAAACTATCCCTACCAATTCTTTATTTTCATCTACCGATACATACATTTATCAACTTTTTAGCTTGAAAACAGTTTGCTTTGACACAGGCAATGACATGATAGAAAAGAACTCAAGATAAGTCCAAATCCGGCGACGTTTTTGCTGCAACATACGCTGAACTTTCTAGAAAGTAAAGGAAAAGGTGGTTTGCAGAACATTCTAATCTATAAATATGGTCCTCGCTTGAAAAAATATTGAGAAATGTTGATCTACGTCAATCCGTCCAGCACATTCTCACAGTATATTTAGTACTTCCTGATGTAGACAAGAGTTCTAATTTTGAATAAATACTGAAATTTACATTTGGTGAAGTACCGTAGAATTAATGCTGCCTTAAGGGAAGTGATTAGCAGTTGCTGACTGCAGTATCGAAGGGCCTGGGTTCGAATCCCGGAGAAGTCATGGGTGTTTGTAAAAGTACGATGTCTGTGCGGCATGGGTCACTCTAGACCATTGTTCCTTAACCTTTCTAGCGAGTCGCACCCCTTTGAATCTGAAAATGTATCTCCGCACCCCATTAAAAAATGTGTTTTAATTTTTTTTAGTCTAGAAAATTACATTTTTTGCGAAACATATTGAAAAACATTGTACATTTTATGTGATACTCTGTGATACTGTGAACTATCGTACGTTTATTCCAGCGGAAAAATTTCAGAACTTTAAAGTGTTTATTATTTTGACAAAATAAGTTTTATTAACATATCGTCGGACCTTCTGCGTTTGATCTATTAAGAACCCGTACGCGCGCAATAGTATTATTGTGTACAGAAATTTGGAAAGCAAGACCTCTTGGGTATCATGTATAATTTGAAGTAATAGAAACATTTAAAAATCATGAAACAATTTAAAAACGGTATAAGAATGAGAAAATAAAGATATGGTAGAAATATTATTTTTATTAATGATAAGTCTGTTGTTGTTTGTTCATTATTATACTGGCAAAGCGAGGTTCCTTTTTTTTGAAAGACATACGCGTAAGTCATCACTTGCATTTAAGCGATTTCTCGCTTTAGTTTTTATATGCAAAAGCGATGTAAATCTCATTTCGCACAAGTAGGTGGTAGCAAAGGGTAAGAGTAACTGCAGTGCTCCGTTCGCCAACTCTGGATAACGTTGTGACTGTGAATACCAGAATCGTTGCAATTCTAATTGTTCGAATTCCATTTGAACATGTCCACTTGCTCGCATTTCAATAAGTTGATCTTTTTTCAAATCACTATCATCCTTCAAATTTAAGACAAACAAAAATGGATCCAGTGTCCATCTCTGAGTTTTGGTAATATTTCCGGTAGAAAAATATCCATTGAATGATTCGCTCAATCGTCTCAAATGTATTACAATGTCGGGTATAATTGTATTCTTTGGTTGGAATGCGCTTTATCCCACTGCTTGGCGGCGGTTGTTTTTGAATGAGAAATAAACGCGCCAACATGGGTAACTCCGTATACCCGCCAACATGGCTGACTGTTTGTACGTTGCCTACATTGTGCAATTCGCTGAAGTTTTTTTTAATTTTAAAAGGAACGTTGTGCACATGGCATTTTCTTGTAATTTATTTTCGTTATTTTAGCTTATTTTGTTCATTTGTGCACGTTGCCTACATTGTGCAATTCGCTGAAGTTTTTTTTAAGTTAAAACGGAACGGTGTGTACATGGTATCGTTTGTAATTTTAATGCCCTTTAAAAAAAATTCCTTCTTTCTTCGATGCCATTTTGGTTACGTTTTCGCGGAGCGTGTCGGGAAGGATATGTAACGGCATAAAATGTGTAAGTCAACATAAAATGTAAATAATTAATTTAAACCTAATGACAAAACATTTTAATGATCATAATGTTCGTTTTGCATATTATTTTATTATCTTTTTGTGGCAACAGTTTCTATACTAATTTATGCTTTAGAATTCTATGTTTTGTTTACAATAGGTTTTCGCGGAGCGTGTCGGGAAGGTTGCAATTGCAAAGACGTTTCGTAGAAACGCGCCGAATTGGCGATTTTCAAAACGTCGCCAAGCAGTGGGCTAAAGCGCATTTTCACCTATTCTTTTCATTTTCCGCAATAACAGAATCAAGCAAGGGAAAGTTTGCAAAATTCCCCTTTTCTACTCGTATCCAAATTTCTAATTTTGCGATAAATGAAGATAATTTTTCACTAGATATTATTGTATTTATACCAAATCCTTGCATTCAATTCATTTAAATGGCTAAATATGTCTGCTAAGTAGGCCAGCCTCAGCATTGCATCATTACTCTCAAAATCTTTTACTAAATAACAGTTTTGTCTAGTCAGTAATTGAATAAATTTCCTCACGCAATTCAAAAACTCTGTTAAGCATGCGACCTTAGATAACCATTGTATTTCGGTGTGATATAGAAGCACGGTATGATCAGCACCGATTTTTTCGCAAAATGCACGAAAAATGCGATGATTAAGCGCTCGCCCTCGGATGTATTTTACTACATTTACTGCTGTAGTTCGATGTTTTAAACTTTCTGGCAACGCTTTCGACGCAAGTGCATGACGATGCAACATGGTCAACAACTTGGTAATTCTCTTTTCATGTGTGAAAAAAATCCTGAATTTTTGCCTAACATTACTGGGGCTCCATCAGTGCATATTGAGTCAATCACATTCATTGGTAATTGACATTTAGTAAAAAAATCTTTGATGCGATTGAAAACATCAATTCTTCTCGTATTCACCTCCAGTGGCTCACAAAATAGAAATTCTTCTATCACCTCTTTTTCCTTCACATACCTGACAAATACCAAAAGTTGGTTACAATTATCAACATCTGTTGACTCATCCAGTTGCATGCTTATTTGTAGTGGACTGATTTTTATGTCTTCAATTACTTGCATTAAAATATCTTCACTGAGATCTTGTATTCGCGATCGTATAATATCATTCGATAATGGAATCTGTTGGATTTTTTATGTGCTTCCGAATCTAATACTGTTTTAGACATAATTAAAGCAGACGGTTTAATGAACTCTTCAGCGATCGTGTGAGGTTTCTTTTTTTTTGCACATAAATATGCCATTTGATATGACGTTTCAATAAAGATTTTTGAATTGCTGGCCCGCACAATTTTAGGATAGTTCCACTGGTATCAAACAGAGCCTTCTTTGACTTCAAGCTGTTCATGCTATGCGTTTTTTCACCGCCATGCAGGTTGTTGAAATGCCCTAATAACTTTGATGGTTTGAGATTGCTGTTTGAAAATATCTTGAAACAGAAGATGCATTGCGATCGTTGCGTGCCATCTATTTCGGTTGGCAGGTAAATCCATAACCGGCATACTTATCGTTCCATTGTCGTTTTTTTGACATAGTGGGGTTCACTATAATCGATTTAATTATTTATAAATAATGTAATATAATATATATAATGCTCTTACGTTTGTAATATCACTGAATCCTATTCGGCTTGAACGGGCAATTAAGAATGTATTAGTCTCAAGAGGTTTCTGGACAAGTCAGAATACACAATACACATGTCGCAGACACAATACTTGACTCAACCTAACATAGACGCAGTAGATGCAGGTACAAATCTGTGAATCCATAGATTCCATTGGAGTAGCACATATTGAACTCAGCGCATGCGCAAGCTGGGATAATGTTCGTAACTCTCGCAGTACCACGCAAAAAATGTTATTAGCATTTAGAGCAGCAGAAATTATGTTGAAATTCGCTGAAGAAAATTAAGTTTACTTTAGTTCTCTTCACAAGTTCAGATTATCTAAGAGAATAGTAGCATTTACGACGAACTTTGAATACGAGGCACGTGACTTCTCCACGCTTTACGACTGGCCGGATTCCTACAGTTTCTTACATCTTTATTTCAAATTTCTGAAGAACTTCTAAATTATTTTCGGACTTACCTTCATATTATTATTGATTTGACTCATGTACTTTGCTTTTACCTTAATAGATTATGCCTTACTTCAATTGCTCAGTCACTTCAAAATTGCTTTCCAGACTCGACTACAATAGTTCCAGCCAAGTTCAGTAGATGGCGCCACATTGGTCTTCGCTAAGGAAGACTGAACAAGCAGCTAAGACTCATGAAATTTTCCACTTTAACAATTAAAGCGTACCTGATTCTGCACTACGACGTACCCCGTAGGGTGACTAAACTCAAGAGTAAAAGTCGTTAGACTGTGTACTCTTTCTCACTTCAGTTCATGCCAATTCATGCCCCATAAAGTTTTTTTTTCCTTTTCTCCGTCACCTAGCTGCCTGTTCGCGTTCTTTTGTAGCGTTTCATGCCTTTTCGTAGCGTAGTGTATACACTCATCGGCACCGGCTCTTTCCTGTGTCTTTTGCCGATAAGTGAGCTAGGTGGTACCAA
Organism: Stegodyphus mimosarum; assembly: GCA_000611955.2. Taxonomy (NCBI): domain Eukaryota; kingdom Metazoa; phylum Arthropoda; class Arachnida; order Araneae; family Eresidae; genus Stegodyphus; species Stegodyphus mimosarum. The sequence continues at coordinate 40,266 of KK117889.1, forward strand.
TTTTTATGACCTTCAATATTGGGGACACTATTGCAGATTTCAAATATTTTATTATAAGAAATTTAATAAATGATATTTATGATTAGGTAGGGGTTTCTTCCGCACCCCCAAAAATACATTCCCGCATCCCCAGGAGCGCGGACACCCCCGGTTAAGAACCACTGCTCTAGACATACTGCGAGACTCCGGCCAACGACAGAAGCAGTCGTGTATTCCTTGCCACGGTAATAATTCATGGGGTTTTCCGTTTAAGCCAGACAAGTGAGATTAGTAACAACAACAGAACTAATTATGATTTTATAACTAACTAATAATTTTTCTAGCCCAGATCTGGTTCTTTTCATTTAAATAACGACAAAAATGGATCTATGATTTCGCTTTTAAATAATAATTTTGTACATGAGCAGAATTTTTATTCAATACTTTACCGGATTTTAGTGTTTGCGAGCCCCACACAACAAACGAGAAGGTTGCACAACAAACCAGTAGCCATCAGCAAAGCGTAGCCTGTTATAATAATCGTCTCTGTGTCCTAATCGAAAATTCCGTCTTTGGAGAAATGTTCTTCTAGGACATCTAATGCTTGCCTAAAGCTGAAATTGAAAGTGACATTGAAGCCGAGATCAGTTGCATTCGAAGGGAAGAAAACGTTGGGCATGACGAAAATTTCTTCACTTGTCTGTATAAATGACATTATTCCCCTATCATTCCAATAGCCTTCTTTATAATTCCATAGGAAACCGTACTAGAATGTAGTGACATATTCTTACTAAGGAGAAATCATCACCTGAAAAAAAAAGCAAGTTTATTCGCTTGAATATTGAAGAAGCATTAAATTGAAGATCTGCAATTAGATATCACTATTTTATGCGCAAGTGGATCCAAAAAAAAAAGGTTCCAAGCATCAGCATTTGAAAAGTAATTACTGTGGATGAAATACTTTTCCCCCAGAGTGTAGGTAGCACTAGTTGTCTAGCAGTTGCTGTGAGGGTAGGTAAAATAGGTTAGCAGATGCGTGAGAAATGGAGAGATGTTTGGATGATGTCTCACTCGGAGGTACGAGGCGTGCTTCGCTGTCCTGATCGAGTGCCTGGAGCGTGGCCACCCCGTTATTGCCGATCATTATTGTGCCACTTCGACAAGGTCACGTGAAGCCATCCGACGAAGCGTCCTGTTGAGTGCTGATGTCGTCCATCATGACAATGTCCGGCCCAATACTGGTTGCCACACTCAAAAATCGCTGCGAAAGTGGAAAGTCCGGAGGTCATCTCCATATAGCCTGGCTTTAAAGCACCCAGTGACTATTTTCTTTTTCCCAAACTGAAAGAACATTTATCTGGAATGATGTTCCTCTTTTCAGAATGCGATGGGAAAACGACTATCGAGAGTTGGTTCAATGAGAAGGGATATGATTTCTCCCATGGCGGGCTAAGCGACTTGGTCCTGCGTTCAGATAAATGCTTATATAGTTTTGATCATTATGTGGGAAAATGATAGAAAAGAAGAAGGCTTCTTTATTACCTCTTGTTTTTCCCGTCTGTGATCAATAAATAATTTTTTTTACCCTTGTAACCTTTTTTTGGATGCGCCCTCGTCATTATGTGGTCTTTAAATAGTGTATTATTTTTATTATAATATAACATCGTCTTAGGAATATGAGATTTTCATTGCATTAACAGTTCTCTTAAATGCTTCGAGCACTGCGAAAATGTTCTTATTTTGATATTTAATTTGGTACTTCAGATACTCATGACGTCTCTCACGAATTCTGATTATTTATTGTTTTATAGCTTTCATTTATGAATCGAAATTCAAAGAAATAAACGCATTTAGAATCTAATCAAATCAAATTTAAATTACATACGCCAACGTAAAATTTAAAATTAGGCAAAAGAAACTCTTTTTTTACTTTAGTTTTAAGTAAATTTCTATCGAAATTCGAAAGCGGTTAAACACAAATCCGTGTCCCTTAGAAAGAGTATGCGTAAGAGTGTGCTGGAGAAAGAGGGACGTGTGCCTGACCCCCCCCGAAACCAATAAAGTTTTATTTGAAACCTTTGCCAAATTAAGGTAGCCGTTTTTATAATCAGATATTTTCAAGTATGAACATTTCGCTCGTAAAAGGCTTCATGGGATTTTTATGCCTTATTATCCTAATGAATTTTATGGAGTTATGGCTTGGATGTATATTTCCATAGACAGAAATGCTTTCAACGAGAGAAGTATTCAGGTAATGGTATTTTTTAATTTAAAATGCTAGTTTGTAAAATTTAAGACATCTAAATTTTTGTACCTCCCCACGATCTCTAAAGTTACAATAAGTAAATGTTTATACTTATTCATAAAAATAAAAACAACCTTTGTGATTCCCGTAAGACAAAAAATGATGGAGATATTTAACTTTCAATTTTGGGAGCACGTACAAGGTTCCTATAAAATCTGAATAGCCAAATATTTAAATATTTACGCAAGTGAAAATGTAATATTACTTTAGAAAAATATTTCTAATTTTAAGAGACTAAATGATTAGACATTCTAATCTGACATCCATTAAAATTTTTTTATTTATAAAATTTTGATAACTTCAAATTTTTTCCAAAAGGGAATGTTATTCACAGATACTTACAGATTTTTTGCTCAGGAATACGCATTTTTATATGTATCACACATAGGTCTCACACATAGTTATGTTGCAGAGACATTAGGCTATTTCGAAGCAGGAGACATGATAAAATGAACAATGCCCTTGCCGGGACTCGGACCTCCGGAATACACGCCGAGTGTGCTGACCATGACACCACGAAGGCATGCTA
>KK117889.1:44160-69154 GCA_000611955.2 Stegodyphus mimosarum
ACGAGCGCTGACTTCCCCGTGCATAGACGAACCCGCTACAGTCTCCATTTCTTCCTGAACTGTCTCAGCAGCATTACGCCTTGTGCTTGGTCGGCCACTACGGGGTCTATCTTGTAAACTACCCGTGGCCTCGAACTTCGAAATCATTCTCGCCACACCTGCATTTGTCAACGGACCTTTACCCGTTCGAATCCCCTTCCTATGGCGATAGGATCGTAACGCTGAACTAGCACATTCCCCATTCTGATAACAGCTTCACTAAAAGCGCCTTTTCAGGTAACGTCAACATGCTGCGACTGCTGGTGCATCTGACTCTCTCTCTCATTACAGCTCCTTTTATACACGATTTTCATGCGCAGTCACTGACGTTTTGCTGTCCAGCGCCAGCTGTCGGACATTTTTTAAACATTTTTTCGGTTCTAATATTTTTTCATTCTAAGTATGTGTGTCAATTTTTACCTCTCTATCTACATTATTACGTGAGTTATTAAGTTTTCAAATTTATACTGACTTTTTGATCACCCGGTATATATGTATATATGTATGTATATATATGTATAATATATATATATATATATATATATATGTGTGTGTGTGTGTCTCACACATAGTTATGTTGTAGAGACATTATGTTATTTCGAAGCAGTAGACATGACAAAAGGAACAATGCCCTCTCGGAACTCGAACCTCGGACCTCTCGAATACGCGCCGAGTGAGCTGACCATTACACCACGAAGGCATATTAAGAAGGTGGGAAAAATATCTTATATACTCCTGCTTTTAAAGGGCGACTGAGGATTAGGGGATCCAATAGCCAAATTGTGGTGGTGGAGAATCATCATCCACACCTTTTATAGTTTGGACGCCACTGTACAATCATTAGGTTATTTCAAAGTAGGAGACACGGAAAAATGAGCGGTGCCCTCCCCGGGATTCGAGCCTCCGCCCTCTCGAAAACGAAGGAGCTGACCATTACACGACGAAGGTATGCTAAGAAGGTGGGAGAAATACATTATAGTGTAACACATAACATGTTATATATTTTTACGTGTTATATATTGCTGTTCAAATGCAATTATTCAGAGTTGCTTAAATGTTGGTCAGTTGCAAAAATCCGGGGTTGTCTAAAATTTGCTTATTTGCAATAATTTGGAGTTGCTTTAACGCTGCTCTGTTGCAAGAATTCAGAGTTGTTTAAATGCTGCTCTGTTGTAATCATTCAAAGTTGTCTAAATTTGCCTCAGCTGCAATAATTCAGAGTTGCTTAAATGTTGCTCAGTTGTAATAAGTACGTATGGCATGAATTTCCTTCTAAATGCTGTTCTCGCTGTTTATCTTTGTTACTAGTAATTTTATCATTTTGCATCAGCAATTTTAATCAATTTGTCAGGACTGAGTGTTCTGTGCATACTTTTGGCGAACATATTCGTGAAGTAGTTAAAGTCCTGATCTTGAACAGGGAGCTGAATGCAGCTATGTTCTGTGGTAGAATACTGGCTAAGTAGTAGAATAACTGCACGTAAGAAGGATTTAAAATCCTCTTTTATTAGACCATTATTATTTACAGCCACTTCCCAACTCGGGAGAGATAACAGAAAATAATGACTGCACTTGGGTCTAACTTGAACAATCAAATAATTAAAAATAAAGTTAAATAGAAATTAAATAGTTGTTGCTCACGGAGCTATCAACGCAAGGTTGGCCTCTATGCTAAACGATCAATGGTGCGCAGCAAGATTTAGCTAATACTAACGCACTTAGATTATTTCAATAAGTAATAGCGTAACAGCGCTAAGGATTAGAACTTAAATACTAGCTAGTCAGGTGGATGTCGACCAGAGCCGCAGTGATCTGAGACTAACAGCTCTCTCACACAGAGAAGTTCCTCGCTAACCTTTAAATACCAAAACTTGGCTCCACTTCAAATTAGCATACAGCTGAAACGCGCGCTCATTCTAACGGGAAGTTGAAATAAGAACTTACAGGAAAGAAAAAAATTAACATAAAACTTTGTTAGTTTAAACTAAAACCTTACAAATTCTCGAATCGTAATGTAATACGTTGAGAGTCTCAAATGCTTGAAGTTCCTGTTTCTCTCCTAGATTATCTGGATCTTCCCATTTTTCCAGTCTTGGGGCAGTTTCCGAGTTCAGTGCCGCTTAATTTTATTGACATTGTAAAAGCACTGATCCAGCATTTTTATCAGTATAAAAATTCGTACAGCCAACATCATCTTAGGAAATTCGATCTCCTTGAAACTTAAATTGCTGCCAATTAGTTTGCATTGAAATAAGAGGAGATTGAGCTTGGATGCACGTAAAGACGTAAGACAGAAAATACCATAACCTGTTGTTACTGTATACATAATTCTGTATTATCTCTAATTAATTTCTATTTTTTACAATCAGTTCTTAATTTTGATACTTGCTTAATATCTCTCTTCATTCGCGTTTATCCTTTTAGGCCTCTCTCGCTTCGTTTCCCCCACCTATCCGTTCTAGGAATTAATACAGAATGAATTATTTCTAAGAATTATTCTTTCTTCGATGTTATAAATCATAACTGGCACTTTTTCGTTTGAAAGTGTACACGCTGTTTTAAAATATAAATATAGTTTTGTAAAATATGAATATAACTTAAACATAATTAAAAAAAGTCTAAAAACTATGCACTCATTTATTATCTTTTGCAATTAAAAAGTTATCAGCACCAGAGATGCTATTAATCTCGGAATTAACTTTAGGTCTGTCTCACTTTTCAAATTGTTGCCACTACAGATTATCGAAATATATTATTTTTTTTAAAATTAAGTAATGAAGAGTCTGTATGCATGTAAATATGTTCTTCGTATTGTGGGGAAACGACGAGGCATACAACCACCGAATTTTTCATACACGTACTCCTCCACCATAAGAATACACCTCGAAACACCCTTTTTAATTTGTTTTTGATTTATTTCATATTTTTACAAATTTACTGAATTCGTTTTCACGAAACTCAGCAATTTAAAAGCGAGACGTCGCAACGCTGTTTCCAATGAAAGACTTTATCTCCAGCGCGCCATATTGTTGCCATTTGGCAAAATGTAAGCTATTTAACATTTAATTTTTATCCTCAAATTCAGCTATTTGAAAGCTATGTGTTGCCACTACCTAAAATAGAATACTTATTATTCCCACGCACCACTCTTTTACCATTCAGTGAAGTGTAAGGTATTTAACTTTCAAATTCAAGCTGTCTGCTATAGTGTAAAAACACCTAGCAGCTTTAAAACACTAAATGCTGTTCTTAAGAAAATAGTATATCGACTTTTTAATCAGGTTGATTTAAATAAAATTACACTTAATTCTTGAGATGTCTAGTCTAATTAGACATATTAAATTATGAAATGGCACTAGCTGAACTTATAAAATAATTGTATACTTTTTTCTTTTTCACGATAGCACTTCTACACATCTGGCCACTCAATTGACGAATAAAAAAAATATATGGTAACCCCTAACATGTTATCGGGAATCCTAAAGATATCCTATGTGTAAATACAATCTATAACAAAAAAAACATCGACGCACCGAGAAGGAATCGTCCGATTGCTTTGAAATTTCGTATGCATAAATGCTGTTACCAAATATGCAAATGATTCAAATTTGGTGTCCAATGAATGAATAGTGCGATCTCCAGCGCATCGAAACTGCGCGTTCAGCAGATGTATATAAGGAGCTGTTCTTAAAACGTTCTGTTGCATTGCGATTTAGATATCTTTCAACGACTGAAAAATTGCCTCGCCTCAGGACTTGACCTCATTACGAGCAACTGGCAAAGTTTGAAAGAGGTCGTATCATTATATTGAAAGAGGCAAGTTGAGCAAATAGCAGAATCGCTCGTCATATGCGTCGAAGCAATGCGGCAATTAGAATGGGTGGGACAATGGCAGATTTCAGCGTCATGATGGTAGCGGTCGACCTAGGACAACAACAGCTCGGGAGGATAGAGTAATTGTCAGATCAGCTGCCATAGCGCCTGATTCATCGCTATCAACCATCAGACATGCGATTCGCACACGAATGTCCATCATGACCACTCACAGAGGGCTCATAGAGCAAACTCTACGCTCGTACCGCCGTTATGCCGCTTGCCACTGGGGCCTGTACCCTGTCGAGCCAGATTACAGTGGTACTTGATTCAATCAGGTTGGAATAATGCTGACTGGGAACGTATAGCCTTTAGCGACGAATCTCGCTTCCAACTGTGTTGTGACGATCATCGAAGACGTGTCTGGGGACGCCCAGAGCAGCGTGCCGATCCCGTTTTTACTATTGCACGCCACACAGGCCCTCAACCTGAAGTTATGGTTCTGGCTGCCATTTGCTTTGATAGCCGGACTCCTTTGGTCCACATTAGAGGCACACTTGCAGCACAGCGGAACGTCGACGACATTCTGAGACTTGTTTTGCTACCGTTCCTTTTGCAGTGTCCTGGCCTTATTTTTCCACAAAATAACGCCAGACCATATAAACAGGTGTTGCTATCTATCAACTGTCTTATAGCTTGTCAAACACTTCCTTGGTCGGCCGGATTGCTAGATTTCTCTTCCATCGAGTATGTCTAAGATATGATGGGAAAGCGTCTGCATCAAACCGGGAATGTTGATGACTTTGCTGAATAGTTTGAACGAAGTACGCTGGAGCGCGCTGATGCCCGTGTTGTTTTGGAGGAACTAAGGTTTGTTTATGTTGAAGGCGGCGGCCTAAAAATACGCTCTGTACATAGTTCATTAAAATATTGTTAAAATGTTAAAAGAACCACTGATTTTTAACACTAGATCACCTGATCTAGTGTTAAAAATTAGTGAACTAGTGCTAAAGCTAATTAATTAGTTAGTGTTAATTAGTCAGTGTACTAGTGTTTAACGAAGTGTTAAAAATTAGCGAACCACTGCACCACCATCACTTGATCTAGAAGCCTATTTCTATATGGTGCATGCGGCGTAAAGCTAGTATTTTTGGAAGCTTTGTGCTTTTCGATTTCGATTAATAGAAAGTTCATATACAAGGGATAATGCAGTTCCAAATTAAGGTAGAGAAATCTTAAATTAATTATTTGGTGATTATTTGTGGTAAATTGGTAAATATTTATTAGTGCTGTCTTGGATGTATTTAAATTAAATAAAATGGAAGATAAGTTAGACAGATTGAAACGTAAACGTTCCACATTGAGATCGTTTGTTACAAAGTTAATTAAAGTGATTGAAGATAAATTAAAACTTGAAGTAGAGAAAAATTCGATAAAAGAATTACGGGAATGGTATGAATTATCAACCGAAAAGAAAAATAGTGTGAGAACGCTTGACGATGAAATACAAGAGTTAATTGATGTAAACTTAATTGAAGAAGATTATAGTTTAAGCGAAGAATATAATGACAAATGTATAATTGCTTGTAGTCAAATTAAGCAGTTTGTAGATGAAGTTACAGCAGTACCGCCAACGTAGAATTCCCAAAGTTCTGATTGAAACTAGTCTAGTAGTAATGGAATTTTGCAGGTAAGTTCCAATTCTGCTGGAAATAGTACGCTGAAATTACCAAAATTAATTAATTTGAGGCAGATCCCAAATTAGACACTCAATTAATGGAATGAATTTTGGAATAGTTTCGAAAATTCGATAGATAAAAACGGAACGCTCCCAAAAATACAAAAATTTGCATATTTAAAAACATTCTTAACGGGACAAGCTTCGAATGTACTTCAGGCATTAAATTAACAGAAAGTAATTATGATAGTTGTGTAGCATCACTAAAAAATAGATATGATCGAAAAGATCTGATAATTCATTCATTCATGAATAAAATTATCAATTTAGGAGCCGTTAAAATTTCTGCGAATGTAAAGGATTTACGTAAGCTATATGACGAATTAGAAGTTCCAATTCGTAATTTGGAAGGTTTAGAGGTAACTTTTGGCTCATATGGTCATTTACTAATTCCAATATTATTAAAATTAATTCCGGAAGATTTAGTTCTGGAATTTAATCGGCGAAGGGAATCGAAAGGTAAAGTTTCGGAATAAACTTGTCAGGACTCAGTGTTCTGTGCATACTTTTGGCGAACATATTCGTGAAGTAGTTAAAGTCCTGATCTTGAACAGGGAGCTGAATGCAGCTATGTTCTGTGGTAGAATAACTGTGGTTAAGTGGTAGAATAACTGCACGTAAGAAGGATTTAAAATCCCCTTTTATTAAACCACTATTTACAGCCACTTCCCAACTCGGAAGGGATAACAGAAAATAATGACCGCACTTGGGTCTAAACTGAACAATCAAATAATTTAAACTAAAGTTAAGTAGAAATTAAGTAATTGTTGCTCTCAGAGCTATAAACGCGAGGTTGGCCTCTATGCTAAACGATCAATGCTGCGTAGCAAGATTTAGCTAATTGTAACGCACTTAGATTACTTCAATAAGTAATAGCGTATCAGCGCTAAGGCTTAGAATTTAAATACTAGCTGGTCAGGTGGACGTCGAACAGAGCCGCAGTGATCTGAGACTAAAAGCTCTCTCACACCGAGAAGTTCCTCGCTAACCTTTAAATACAAACTTGGCTCCACTTCAAATTAGCATAAAGCTGAAACGCGCGCTCATTCTAACGGGAATTTGAAATAAGAACTTACTGGAAAGAGAAAATTAACATAAAACTTTGTTAGTTTAAACTAAAACCTTACAAACTCAATTTATTAAAACAGAACTGGAATGCAGGGGAGTTTCAAATTTAGTACTAAATGAAAGAAAAAATCATGTACCTCCGCGATTCGATCAATCAAAATATGAAACTATAAAATATGTAAAGAATACACCCACGGCTGCATTTCATATTGCACTTAACCGAAAATGCATTTTGTGATAATTTGCACGAGCCATCTAAATGCGAAGTGAATGTTTCTGATAAAGTAAGGAAACTAAGATCCGAAAACCGCTGCTGTTCTTGTTTTAAAAAATTTTGTACATCAAAAAAGTTTAGAAACAAAACTAAATGTAATAAATGCGGTGGAATGTATCACAATGAATCGATTTGTACTAATAAATTCCCTGTAAATGAAAAATCAGAACAAAGTTATTCCGAAAAGGAATATGAATCCCTGACTTTGAATTTTGAGGAAAGAAATAGAGTTCAAAACTTTAAATTGATTGCTTCTGTTCCTCAGTGTGATAATAATAATGACTGTAATCCCAGGAAAATATTATTAAAAACTTGTACTGCTTATGCTTGTTCTAAACATAAATCAAAATTAACTATATTAATTCTTGATCAAGGCAGTGACAGATCCTTTATAACGAAAAATTTGGCCGACTACTTAAAACTTATTCCAATGCGTTATCAAAGACTTTCCGTTTATTCATTTGGTGCCACCAAAGCAATGAATCATTCCTATCCGGTCGTTGAAATAGAAATTCAGAATTAAAAACAAAATAATAAAATAAAAATTGAATGTTTGATCTCGGATGTTATTTCCTCGGCGCCCATGAATGTACTTAGTAAGCAAATTGCTGACTTCATTTAGCGTTTGGGGTTGCTATCTCCGATTGCTCTGAAAAAAAATAACACAGATGTTGAGATATTAATTGGCGGGGATGAATTCTGGAATGTGGTTTATTCCGAAAGAATTAAAACTCATATACGCAGTCAGTTCTGTGTTTGGTTTGGTGGCTGCAGGAATTGAGAAAAATAAAACGAATAAAAAGCATTCTGAAAATTTAGCAGTAATGACAAACACTGTTGTGATGAAGGATTTAAAAGCTTTTTGGGAATTAGAACACATAAGAATTAATGATTCTGATAATTATTACAATACTGACTGCGGAATAATAGACTAGTTTGAAAGAAATTTGCAGTTTAAAAATGGGAGCTATAAAGCAAATTTAATCTGGAAACACTGTCCGAATAAACTGGGAAATAATTTTCAGCTGGCAAAGAAACGATTAGCGAACCTGTAAGGTTTTAGTTAAACTAACCAAGTTTTATTTTAATTTAAATCTTTTCTATCTCCTCTCTGTTTCTGGCCCACCAGCGGCCGAGCGGTAAAGACGCTGAATACTGGTAGTTCGGTCCGAGGTTCGAATCCCGCGAACGGGCTGGCTGCATGGGGTTTTCGTGGTTTTCCCCACGTGTAACGTGTATACGAGCCAGTTTCCCTTAGAAAGTCCTCCACGAAGGCATCCCTCCCTTTAGGCAGATAGCCCTCGTGTGCTTTGCCATAATTGAATAACCTAACCTAACCTAACCTCTCTGTTTCAACTTCCTGTCAGAAGAAGCGCGCGTTTTCAGCTTATGCTAATTTTGAAATACAGCCAAGTACTATTTAAGACAGAGGTAGAAACCTCTTATTGTGAGAGAGCTTAGATCACGGTTATTTCGTTCAACGTTCGCCTGACCAGCTAGCAGTTTAAATTTATAAGCCATAGTGCTTACTACGTGATTGCATTGTAAAACAATTTGAAGTGCGTTAGTATTAGTATATCTTGCTACGCACCATTTAGTGAGAGGCCAACTTCCGCGAATTGCTCTGCGAAGCAAAGTTTAAGTTCTATTTTAATTTATTTAAATTTATTTGATTGTTAAGTTCGACCCAAGTGCGGTCTTTTACGTTCTGTATCTCTCCCGAGTTGGGAAGTTTGTATTTAATAGTGATCTAATAAAAGAGGATTTCAAATCCCTTCACGTGCAGTTATTATCCAGCCCAGCAGTTACATCAGAACATAGCGTACCTTCCGCTCCCTGTTCCAGTTCAGGACTGAAAACTTGAGGTTAAGAACTCTTTACAGAAATTGCCATGTTCTCCAAAAACACGCGAGAATGCCCAGTCCTCATAAACCTTCACAATAAATTAAGTAAAACTCTGGAGATTTTTCTGGAATATAAAAAAATAACTGAAAACCAGATATCCGAAGGAATTGTTGAATCGAATAATGACACAAATTTGGGATATTTTATGCCGCATCGAGCAGTAATAAGATGTAGTGAAACCACGAATGTAAGAAACGTTTACGACGCTAGCTCAAGGACAGAGAACACGAATTCGTTAAATGACTGCCTTGAATCGAGACCTAATCTAAATCTAAATATACTAGACATTATGTTAAATTTTCGTAAGTTTAAGATAGCGTTTTCTGCAGACGTTGAAAAGGCCTTTTTTGATGACAGGAATTGCCGAAGGTGATAGACAATTTCTAAAATTTCTTTGATTTACTGAAAATAATGACTCTTTTAAGATTATGCAAATGTGTCGCGTAGCTTTCATTTTGACTATATCACCTTTCATTTTGGCCGCCATTATAAAATATTGCATTCGAAAATATAAAGATAAAATACCGGACAGTTTCGAAATGTTAAACTCTTCTATCTAGGTATATCGACGATCTGTATTTCGGAGAAGGAACAGTTGAAGATGCATATCGGTTGTCTGTAGATGCGGTTAACATATTTAAGGTTGCTGGGATGAATTTCAGAAAATTAAAACTAATTCTAAAGCATTAAAGGATTTATGGGTCTTAAATGGGATAAAAGAATCAGATAACAAATTAACTAGCGAATCAAATTTTTTGGGCATGATTTGGAATTCCATTGAGGAAAATATAAAATTTAAAAAATTTAATTGACTTTTCGACTGAAAACGATTTTGCCACAAAAAGGAAAATTTTACAAAATATCGCCCAAATATATGATCCGTTGGAGGTTATTCGGGCGAACATTATTATGCAAGAAATCTGGTGTTCTGGTGCTGTCTGGGATGATATCCCTCCTGCGGAGATTAAGGACAAATTTAAGATTTGTCGGGAAAAACTTTGTGATTTGACTGAAATATCTGTACAGCGAAATTTCTTTGATGACGATCCAATTAATATAAGCCTTCCCCTCTTTTCGGACGCCAGTCTTAAAGCATATGGGACCATTGCATATTTCAGATACTGTACGAGTGGTTCACAAATTAAAACTTCCTTCATCATGTCGAAATGCAAGATTGCACCTTTAAGATCAATCACGCTTCCTCGTTTAGAGTTGATGGGAGCGCTCGTGGCTACTCAAACGTACAAATATTTAAAGAAATTGTTTGGCGATTTAATTGAGAATGTTTATTTTGGGAACGATTCTGAAATCGCCATTACCTGGATTAAAGGTTCGCCAAATAACTGGAAACCATTTATCGCAAATCTTGTTACGGAAATACAGGGTATATGCAACCCAAAATTGTGGAACCACTGCGAAGGGAAACAAGACCCTTCAGATTTACTAACTCGAGGAATTAGTGCTTAGTCACTAGTAAAGAATGATTTGTGGTGGCATAGGCCACACTGGTTATCTTTTCCTATTGAAAACTTTCCGAAACAAAAGGAATTGCAACCAAATCCAGAATCGTTAAGAAAAAGTATTATTTTTGACTGCCCCCGTAATTGACAATGAATCCTCAGCTCTGGATATAAAAAATTCAATTCTTTAGGAAAATTACTTCGAATTATTGCCTATGTATTAAGATTTATTGGGAGGCTTCTGAAAAGGTCTACAGAGAATGGACCTTTAAGTGCTTTTGAAACTGAAGCAGCTGAATTTTATAGGGTAAATTTTACTCAACGAGAATCGTATCAAGTAGAAATAATTAAGCTATCAAATAAAAATCAAATTCTACATTCTTCCATCCCGAGGCTTGCTGAGGAGGAAATTCTTTGGTTGGAACGTCGCATTCAATTTGCAGACTGTCACGAGAATTTAAAACATTTTTTTTACCCTCTAAATGCAAATACACCGAGTTCATCATCATTGACTCTCATGAAAAGGTATTAGCAGTTAGTATTTGAGTAACTCTGCACCCAGGAAATCCAGTCGTTATGACCGTCAAAACAAAAAGGTTTTTGTTTGAAAAAAAAATCACTGAAGGGAAACGAAGGATGGCAATTATTTTAGAGTATGTCTGGCAGAGGGATGTAAAAGAAAAATGATACGCAATGTTGGAGACAAAAGTTGGGCAGTAGAAATAATTAAGAAAGGAAAAAAAGAAGATGCTTTATACTTGGGATTACTTTAGTTAGATACTGACCTCTCGGTTGTTGACTATTGGAACATTTTTGCTGTTGTCGATCTGTGGTTTTCTTCTGCTTGATGGCCGCCAGTTTTGAGTGCTTTTATTTGTAGTTTTTTTAACGTTCTTTTGAATGGGGTAAGTGAAGGATAGCAGCGACGTTGTGAGTGCGTGTTCCCCTCTTACACCATTCATAAAACGCCTTCGAGTTTTTTAGAAGTAGTAGCTTCTTTTTTGTAGTTTTTTTAACGTTCTTTGGACGGTGTGGGAGATGGTCAGCAGCGACATTGTGAGTGCATGGTCACCTCCCACACCGTCCAAAGAACGGTAAAAAAACTACGAGTGCATGGCCACCTCCCACACCATTCATGAAACACCTTCGATTTTTCTTAGTTAGAAGTAGTAGCTTCTTCTTTTTTGTAGTTTTTTTAACGTTCTTTGGACGGCGTCGGAGATGGATAGCAACGACATTGTAAGTGCATGGCCACCTCCTACACCGCCCACAAAATGCCAGATCATTCGTTGTCTTGAGTTCGCATTTTTTTTCGTTGGAAAGCCCTAGTATAAAAAGGGAGTTGAAAGTGAGAATCAGGAGTAGTAGATGCAAGATGATTGCAACAAAATGGAGTATTTTTATCATAAATTTCGTTTTATTATTGGCAATAACAATAGTCGTCATAGGAATAGTTTTTGGAGAATTAATGAGGAATTGTGAATGGGATGAAGGGAAAGTGGATTTAAGAAATTCTTCTTGTAAAGAATCGGTTTATATTGGTCGAAAATTGTATTTGCATGAATGTGTAAAACAGAATAAAACCGTTTATGATATACGTTATTTTTGGAGAGATATCGATATGTTAAAACCCGATATAATTGGCGTACAAATGATGAGGGAGGAATTTGTGAAACTATGTAGTTTTTGTAGACAAAATATATAGACATTTGAGTCCTCGGATATCGGAAACGGTTAGATGAATGTAAATATATTTTTCTTAAAAAAGTGATTTATCAGCGATGTTAAAATTCAAGCATCCAAGTTCCTGTTTGGTTACTGGCCCGAGTTAATCAGGTAAAACTTCGTTGGTACGTGAAATAATATGAAATCGAATATGGAACCCCTATCAGAAAGGTAAAATGGCGTTATTCGTATTCCGCACCCTGGTTTTTGGAAGAACCAGACATTGAATTTATTCAAGGTCTTCCGGATAGATATGAAAAAGGGGATTTGATAGTGGTCGATGACCTGGTGCATCGACTAAATGTTGATCTTTTTACCGCCGCGTAACACCTCAGCGTTATAGTGATATTACAAAACTTATTCCCCCGTTTAAAGGTTATGTCTTAACGCATTAGTCTTAATGCGCATTATATCATTTTTTTTTAAATGCAAGAGATGTCTCCCAAGTTAGTTGCTTAGGACGACAGTTATATCCTCAGAACTGGCATTTTTGACGGATGCTTATATAAAAGCAACAACGAAACCCTTTGGTTATTTAATTACTGACTTAACCCTCAAACACCGGAGGAGTATCGGTTGCGCAAACATCTGTTTCCAGATAAAGACGGAATACTTTGGTTATTTCGTCTTAAATTACGAAGAAGAATTTGAAAAAGCAGTATCATTTCTTGCGAATATTAGCTCAGTCCCACCCATCGCAGAAACGTGATTTCTTACAGACTGCAAATAGCGATCAAATTTTATCCCTCTGCGAAGTTTCTTTAAATATTTTGAATGGAAATATCCCCGTTAATGTACGTTAGCTGAAAGAATATAAGAGTCTCTTAAAGTTGCTATCTAAAAAACACGAAACCATACAAAAGAAAAAAAATTAGTCAACGAATCGGGAGGTTTTTTACCTTTGATTGCTCCGGCAATTATATCCACTTTGGATGGTATTTTAGAACCAGTTATCAGCAAACAACTGTAAAAAGAAAACAAAATCTTAATCCCAATTTTGTGCTACAATGGCCAAAAGAGTGGCTCTCATACCCGAAGAATTGGTATCGTCTTATCATCTTCAGAAACCTGAATTGAGATTGGAAGATGACATAGACACGTTATTAGAAAGAGCAAAATTAACTGACGACATGAAAGCAAATTTGTTGGGGCAACTAATCACGCGCTATCACAGAACAGTGCACGCACCACCAGAACCTATACGTGTGAGCCTTGCGAAAGAAGTGAAAGAAACTGAAAAAGAGAAGGGATTCCAGAAAGTGGAAGATCCTGTAATTAGGGATATTATTCTATCGACACCCCAGAAATTTTCTAGATTTGTGCATCTGATCGCTAAAACATTAAAATCGAGGCTTTATTCATGGAGAAATGATTCTTGACGGTAAAACGATTCAGGGCTCCAGTATGGTGGATTTCTGTAATTACCTAATGAGAAATGCAAAATATGCTCCAGAGCCAAAGCATTTCAATGTATTTCTAAAGGCTATTGAAGAAATTAATATACCGCGCGCATGGGTAGGGAATCAGATTGTGTTGTCTTGCATGAAAGACACTTCAAATCACTACTCCCTTACCGAAAATAAATCCTCAACTGCCAAGAAAAACGTCATTCGATGGCCCGCATCAAATGTGAAAGACTTCGTTCATCAAACAAAAAGAAAACAACAGTATTCATACTTGAAAAGTTAGTCTAAAATAAGTTCCGCATAATATGGGGAGTTGATCTTAGTAGTTTTCTTCACTCTCTTTAGCTTTTATTTGCCGTTATGTCAAAAACCAGAAACAATCCGAAATCTCTTCGAAAAACTTTCTTTAGATTCTTTGAGCCATGTTCTAAGTTGTTTTTTTGGGTTTGCTGGGTAATGTACCCCTGCGACGGCCACTCAACCAAAATTGTTGGTCAATGGGGTTAATGGGCGCATTAAACTGGAAAGGCATAAAGATGTTTCCAATTATGTCGGCAAACGACTATTATAAAATTAGAATTCAGCTAGCAAAACTGTACGTGAGAAAAGTCAGCGTGTCACTCTCCATCCTAATAGCACACGAAAAGGCTTAAGAAAAAGGTGCTATTGAAATGCCCATTCGTAGGATTGACATAAAAAGTTTTGCAATAGTGAGCGGTTCGCAATCAACAACTATAGCAGACGCCTTTATAGGTCAGCTACCCACACGTCTCATTCTAGGGTTTGTATCTAATGCGGCCTATAATGGAAGCGTCAGCAAAAATCCTTTTAAATTTCATCACTATGACCTAAACTACCTATGCACATTAAGTGGTGGACAGATGATATTTTCCAAAACCTATCAGCCCAATTTCGAAAAAACTTTTTACGGACGAAGTATCTTTACAGATTTAAATCGATATCATTAAAGCCCCAACATCACTATCTCCTTTGATGAATACAAGGACGGGTATACATTACATGCCGTTGATTTGACGCCAGATATGGCATCGAATGAAAGCCATGTAAGCATAAATAAGAGCGGAAATATAGCCATTGATATTAGAATTACAGTGGCCTTGCCAGAAACAGTTACCCTGATAGTCTATGCTGAATGCAGGAACGTAATTGAAATAGACAAGTCACGCGAGGTCAGGATAGATTATTAAAAAAATCATGGACGAAGTTTTGCAAACATACGGAAATGAAATTAGAGAACTAGCTAAGGAGGCGGTTGCAGGAGACGAGGTAATTCGATGTATAGGCGATATGATGTTTTCCAATAAAATAGTCAACCTACGCATTGCATTCTTCCTCGCTTTTGCCGAAAAAATTATTGAAATTTTCCCATCAAAGAAACATCAAGTGTACGAAGAAGAAGTGTTTAAAAGCATATACAGAAATATTCATTTCGAACAAAGGCGGTAATGGGTACTTTAACTCTCTGTCAATGTGCCCGTGGCGACATTCGAATCAAAAAACCATTTGAAGGCGTATATCCTTCCGATTTTATACTCTTACGAAAGAGACATTATTCCTCATTTGTAGTGAATTTGGATCCGCATACTTTGCCTGGAAGCCGTTGGATTTCGATATACTTTAAGAAAAACAGCACGGCATATTACTTCGACAGTTATGGTGTTGCTCTACCTAAAAAAATATTTTAAACTTTTAAATGACCAACGCTAAGAAAACATTTTATAATAAAGTCTGCTTTCAAGATGATGCCAGTACATCCTGTGGGAAATTTGCTCTTTATTTTTTAATTTGTGTGGTAAGAGGGTACTCTTTGAAAGATCTTAGCACGAAAGATAAGAAAAAAATGAAATTTTTATTAGGAATTTTTTTTTTAAAAATTCAAACGTCGCCGCTGTTTTCATGCTTTTTATGCCAAAAAGCTATACATGCGAGCTCGTCGCCATCAAAAGTGCTCTAGAGATTTATTTTTCAAAAGAGGACCAGAGTTCTAAGGGCATATCATCTTCTCTGACTGCAGATCAGCATTGCAAGCGATCCAGAAGGGCAAATGTCAACTCAGTCATCAGATCATTGAGCTTACAAACAAAATCATTGCTGCCCAAAGATCCTGCATCTTACAATGGACACCGGCTCATGCAAATATTTTCGGTAATGAGAAGGCCGATGATCTTGCAAAAGCATCCCGTAATTCTCCTCAGCCATGCAGCTGCCTAACCCTCGTTGATGCCAATGCAGTTGCTAATCGAAGACTAATTGGTCAAGTTAAGGGAAACTCCATCCCAGAACTGAACTGTGACAGAGCCATATCGACTATCATAACCAGACTCAGGACAAATCACTTAAAAGGGATGAGGATTTCTGCAGACGGACAGCGTAGTTACACCAACATTTGTCCTCATTGCCCAGATATCATCCCACTGTCTCGCCATCACATCTTCAGCTGCCCAGCAATCCAGGCCAAACTATTTGGCATCGGCATTGAAGACCCAGTGGACCTACTTTATACTGATAGAGCTGCCGAAGTTGCAAAAGCTGTCTTCGACAGCTTCGAAGCTGTCGAAGACATCATCATAGACACGACATCATCACCATCATGCCAAAAAGCAAAATTGTGTGCCTTTGACAAATATGCATGTCATTCCTACAAAACGTCACTAACGCTTCAAAAGTCGACGATGCAACGTTACGGCTATTTGCACACTAGAAACTCCGAAAACAGTCCTGTTGAAGAAGTTACACGTTGAAAAAATTAATCATTTTTTCTTTAAAAAACTAATAGACTGCGTCCGTAATGCTCTTTACGATGAGAACACTAGCGGGAAGCATATAAGCATTCTGTACCGCGCCACGCGCATAGGGAAAATTCCGTACTTCCGATTGGACATACTTTCAGATGACACCATTTTCTGTTGGCATAATGACGTTTAGGCGGGGTTTGTTTTCGCTGAATAACGTACATAAGTGACACAGAAGAGTGAAAATTATCGTTTTCTTTCTTTTTTTTTTTTAATGAAACAATAAAAAATAGCTGCACTGCACATGGCTTCCCTTTTCATGGGATAATAAAATTGTAAAATCTTTGTTAATATCAGATGCGATCTTATATTAAGTGCTTAGATTATACAAGTAGGTGAATGAATTTAGTGCGAAAACCAAAACAGGACGATCTCCATCCAACTGTAAAGGAAATGTGTGATAGTAAAGTATATTATTACTATTGCAATTTGGTTGCATTCTGTTTCTTTCACATTGCAGAAAATATTTCCTTTGCAAATTGTTATGTTATTTCTATGTTAATGTCCATGTCATTCTAATATATCTGTTGCTTTAACTGAAGGAAAAATGTGCATTCAGTACTGTCGCTGAATTTAATACACGTGTATAAGAAAAGAAACTTTTCTCTGACAAACACTATTTTTATGCAAAGGTACAAACAAATGTTACACATTAAAAAACGGGCAATAAAGTAATATTATTCAATTTAAAACGTATCTTTATTCTAAATCTATATAAGTCTGACTTGAAAAATAAATTTTGCTTTTTCAGACTGATTACAAATATTGCGAATTTGTTGTGTACCTGTGTAATGTTAGCTGCCAATGTCGTTTTTGCTATTTCCGAAAATTAACTTGCCTCATGCTTTCGCAGATTGCATCATCAGATAATAGATATACAATGAACACGAAATAATTAATTAATAATCACAACACCATTAATATGAAGAGCTCTAAATTAAAAATACATTTATTAAAAATCTCTGCACTTAATACACATTTGCGGAGTTAGCACAAGAAGAAATAATACCTTTTTCTCTCTAGGAAAAGCAATCACTACATTTTTTATATTAAATTAACAACACTACAATGTTGTAAAAGGTGTAATCTCATAGGAACAGAAATATGACGCACGTAATAATCTTTTCGGTACTGCTATCAAAATGCAAACAAACGGTATGGAGATGTATCCTCGAGCCCAAGCAAAGTCAAGGCGTTCCTAAGCGTAGAGGAAATGATGTCATCAGAAACCATATCCAATCGCGAGGACAGACTTTTCCCTATGTGCGTGGTGCGGTACAGAATGCTTATATGTTAGCGGGAAAGGAAAGCGTCATTAGCTTAAAATTTTTAAGAACGCCGACGTGGTCAAGCATATTCATCATAGCTGACAATCAACCACAACAACAATACGGATATTGCTACTTATACATAATAACATGTTGGACTGTGTTTCTTCGAAAAAAAAAACTGAATATGAAAGTGAATGTATAAGAGATGAAAGCTATGTAGTTAAAACTGCTTATTTTGTTATTCTGAATGATGGTGGTGCTATTGTGCGAGAATTACATCGCACTTGTGTGTAACACAAACAATATGATAAATAAAAATGATTTTTTTATATCTGAAAAACAAATATCATATTTAGATAAATATATTTTTACACTTATTTATGTGGAGTTATATGATGAGAAGCACGAGATAAGTATAAAGTAAATTTATTATGAAATTACTAGTATGAATGAAAGATGATAAAAGATGGGATGATAATATAACATGGTAATTTGACATAACTAAAGGTAACGGTATAAGGTATATCTCCCACATTCTTAGCGTGCCTTCGTGGTGTAATGGTCAGCACAATGAGGCGGTATTTCAGAGATCAGTGGTTCGATTCTCGGCGAAGGCGTTGCTTATTTTTCATCTTTCTTGTTCCAAAAAAATACCTAATGTCTCTACACTGGCGCCCGAACTAAAAGGGTTGTGGATGATGACTCTCCACATCCAAGATTTCGCGACTAGGTCCCCTAAAACCCTAGTCGCCCTTTAAAAAGGGGAGTATATAAGGTACATCTCCCACATTCTTAGCGTGCCTTCGTGGTGTAGTGGTCAGCACACTGAGCCGGTATTTCAGAGGTCCGCGGTTCGATCCCCGGCGAAGGCAGTGCATATTTTTCATCGTTCCTGCTTCGTAATAACCTAATGTCTCTACAACGGTAACCCCACGACTAAGAATAGTCCATGAATTGTTTATGTAATAATCAACAGCTCACAGTTTGGCTTATCTTGTCGAATCTCGGGAACAAGATCAGGATTCACATATGCTGGTGGGTTCTATAACACCACGAGGACATCATCCCTGCTCAAACTTCCTGAAAGGCAAGTCAACGTCAGCTTACAGAGAACACGTCTGTTCTCGTCCCCTTCTGGAACTCATCTGCATCTGCGCTGGACTGGCGGCAGATGACGTCACCTAGCTGGCGGTTCTGATTTCCCACATTTATGAGCTGTATTTTCTATTCCACTATTTTGTTTTCCGGTAAAAGCATCTGCCTTGAAGAAATAAATGAAATGTAAATTCCTCCAAGGAGATTCTAAAACCGGACCTCTTGGATTCGGTCCATTTTTTATTTTTTTTCAAAGGATTACAAAAGCTTAATACAAAATAATTATCCTTGTTGAGTGCACGATACAATGGAAAAATCAAAATGAATCAAAAAACAAAGTTCTGTTACAAAATATAAATCCAGTATATAAAGGCATCAAAAATTAAATGACCATTTTGCAAAATCAAACACCATTTTTTTCGTTGTAAATGCAATATATAGGAATATATGAAATATCTTCATTACACCATGTGAGGTGTTATATTGATAATACACTAAGTAATCAAATAACACGAAAAGTACGTTTCACATTGTTACAAACATAAAGGGAATCATTACATATCAAACAATTTCTTCCCCTCTTTTCAGTCGACATATATATGGGTGGCTTTTATGAAATAAAAATGATCAATCAAAATATTACCATATTGTATCAGTATTTTTTATTCACATTCAATAGTTAAAAGAAAAATTTTCTACATAACCTCCATAACAATTACAGAGGCTGTTCGCACACTTTTAGACGATGTATATTGTATTCACAAAACTAAATTACATAAAATTCTTGTGTTTTAAATGTTCTATTTGACATCCCTTAATCTGAACTATCTTTCGACACCGCAACTTCCAGGATAAAAATGCCTTTTGAAGTGTCAGAAGAGGTACTCTATCCCATTCCTCCCGAACAGCTTTCCTTCGGTCATATTCCTTCTAAATCTCTTAGTGTATCATCCATGGATATTTGCGCTGCTGAACTTTTAAAAAGCAGATTATCGAAACATCGACTTTTAACTCACGTTGGACATTGGAAAACTACTAAAGAGTAATAGGATAGAACACCTCTAAATACTAAAAGTAGCTTTATTGTCTAGAAAATTACGGAGTAGAAAAATAATGAACAATAAAATTATCAAATGGAACATTTAAAATACAAATAGCTTAAGTAAAATGCTTCTGTAAATACATTGAAAATTGTCTAAAAAGTGTGCGAACTGCCGCTGTATAGAGACGCATCAAACTCCGTTAGAATAAAATAGAGGCAAATATACATGTTAAAATATATGTTTGGTTTTACTTAACACACTATTTTTATGTATTATGTAACACATTATTTTTTGCATATGTATATATATGTACACACACACACACACACACACACACACACATATATATATCCATACATATATATACCGGATGCGTCATAAATTCGAGCAAAGTTAAAAAACTCGTAATAAAAGAAGGAATGCACAGAAAAATTTTCTGTTTGCCCCAATATAGTCAGAAATACATTGGATTTCTTCCCATGTAAAAAACAAATCCAAAAGTAGCCGACAGAGGGCGCTCACACGTCATACTGAGACGTTTTATTCAAACCACGCAAACAGAAATAGACAATCAAACAGGTCACAATAACATGACACTATGCATTTATTCTATAGTAACAGATATTCAACATTACCACCACCACCACCACCACCACAAGGTAATAGGCAAGCGAGGCGCGTCACTACGCCCATTACAGCGGAGTGTAGCATGTCGTCATCGATGACAGCGACGGTCAGTCGAATGGCATTTTTCAGTTCCACCAGTGTGGAGGGGTAGCCCCGGTTCGCATGAGACTTTAAGTATCCCCACAACCAAAAATCTGCCGGGTCGAAGTGTGGTGATCTTGAGCGTCACTGAATCTTACAACCGCGACTTAACACTCGGTCTTCGGTAAACGATTCCAACAGAAACGTCTTGACGTCGCGTGCAATGTGGGGTGGGCACCATCCTGCATGAAGGTGACAACACGTAAGGCATGTCTTTCCTGCAATGCAGGCACAACGTGGCCACACAAAATCGTAAGATGTCGTGTTGCAATGACTGTACAGGTTTTCTCGCCGGATACAGGACAGGGTTCGTCAAAAAAGAAAGTGCCAGAATAAAAGACGCGGTGAAACCACACCAAACAGTCCCATGAGGAGAATGCAGTGGCTGGCTCTGGTACTCACGAGGATTTGAAATCGCCCAAATACAACCGTTTTGCGTATTGACGTCATCATGCAGTGAAACGTGAGCTTCATCCGTCCACATGACGTTCAGCAACCATTGTGGGTTACGTTCCTTTTGTGCCAGCGCCCATGTAGCAAACTTTTGTCTTGCATCTGTATCTGCCGGTAATAACTGGTAATGTCGCTGGATTTTGTATGGATACAGATCCAACATTCCGTGCAGAATACGTCGAATCGACCCCTCCGGAATCCCCGTTCTTCTCTCAGCTTCACGAGCACTGCTACTCCCCGTTGATGTCTCGGCTGCCTTATCTTTCATGACACTTTGTACCACATGGACGC
Organism: Stegodyphus mimosarum; assembly: GCA_000611955.2. Lineage (NCBI taxonomy): Eukaryota > Metazoa > Arthropoda > Arachnida > Araneae > Eresidae > Stegodyphus > Stegodyphus mimosarum. Next base: position 65,323 of record KK117889.1, read on the forward strand.
GGTCGGTTCTCAAGGGTGATCTGCCACTTCGTTGATGAACCTCCAAACTCCCAGTTTCCTCAAAACTTCGTACTAAATTCCGTATCCCATTCAATGAAATAGGGCTTTTTTGCGTCTTCATTCCTTTCTCCGTGCCAAACTTTCACATTGTAACAGTTGTGAATTCACCATTCTTGTAGAACAATTAAACCACCAACGTCCGATCTGGCAAAGAAAGCATGCTGCCGGCTTCGAATGACAGATCCGTTTCCAGCGAAGTGTTTTATTGATAGCCTGATTTGCATAAAACATCTCAATATGACGCGTTGGCGCCCTCTGTCGGTTACTTTCGGCAACATTTTTTTTACATGAAAAAAATCCATTGTCTTCCTGACCATACTGGCGCAAACAGAAAATTTTTCCGTGCATTCCTTCTTTTATTACGAATTTTTGAACTTTGCACGAATTTATGACGCACCCAGTATATACATACATATATACATATACACATATATATAATTCACTATAAATTATAAAAAGTAAACTCTCCATATTACATCTCCAAGCAACGGAAATTCAAATTAAAACATCATTGTAAAGGTTTTTTTTTAAAAATTAAAGAATATTGAGTTATTATATATATTCAGTTGTTATTAAAAATTATTAAATATTAATAATTCAATGATGTTTTTAAATTGAATTTCCGTTGCTTGGAGATGTAATATGGAGAGTTTTCTTTTTATAATTTATAATGAATTATTGCTTTATTACTTTGCAGCTTTAGCGCAAGTCTTGGGCTTATTAATTTACTTTTAATTACTTTCATTATGAATACATATATATTCGTAATATCTGAATATATATATATATATATATATATACACACACACACGGTCAAGTAAAAAAAAGTTCCTCCTTCCAGCATGCCTTCGTGGGGTAACGGTAGCACATTCGGCACATATTCGAGGGGTCCAGGTTTGAGGAAATTGAGAGGGTACTGCACATTTTTCAGGTCTTCTGTTTCAAAATTATCTAATGACTCTGATAATGGCGTTCGAACTAAAAGGTGGTGGACGGTAATTCTTCACCAACAGGATCTGGTGGCTGGACGCTCTAATCCTCAGCCACCCTTTTAAAAGGAAGAATATATGATGTATTTCCTCCCTCTTTCCAGTATACCTTGTTGAAATGGTAGCACACTCGGCGCGTATTCAAAAGTTCCAGGTTACAGTCCCGGCATGGGAATTGCACATATTTCAAGTCTCCTGCTTCGAAATAACTTAATGATTCTGCACTCTTTAATAGATATTTACAGCGGAATGTATCTAACACTCCGCTTTCAAAAAAGGTGTGTTCGAAATATCTTGTAAGTTTTATTTACTTTTCTAAATGTAATCCCATTCCAAGCTATCCACTTTGCTAATTTTTCCTGTTTTGGAATTTGGGGAGGAGGAAAAAATGGGAAGCAATCAGTAAAAGACTCAAGAATGCAAACTAAGATCCCCTTTGAAAGCTGTAATCGAAGAGTTGTTAAGAAGATTGCAATTATACTAACTGTAAATGACTTTATTTTGATACGGCTTGTTTCTAATTTGCTTCATCTAAACAGTAACATTAAAACTACGCTTCCTGTGGAAATTACATTACCTAGATCAAGACAAATAGTTAACTTTTAATCTCTGATTTCTGTTTTAGAGGAACTAATAAAGATTTATTCAGTCTTTTGAGCTTAGGATAAACATTTCTGGGCAAAAGGGGCAGAGGTATTCTCTGTATGCTCGTAAAATTTGCAAAGTATCTGTAAAAGCGTACATTTAATTTGAATTTTAAACATCTCTTTGCTGACTGAAGAGGATGATAATGTCTTATTCGCTGTAACATAATTTTAGCAAAACGTTCATTTCTTAGAAATACTTTAAATGATTTTTACTTCCTTGTACGAAGTAAAGACGTAAGAACAGAAGTATTTTTTTCCCCAACGAATTGTAAAACAGATTTAAAATGGATTCAGAAGAGATTTATTCGTGGCGTCCGTCCGTACGTTTGTTTACATTTGAAAGTTAGCAGAATAGTGGATTTGTTAGCAGTCTAGAGAAAATTAAGTTGTTAGGACTGTGTGTTCGATGCATACTTTTGGAGAACATATTCGTAACCGTATCAAAGCCCTGATCTCGAACAGGGAGCTGAATGCAGCTATGTTCTGTGGTAGAATAACTACATACAAGGAGGGTTTAAAATGACCCTTTTATTAAACTACTATTTACAGTCACTTCCCAACTCGGAAGGGATAACAGAAAATAATGACGGCACTTGGGTCTAAACTGAACAATCAAATAAGTTAAATAAAGTTGAGTAGAAAATTAAGAAGTCGTTGCTCTCAGAGGTATAAACGCGAGGTTGGCCTCTATGCTAAACTATCAAGGGTGCGTAGCAAGATATAGCTAATACTAACGCACTTACATTACTTCAGTAAGTGTTAGAGTAACAGCGCTAAGGCTTAGAATTTAAATACTAGCTAGTCAGGTGGACGTCGAACAGGGCCGCAGCGATCTGAGACTAAAAGCTCTCACACCGAGAAGTTCCTCGCTAACCTTTTAAATACAAAACTTGGCTCCACTTCAAATTAGCATAAAGCCGAAACGCGCGCTCATTCTAACGGGAAGTTGAAATAAGAGTTCATAGGAAAGAGAAATTAACATAAAACTTTGTTAGTTTAAACTAAAACCTTACAAAGCTTCCGAACAACAAAGTAATGTTTTCTTTTATTATTGCGAATTAAATTATGCTTAATCCATTCTGGACTTATCATTTAAGTTATAAACGTATCCGATATATTGACTCAGCATAGCGTTTGCAAAATATTAAATCAGTTTCTACGCCTTCAGTGTGTTTTTGGCCGAGTGAGACTAAAAGTAAATTTGTTTTGTGCACCGAACAATCTGCCTTCTCTCCCGCAGGCCGAATTGCTTGTTTTTGCTTACAAACTGTAATTTTAATTGTAATTTTTAACGGTATTTGTGTTTTTTGTTTTTCTATATCTTTAAATTTTTAATGAAGATATTTTGTGTTTTTATTATTTTCATCTTGCCGCGAAGTGAGAACTGAATTAATTGAATGAGAATTACATCTGTAATGAAATTACAGGAAATAAGTGTTTCATATTAAAAGAAAATACTGTCGCGAGTCTGCTTCGGACAGAGGAGAATGTTTACGAGTAGCGCATGCGTGGTAGGTAAGCAGCGTTGAATCGTCTGTGAAAGACTGTTTATTTGCTTTTTATATTTCTTTTATACATCGTTTTAGATTTATTATAGTATTTGAATGTAACATGTGGCAACAATTAGATAATTATTCCGGTGATATAATTTTTGTGCATTCTGAGTTATAAAATGAATGAGATGTAACGCTGTTAAGTGAACCTCGCGTCAGAGTACCGCTATAGTAAATAGATATAGTGAGTTTTAAAAAGCGTATTTATTCCATTGTGGTTTATGCGCTATCGACGAAGTAGATTTAATTCAATCCAATAAGTTTAAATGAAATGCAGGAAAAATGCGTATAATTTAATATTCCGTTCAAGGAAGTCATGTGGTGTACACATCAGATTTTTAAAAAAATGTTTCTCCGATTTTAAAAAATGTTTCTCCGATTTTCCATTGTCTTCCTCTCCTCGAGCGCTATCGCCTGGATATGAAATTTTTGTATTTAGGCCGAAATCGACCCCAGTTACGGCGTTTTCAAGATATTTTTCTTCGTAAAAAAACTAAGTCCAGCGATAAATACGCTTAACTGCGAATTTTTTTAAAAATTGAGATACATCGATGAAACTGCGGCTATGCATAGAACCCCTGGG
>KK117890.1:17577-63733 GCA_000611955.2 Stegodyphus mimosarum
CTGATAAAATATCAGTCAAAAATTAGTATTACTGTTCTCCTTCCTAAGATTTTTAGATGCATGCGTAACTAAATGGTGTTTAGGCAATATGGATTATCGATAACACGCCAGAATTAGTCCGCGTAACGTGTTAATCGTAGACTATAATCTTAAACTTACTTATTCTGTAAGACCCATAAGACTGAACTCACTCTAGTTTTACCTTCTATACTGCCGGAGAAATTCTCATACCATTTTAACCTTTCAATACTAAAACACTGACAAACAACCAAAAAATTAATTTAAACTCCTGCTTTAAGTACAGAACTAAAGCAATTAACAATATCCACTTTCGCTGTAGTACAGAGTTTAAGCAATGCACAAAATTAACTTTCGTTTCTTGCAAGATCATCAAACCACTATGACTCGAAATATTTCAAAGCCAAAATTAAAACTTAAAGCGTAATAATCTGGCTCCGCTATTCAAAAACTACTAACTTAATTTTCAATTAAAGATAAACCACCAGCTGTTTGCAACAGCATTCAATAATGGAGAAGTTTCATTAACCAGAGTGTAAGATTACCAAATCTCGTTCTCATATTCTCGCTCATGTTTAATGCTCAGTTTATTTACATAAGTGGGTGAGAAAGAGAGCAGACAAACAGTAGAAATACAGATTAGATTTTAACATAATAACCTGTTAATCAAAATAAACCTAACAGACTCTTGTTCCATTTTTCCGCTTAGGAATAAATCAAATGCGGTAAGCTTTTGCTTTTGATTGATTATAGTAATTTGGATTACGATATATTTTAGTTAAAATATACGAAATTTAAATCTTTATACTGGTCATCTAGTCCAAATAGTATTGTTTAAAATCAAGTAAAACAGCAACCTTATTTTGGCGCAAACTTTAAATAAAACTGTATCGATTTTAAGGGCGATCAAATACAAGCCTAATTAAACCACAGGAAGCCATAAGATACAAGTCTAATTAAGTCATAGAACCATTTGTCCCCACAAACAAACAGGTCCCTTTGCAGATTATTAAACTGTTACCAAATATTGTCTATATTATTAAATAAAAATAATTTTTGAATGAAAAGAGAAAGCTGGTTTCATACAGAATTTGAGTTGAAAAATAATGTTAAAATAGTGTGATTTTAATTATTTTCGTACGATGAAAGAAATGCCGATCGTATAAACTGAATTTTCTTGAATATGAAAATTTCGAACTTTAGCATTTGCAAAAAGAAAAAGTAATTTGTAATATTGCTTCTAAAATTATTATTTTCATAACGTAAAAAGTATCTTTTGGAAATCAGGATTCGAAAATTTCTCTTTACAAATATTAGTTTGCGGTTTCTAAATATTCTAATTAATGTTATCTCACGTAATTTTGATCACGTGAGGAGGGATGATTTTTAGTTTGATTAACCGAATTATTGGAAACATCTTCTCATTGTCACTTTTTTTATGAAGCGCATATTAAAACTTAAGTTCCGCATATTTTTATTAAAATGTATCACGTTGCACAATCATCGCAGTCTTATACAACCATTAGTTTATTTTGAAGCAGGAGAATGTGAAAATGTCCTCGCCGGGACTCGAGCCTGTACCTCGCGAATACGCGCCGAGTGTCAAACCTGTACATCACGAAGGCATGCCGGGAGGAGGGAGAAAATACTATATAGTCTAATGCCCTATTTTCTTTCATTCATTTCTTAAATTAGAGTTATATGTTCATGACCAAACGTTTAAGAGCTATTTAATTTTCAAGCCTTCTGAAATACCTTGTATATGAATAACAAATAAGTAACAAAATATACATATATATATTTCAACATTTTTGTGAGAAGTTTTATCGTTTTCACTGACAGAATATCTTTATTGAATTTATTTAATTTCGCAGTTGTCACTTCATTTGCCCGAAACATTTATTACAAGCATCATGCACAAGCGCACCAGTAAAAAATGCGCAGCTACGTCATGTAAAAATTTTTCTTTAACTATTGAAAACTGCTAAAGTCTCCATGTGACCTTATTTTATTAGGTAATAAAATGTTATAAGGTATTTTTTTCTGATATTTAACGTTCTCATATTGAACGAACAAGATCGTTTGAAAATAAGATTTCATGTTCTTTATCTCAAATTTCTGAACAATAATTCTGTTATAACTCTTTAGCTTAAAATTGAATGCAGTTTCTAAAAATTTTCATTTTTTTAATACTTTACAATTTTGTAAACGTAAACTTTTTCTGGGCGGTGTTAGATTGTATTCTCAAGTTTTCAAAGCGCACTTTTTATTTATTTATTTATTTATTATTATTTATCTTTAGTCCATAATGAAAGGAAATAAAATTCTGATTAATTTTTCTAAAATTAACGCATGGTCACGACAAAAGCGCGATGATGTTTTCTCTGCCTTAAAAGTTGGCTTGAAAAGATATGAAAGTAAGAATTTCGATTATTCTTCTGGTCGCCATGTTTTGAAAATATTAGCTCTGTGGAGAATTTCACGAAATCTTATCAGTCTGCGACTGCAAACAGAATAACGTTTCTTGCCTTGTGTCAGATTCTACTATTTGCACAAGCTTAGACTTTGTACAATTTCAGCATTCTTGTCTTTTACTGAAAATCATAGTTCGAACTTCCTTATTCGGTTTCTTGAGTTTGCCCAACGAAACTTAGTTATTAATCCATAATCGTTAAAGTGATTCATATAATTTTTTATTAGTTTATTTTGATCAATAATATATTTTTATTGGTCATTTAGTACCGTTAAAAATGTTTTATATATTTTATTATGCTAGTTTATTAGTAAATTTTAATATTCTTATCTCTTAGTATTTTCCATTGCATGTGTGAGAGAAAAATTGATCGTAATTTAATAACTTTCATGGAGTCTACTCATGAATCGGTATGAACTTATAAGCGTAATTTCAATCATTTATTTCATTTCAAAGAAAATTCGAATATTTAGTGTTTTTCGCTACATTGATTTTTGTTCATAGTAATTTATATTAGATATAAAGCAATATACTAAAATAAATTAATAATAATCCCACCTTTTATGTGTTAATGTTGTCTACATTTTTTTCTTTATGAGGCAAGAATTTAATTTTTTTAAGCAAGCAATCGCAGGAAATTTTGAACTAAAAAATTTGTAGCAATTTCCTATTTCTTACTAAAAATTTAGTTGAATTTTTTTCTCATGCATTAAACGCCTACAAAGAACGCTAGGATTTCATATTTAAAATAAATAATAATTGTTAAATACCTGACTTTACTAATAAGTACATTTTTATAATTTATTTGATTTCTTCATCTCTGGATAGATTCCGGAATGAAAAGCAATGGCATTTCGATACCGGAAGTAACAAGTAACGTTTTAAATACTAAATTTGTACTACTGTTAGTTAAATATTTTACGATAAGATTTTAATTGATAGATATAAGAATTTATTAGCTCAAAGAGCCAATTTGCCCAGAAGGGCTATTAATTTCGTTTTGGCATTTTGTGTCGTCCACTATAAAACGGCGTTTCCCTTTTCAAATTGTTGCCACCAAATATTAGAGCCCTGCATTATATTTAAAGAAGTAAATAATAAATAATGAAGTCTAAAATAATGAAGAATCTGCATGAATGTATGCATGTTTCTAGCATTGTGGAAAAACGACGATACCTAGAGACATCAAATTTTGAATACCGTAGTCCTCCACTTGAACATGGGCATCTGGAAGCCCAACTTTGGAATTTGCTTTATTACTTATTTAATATTTTGTAAAACTTTAACGAATTTTTTTATTAACAAACTGAAAGATTTCAAAGCGAGCAATGACAACACTCTACGGGGAGAAAAAATTATCTCCAGCGTGAGACTATGTGTAGGAAATTCTAAAGATATGCTTTTTTTAAATATTTTGTTATACTGCTGTTGAATTGAATTATATGTGCGAAGAACATGATATTTAATAAATAAAGGTAACGTACAAAACGTTAAAAAAACGCCCCTTTGGGCATAATAGAAAATCTGAAAGCTTTCATTCTTTTTTTTTTAAATATGATATAATTTTTTAAATTTTCAGTTTGTATTTAACTGTGTAGGGTTTATATTTATTTTAAGTTAATATCCTTTCCTGTTTAGCCTTCATTTTCCCCTAGAGTGCCCGTGCCAGAGTATGTAAATTTAATAGCACGCGCAGTTTATTCAAATTTAGCGGAAGCTAGTTGAATTAAATAGTAGACGAAACCAGAGTGTGAGAGTCTTGCTTTCAAAATACGCTGGAGATAGTGCTCGGCAGAATTTAGATCAGAGCGTATCGGCCTGTGTGCCTAGCTTTGCAGAAGTGCTAGATTTCAACTGTTAAATCAGAATCTTACTGAATATCAGCGATAATTAAAAACGCGGTTAGTTAGGATCTCAGAGCCTCGGCGATAGTGTTTGATATTTGTTCATCTAGTTTCTTATTTTCAGTTTTACCTTACTTTTAATTGAACCGCCGGGTTGGCGCAGTTTGTGAACGTCAAGTAGACGTGTCTGTCATTTTAAAGATCAAAAATAAAAAGGGTTCTAACCCCTTCTTACGTTTCTGTGTATACACATAGCTACATATACTACCCCAATTTCTGACAAGTTGGGCTAACGAGATCTTACAACTGGCTTCCAACTTCATTTAAATAAATTTTCGATTAGCGTAGCATTTGGTTCATAATCGATTTTAAAAAACTATTAAAATATAATTTTTACATTCTTTAGCTAAAGCGCTTTGCTGTGAAACTTCGGAAAATCAGTTTAATCGCGATTAAAATACGGCTTTCAAGTTGAAGCTTAACTCGAAGGGATTGTTGCTGAACGGAAAGATAACCTTTTTAATCGCCGCTGCGTTATTAAGAATGTATCTGCGTTAGTAATTGATAGCTACTATATCACACATGCGTATAAAAAAAAAAAAGAAGAAGAGCGACTTTAAGTCTTTCCTGAAACAGATTTTGACCGAAGGTAACACTTTCTTCTTTTGAGATGGATTTTCTGCTTAGTAACTTCAGCTGAGAGAACTATGTTTCGCACTTTTCATGACTAATAAACACCGGCTTTGTTGATGTTAAATATTTTTTTAAATTATTCAATTTCAGCTTCAGATACTGCTAGATATTATGTGGTAATTTTAAATTGCTTTTCTGTTATAACTAATAAAAAAAATTAGCCAACTTTCCTGTATAAAAAATTGCAGTTTTGAAATGATGCAACCAAGAGGAGTTTTTTGAAAGGCAGGATCCGATTTACGAACCTCGAGGATCAGAATAAAACCTGTTCTGGAATCCCTTCCCTCTTTAATGGTTTTAAGACGAAATTAATCACACAAAGTATTCCGTCAGATAATCTAATAATTTACAATTTTTTTCATTAAAGTTATTCAAACAAAAGGTACATTTCAAATGTCTGTATCCCAGACCTGTGATGTCTTACGGTCCTCTCTTGTCACCCCTCATTGCCTACCTTCTTGGAGAACGAAGCCTAAGGAAACAGCATAGTCATGCGCCCCAGGGCACCACTTCAACTGAGCTGGACAAGTCGTACTTATTGTACGATATTCCAGCATAACAGAGGAACTTGGAAAATGTTTTGTTTTCATGTTTTCAATTTTCTGTGTGTCGTATAAAATACAAGTTAAATAATAAGTTCAATAAAACATAGGTTTATACATTTTAAACTAGAAATTTAGTATTTTCTTGATAGGAAAAATTGGAATACTGAGAAGAATTAAAAATTCTTACCGATTTTATTACAAATCTCGATAAATTAAATTACAGAGATAAAACGAACGTAATGCTATTAAATTACTAAGCAGTTCAAAAAACCATGCTTCGGATATTAATAAGGCCCTTGTAGAGTCACTAGGTTACTTTGAAACAGGAAAAATCAGCTATGCTTGTAGGAACTCGAACTCCGGACTTTCCGCCTGCTAGCCGGACATGCTTTCCAATTACCACCGTTTATCATAATAATTTCTATTATGAATTAAATTTCCTTAGCGTGTCGGAGAACCGAAGGTCAGATATTAGGGGCTTAACTACGTACTTTCCATTTTGGGATACTTTTTTATACTAATAAATAACCGTTGGATGCATAATTTTAGATTCTTTAATATGTTCTATAATCCCTTCGTAATTTTGAATAACTGCTGCGGTTAATACCTCTGAACACAAGCGGACAATTTTTATGTTTTAAAATAAGGCGTCAAATTTTTAAAAAGAAGAAAAAAAAAAGGGGAGGGGAAGAAGAAATAACTTAAAAAAAGGTAAATTGGCGAACACATGTCCTGTGCGAATTTAATTGAGACGGAAGAGCAGTGATCCATTAAGTTTAAACCAAAATTTACTAATTACCCGTAAATACGATAAAGTATTAGAATGAAATATATTGTTATAAATGCTTTGGTTCAGAATTAGCATACATACTATACACACATAAGTTTTCATAGAAATACAATATCCATTTTCAGATTCAAATTTAATTGAATCGAATCTCGTATATAAACATAATATGCCCTTTTAATACATCTTACTTCATCAATAGAAAACACCGAATTACAGGTAGTGATCATGAAAATTTCAATTATTTATGGCGTCTATCTGTCACGACACGAACGAAATTTCCTGGTTGCACCACTGAAGTAATATGCTTTCATTGTTATATTTCTGCATAACCTTTTTTCATTCTTGTTCTTTTCTATACTGTGTTATTTTATTAAGAGTTTGTTAAAAAAGGCTTACACCAAAAACTAAATAAAAAAATTTTGCATCGTTTCATACAAGCACTTCCTACTTCAAAAAAATAAAAATAATAATAATAATAATAAAACCACACTCAAATGTTTCAGATTTTAAATTACGTCTAAAAGGACGTTTTTTAAACATTTTGTGTGTCACCTTTATTTATTAAGTATCATGTTCTTCGCACTTAAACCATAAAATTCAGTTCAACAGCAATATCGTAAAATAACTTTAAAATGAGCATATCTTTAGAATTTCTGATACACAGTCCCGCGCGCTGGAAATGAAAATGTCCCCCCCCCCGTAGAGTGTTGCATTGCTCGCTTTTAAATCGTTGAGTCTGTTAATCAAAAATTCGTTAAAGTTTTACAAATCATGAAATCGATAGTAAAACAAATTCCAAATTTGGGCTTCCAGATGTCCAAACTAGGATGGAAACGTAGGTTATTCAAAATTGGATGGCTTAATATATATTATGCAGATTCCTCATTATTTAATTTCTTTAAATATAATACAGGGCGATAATGTTTGGTGGCAACACTTTGAAAAGTGAACCCGACATTTTTAGTAAATCAACGCAAAATGCCAAAACGAAAACAATAGTCCTTCAGGGACAAAGCCCCTTTGGACTAAAAAGCAATGCTTAATCTTCTCAGTAGTTTTTCTTAACTGATAAAAGAATACGTAAAAGTTACGCTATATGGTGCAATGACCAAATTCAAACTTTGCTTCATTGTCCTCAACACCATTTGTGCCCAATAACACGTCATGATCTTTTGCCACATCTATTAAAAATAACAGCGTTTTACTATCTGTATGAATATCTTCGACTTAAAATTTTAATAGTGCGTTGCTTATCTATATAATAAAGAGAGCCAATAAAAGCAATACGCTTCTTAATAATATTTTGAGAATCTTCGAAAATAATTCGATTATTAATGGAATACAATGATTTTTAGGGAAAAAGGTGACCCACAATTTGCATTTGGTAATTGTCGACGATGTTTCATTGCAGAAATGAACGTTTTATCCAAATTTTAATTAAAACAGACATTATTCAAACGCACAAATTTTGGTCTAAAATAAGGTTTAAAAGAATCAGATATATCTTGCATAAGTTTCCAATGAAACTTACTCTCTATGGCTTTTAATTTTGGCGAAAGAAAGCATGTTTTCATTTTTGGAAAAGATTTATTCTATTTAGATTTTGTTTCTAAACTGAAAATAATTGTAGAATAGCTATTTTTAGAATAGTCTGAATATTTGAATTCTCTGCCTATGCTCTCTGCCATTCGTTTAGGGAAAACTGGGTCGTATTAACACGTTAGACATGGACGAATCCATGAAAACGCCCACGCAGCCAGCCCGTTCGCGGGATTCGAACCCAGGACAGAATTACCAATGTTCAGAGACTCCGCTCGGCCGCTGGTGGGCCTTTTTTCAGCTATAAAAACACGAATATCATCGAAAATTAGCATGTGAAAGTTATAAACACTTCCTATCAGCATTTAAATGCATTTTTGCAAATCTTTCAGAATGTTGGCGTTTTCAACGAATGCTTAATTAGCGTGTGTTTGGACAGTCAGTTGCGATTGGCTGTAACATATTATATTTATCACTGTCATCTGCATTCGCAGCGATTTTCTGCACCTGAAATTCACTTATGCTTTCGAAAATTGTTAATCTGCATTGCATGTTTAACTTTTCGAAGAAAATGTACTTTTAAATCCACTTCATTAATTTTTAAATCGGTTCATTAAAATACTTTTTTCACCTTAAGTTTCTTAATTAGTTACTTGATTTGTTTAACTTATCAAACTGGAAAAATAGAGATACCGAGTAGACAGTTGTTAAATGTAAATAAAAATAGATTATTAAATGTTGAAAAATGTGGACTGGACATCTGATTTTCCAAAAAGCGTGCCATTTAATTTACAAGCTGCAGTATTTCTGACTTTTGAGAGCGATTGGATATTCGCAATCAGTTTCGTTTTGCATGAAATACGTTAGCAGATAAAGCAAAATGTCTGCATAATCATCAAATTCTCTCCAACATATCTTTCGGTACTCGATCCGAATTAATAAGACTTCAGTTTCGTTAACATAGCATAAAAAGCAAAATTTGGATGCTAAAAATTAAAAAAGGCTAAAGGTTTACCACATCTGAAAATCCTGGTAAGAGAGAAACATAGAACACTGGAAAATATCTTTTTTTTTTCAAACTTATGAAGAATTTACAGGTTTTTTTTTTAGTTTAAAGGTGCTTTGTCCCTGAAGAACTATTATTTTCGTTTTGCGATTTTGCGTTGGAAACATTAAAAGTCTGAATCACTTTTCAAACTGCTGTCACAAAATATCACAGCCCTGTATTATTTTTAAAGATATTAAATAATGAAGAATCTGCATAAATGTATGTATATTTCTCCAAATGTGATAAAACAACGGCACCTAGAGCCATCCAATTTTGAATGACGTACGTTTTCACCCGAATATGCGCATCTGGAAGCCCGAATTTGGAATTTGTTTTATTTTCTCTTTCATATTTTGTAAAACTTTAACAAATTTTTGATTAACAAACGATTTAAAAGCGAGCAATGGCAACACTCTACAGAAAAAAAAAAAAAAAACTTTTTATCTAAAGCGCACGGAACTGTGTATCAGAAATTCTAAATATATACTCATTTTAAAATTATTTTGCGATATTGCTGTTCAACTGAATTTTAAGGTTTAAGTGCGAAGAACATGATAATTAATAAATAAAGGTAACACACAAAACGTTAAAAAACACCCCTTTTGGACGTAATTTAAAATATGAAACCTTTCAGTTTTTTTTGTTCCCACCCCCTCCTTCTTCTTATGCCTGTTAAATTCCCAAAAATGCAATGGAAAATAAATTTAGAACTTTGCTATTCTACTAAAATTACTTTTGTCAGTAGTTTTGCATTACGGACAATATTATATTAAGCGAGAAATTTTTTCGTAGAAGTAAATTGATATGGTTTAGAAAAGAAAAGGCTTATTTTATAAGTGGAAAAATTCTGCATAGATAGAAACTTCTGAGGTTTAGAACATAAAGTAAACTTAATTCTATTAAGCTGGATATTCCATGTACTGGTATTACATTAAAGCGAAATAGCCACCAACTCTGGCCTTAATAGTGGCCAGTATCGTTATAGGCACGTGCCCGCCATTAAAAAAAAAGTTAAAGCGATTGAAATGCAAAACAATGTGTGATATTGTAATTTCAGTTTTCAGATTTACGGAATTCCATTACATGCATCACGATAAACACATAACAGCTTTTCATCAATATTTTTCCTTAACTTATAACCTCTAATTCAGTTATAATGACCTTGGGTGCATCGAAATCCCGCTTAAAATGATCCCAAAATTACGATAATATTAATTTAGATATAGAGCTAACACAAGATTTACCAGAGAAGGAATAATCCTGTCCTGTCCACAAAAAAATATTTATTGATTTATTGTAAAATGATGGGAAAATTATTACCTCAAATTATGAGCAGGAAACAGTGTGTTCTTTTTGTTTTGACTACTGATTTAATTTACGTATCATCAAATGAATTTATTACCCGAATTCAACTGCTTCAAAGTATAGGTAAATTGTTAATATTATTTTTCTATTAATTACGATCTGGGTTATTACTCTTTCCTGCGTTTTTTAACTGCCCTTGGTCCAACTGTGATTTTGAGTTAACCTTAGAAGTCATCCGCGGACAATCGGCAGTTGATTGTTGTTGAAGTTGAGATTTAAATGCTATTTAAATAATTTATTTCACTTCAAAATACATTGTATACAAATTTAAGACGCTGTAATGACACTGAATTAGAGATTGCGAATATAGGTTCTTGAGTACTTTCATATTCTCTGTATTAGACTCAAATGTCTTACATATTTGAAGAAAGCTGTGAAATTGCATGGTCAGTTTGATACTATATTTATTATCAATCAACATTTCGAATAAGGTATGCGTTATGGTTTTCTACCATCTATTGCTACAAGGACAAGAATATGCACAACTGAGGTCAAAAGAGAGGAAATATTTGCATTTCAGGTACTCACACGCTAGAAGCTATTCCATCTTCATTTGTAAGTTGATGCTGTGCTACGGAATATCCGAAATAAGATCCCGTCGGTCCTTCTTTGATGACAGGTATGCGAGTCTCTAAATTAAAACAACATCCTAGTTTCACTGCTACAAGAATCACAGTCAAAGTTACGAAGTAATGTACACAACACATTTTTATTCTCAGTTAACCGCTTTCGACAACAGATCCGGCGGAGCACGTGGATCAAGGTGCGGGAGAACGGATTACAGGGTTCCCCGCCGCAGCCAAGTGTGAAACTAGAATGAATGGTCAAACTCTCGTGGGTAGCCGTTCGGGTGGGTGTGGATTTCACTCTACCGCCAGATGGCAGCAGCACCGCAACCTGGAGGACTATGTTCTGGATTGAGTGGGAGAACTTCAATTGAAATCTGTAGATGGAGAGAAGTGATGCCTTTAGAAATGTGTTAACTTCCGATTAACCACAGTCATATTGAGGACAACGACCAGAGTTAATTCAAAATCATAACTAATTTTAGGGCATTTAAAAAAGGCAGAAAAAAGTGAAATAATTTACTTTATAATGAAACCTGAACTTCTTAGGAAGAAATGCTGGAAAAAATTATCTACAGTCAACTCCTAATTTATCATGGTAATATCAGGAATGAAATCTAAATTTAATTAAAAACCACATTTAATACCGAGGAACAGTTCAAAAAGTGCAGGAAAGAGAAATCATCCATATCATGAGTAACATAAATACAGTGTTAATAATTTACCTACATTTTCAAGAAATTTAATCTGGAGTGTAAGTTTATTTCTTTCTATAAATTCAATCAATACTAAAAATAAAAGAAGCTCACTGTAACTAGCGAGAAGATAAACATCATTAGAATAAAGAAACTGAGTTATAAAGATATTAGAGACCAATGTCATCGAAATTACTTCGTGTATATATATATATATATATATAAATCTGAAAGATTTCAGATTTTAAATTACGTCCAAAGGGGCTTTTTTTTAACATTTTGTGTGTTACCTTTATTTATTAAATATCATGTTCTTCGCACTTAAAAAAAACCATAATCAGTTAAAGAACAATATCGCAAAATAATTTTGCATATCTTTAGAATTTCCGATACAGAGCCTCACGCGCTGGAGATAAAAATGTTTTTTCTGTACAACGTTGCCATTGCTCACTTTGAAGTCCTTGAGTTTGTTAATAAAAAATTCGTTAAAGTTTTACAAAATATGATATCGATAATAAAACAATTTCCGAAGTTGAAATTTGGGCTTCCAGATGCCCATATTCGGTTGGAAATGCACATTATTCAAAATTGGATGGCTCTAGGTACCGTTGTTTTATCACAATGCGAGAAACATACATACATTTATGCACGTTCTTCATTATTTAATTTCTTTAAATATAATACAAGGCTGCAATATTTGGTGGCAACAGTCTGAAAAGTGAACCGGCATTTAATGTTTCCGACGCAAAATCGCAAAAAGAAAACAATAGTCCTTCAGAGTCAAAGCCCCTTTGGACTAAAAAGAAGGGGCAGGAAAAATCGGTTAACCTTGTTTTTATTGTAAAATCTTTATAATAAGTAAGTAAACGTAAACTGCATACCGCTATGAATAAAAATTAACTTTTAAATAGTATAATATCATCTGCTACTACTGCTATCAACTCAAATATTTTTCTTTCCTTTTTTGTATTTTCCGTGCGCAGTTTTGTTTTACACTGCTTGTTTGTAATAGAAATATTTTGCGTCGCTCTGCAATACGCAAATTAGGAATTTTGAGAAAGGCTCGATTAATCTAGAATTCATTCACTGTATAGTTAACTCCAGATTATCCGAGATAATTCTTCAGGAGATGTCCACTGTTAACTCAGAATCACGGTTAATCTGACAACAGATAAAATGACACAGGAACGAAGATTAACGCATATGACAATTAATGTAAATATACTATTAAGAATTTACTTAAATTTTAAACAATTTCATCTGTAGAATAAGTTTATTCTATTACGTATATTAAATCAATATTCAAAACAAAAAAGACACATTGGGAAAAATTAAAGAATAAATACCATTAGGAATACAAAAAATGAGTTATAAATGCCACTAAAGAACAATATTTACAACAGAATTTGAACATCATTGGGATTAAACTCGCATGATTGTAACTGAAAGTTTACCGCTTCTATTTTTTGATTGCATAATATTTACATATTCTACTTTAATTTAATTACGGCTGTTGTGGATTAAAACAACTTCTTAATACTATGAAAGCGAAGAATGTAGCCTTGGGCATCCAGAAATCCGCCAAGGTACGAATGCTCATGGTGCTGTTTTGTAATCAACAAAATAAAAAATCATGAAGCATTAATCATAAATATAGGATTGATTCAACACAAATGAAGACATAAATAGTGAGGGAGTGTAAAACTGAATAACATTTAATTAATGGAAATTAAATTAATGGAAGATAATTTTTTTCGTGGCTTTTGTGCGTATGTACGTACGTATGTTTGTATGTATCTCGCATAACTCAAAAACCAGTAGCCTCAGAACGTTGAAATTTTGTGTATAGGGCTGCTATAACATGTAGATGTGCACCTCGCATTTTCGTTGCAATCGGCCGCACCTAAAGTATATAAATATATGTATATATATATCTACTTTGTTAATTTTGCTTTAAAAATGGTTGAATTATATTGCTCTTATCTTTCGATTAAGATTTTTATGCCTGTAGTTAACCTGCGTGCAATAATTGTGGAATTATCAACAATTTAAAAGGTTTTAAAGTGCGGCTAAGCCTAATTGTTGGTTATGATAGCGGCCATATTTGTTTACATTTGAAGCTTAGCAGAATAATGGATTTGTTGCCAATCTAGAGAAACTAAGCTTCGCAACAACAAAGTAACGTCTTCTTTTATTATTGCGAATTAAATTATGCTTGGTTCATTCTGGAAATATCATTTAAGTTATTAGCTGGTTTTTGAGTACAAAATGTAAAATTTGATTTTTTAATTGCTTTAACTGTACTTGGTGTTTTATCTTTTTCTATATCTTTCAATTATTAGTGAAAATATTTTGAATTTTTATGTATTTTTGCCTTACTGCGAAGGGAGAACGGAATTAATTAGTAACGCATGCGCATTAGGTAAGCGGCTCTGAATCGTCTGTCAAAAACTGTTTCTTTTTTATTTGTTTGATTTCTTTTATACATCGTTTTAGATTTATTATAGTACTTGAATAGAACTTGTGGTAATTGTTCGGATGTTATAATTTTTACTCACTCTGAGTTATAAAATAAATGAGATGTAACATTGTTAAATGAACCTAGCGCAGAAGTGTGGCTATGATAAATAAATATAGTGAACTTGCATTTAGAATGCATTAAATGCATAGAGTGCATTTATTCTATTGTGGTTTATGCACTATTGACGAAGTAGATTTAATTCAAAATTCGTTAACTGTTAATTCAATATGTTTAAATGAAATGCAGGAAAATTGTGTATAATTTAGTATTCCGTACAAGGAAGTCCTGTGGTGTACACATCAGATTTTTTTCCTTACAGTATTGCCATTGCTCGCTTTGAAATAGTTAAGTTTGTTAATCAAAAATCGTTAAATTTTTACACAATTTTAAATATATGATGAAACAAATTTGAAACAAAATTCGGGCTTCTGAGCGCCCATGTTCGGTTGGATCACTACGATATTCAAAATTTGATGGCTTTAGGCACCGTTGTTTCATCACAATGCCAGAAACATTCATGCATTCATGCAGATTCTTCTCTATTTAGTTTCTTTAAATATAATACATGGTGATAACAGTTAGAGGCAAAAGTTTGAAAGGTGAATCGACGCAAAATGCCGTTTTCAAATTAATAGCCCTTCTGGGCTAACGCCCTTTGGGTTAAAAAATTGTAGAAGTCATCTTATTAAGAAAACTGAGCTTTGAGATCATAAACTAAGAAAAGACAGAAAAAATAGAAAAATATATGCCATTGCACTGTATCGGGAATTCTAGCATATGTTGTTATTAAAAATTTTCTGGTTTTGCTGTTAAATTTTGTGCGTCCTAAATGCAAAGAAAGCGATTTTTAAACTGTTAATTTAAATAAGGCATTATCTTGCTGTTAAATATATGTAAAGGGTTAGTGACTCCTTTTACCTGGGGTTCTGAATAGTCTTTGACCGACACAATCGAAGAATTAATTAAAAGAATTTTCAGATTCATGTCATAGAAAATTATGGTCTCAAGTTCATATCTATAAATTAAGGCAAGCCCGGATTACCATTTAGAACTTTAAAACTTCGATTAAGGCCCTTAAAATTATTCTAAAAGTTTATTGCTTACTTTAGTTTTCTCGGAAGTATGTTGCGTCTAAAGCCCTAGATTATTTTAATCGAGCCCTGACCATAAGAACATCGAACAGAAAGGAAATGTCTGTGCATTTCGTTTGAAAGTCATTGAGCCTAAGGCAAGCAATGAAGAAATTTCAGACAGACGTTAGAAAAGGTGTTTATCAACAATTTTTTATCTCTAACCTTTTATTGAATGAAATAATTATCTTGTATTTCCGAACGTAAATAGATCCGTGTATAAACCGAGAGGTACGGTTTTGTAGAGAGAAACTGAACCTAAATTGAAAATTCACGTTAGAACCAGTCTATAAAATCCAGATATATATCGCAAACGTTCGGATAATCTGCTAACTTAAACTTAGCTAGACCTATCAGGTGAGTTGAAGGCGAGTGTCAAGTCTTTATCCATTCAAAATGGGCCTAAACATATATCAGATCAACAGTACTATGGTATGAAACTAAAAATGAGGGATTTTTCTCACGGAATGAGGGATGTTAAAAAACCAGCGAGGCGAAAGACGGCGGTGTAAATGATGAAAGGGAGAGAAATATCGCTCATCCGGACTTGCCTGTTGCAAACAGAGACTTCTTTAAGTTGGCAGAAAAATCCAAGTCAGATACTCACATTGAGAAGAATGATTAATGTATATTGGGATTAAATAAAATTTTTTTAAAAAAATCTGAAAGGTTTCAGATTTTAAATTACGTTTAAAGGGGCTTTTTTTAAACGTTTTGTGTGTTACCTTTATTTATTAAATATCATGTTCTTCGCACTTAAACCATAAATTCAGTTCAACAGCAATATCGCAAAATAATTTAAAATGAGCATATCTTTAGAATTTCCGATCCGCAATATCACGCACTTGAGATAAAAAGTTTTTTTTTTCCTGTAGATTGTTGCCATTGCTCGCTTTTAAATCGTAAAGTTTGTTCATCAAAAATTCGTTTAAGTTTTATAAAATATGAAATAGATAATAAAACAAATTCCAAATTCGGGCTTCCAGATGCGCATATTTGGGTGGAAACGTACGTTATTCAAAATTGGATGGCTCTAGGTACCGTTGTTTAACCACATTTGGAGAAATATGCATACATTTATGCAGATTCTTCATTATTTAATTTCTTTAAATATAATACAGCGCTGCAAGATTTGGCGGCAGAAGTTTGAAAAGTGATTCAGACTTTTAATGCTTCCAAAGCAATATCGCAAAACGAAAACAATAGTTCTTAGGAACAAAGCCTTTTTGGACTAAAAAAACTTCTTTCAATTAATTTATATTATTCAACTCTGTGACCAAATTATTTTCAAGTCATTTTTAATTCATATAAAGCCGATCCTCAGATTTCAGGAGCAAAATTTTAGTGAAAATTCTAAGCTTATACTCGCAAACAAATAATAATTAGTACAGAAGCTTACCTCTACAATATTAAAGATATTAAGTATATGCGGAAAATTGCTAAGTGCTTCTTTTAATTCAAGAATGGAGGTTTATAACATTCGTTATTGAAATAAACTATCTTGTTTAAGGAAAAAACTGTGCAAAAAACTAATGCATTTTTTTCCATTCAGAATGTTATATTTATTGTTGAAAATAAAGTTAAAAAATTTATGGTTATTTTTTTCATCCACTTCTCAATATTAACGAAAACTAACTGAAAGAATAAAATCGCATTTTCCTCTGCGTATATGCATTGCAGCATTTTGTTCTAATTCTAGGAAAGAGAGTGAAAGACAATCATAATCTTAATAGCGTCGTTTAAATTGTAACAGGTTTTGTTTGAAATGCTTTTCATTTTGTTTGTTATCGATCATATTAAATTTACGGATAGGACTTTTTTGACATTGTTGCAAGTAAAAATCAAAGAAAATATTATTGATCTTTTTCATTGCTTCTGTAGTAAGTTTTTTCGGCTCTGTTTTCATTGGAATTTAATGAGATACAGAATAAGAAGCTGGCAATGTCCGTTCTTCTCAGCGCCTTGCCACATGGATACGTCCACCATGATTCTGTAAGCAGAACCAGCATTGGACTGAAAAGACGAGATGCTGCCACTCCTGTGACCAGCGTCGTCGGTAGTCGCACCACTACAGGTGCTTCTGTCTCTGCAGTAGCGTCACACAAAGGCGTAACAATGTTTCCCGTGTTGAAGGCCCATGGTGCTAAAGACGTCGACGCACTTACAATTAGAGCATTATTAATGGATTACAGCATCATAATAATAGCATTGTGTACATTGCATATAATGGTAGCAGTGTTTAGTGTAGTCTAGAAATGATTTCATACAATGTCAAATATTGCGTAATGTATAATGATTGATAAGTACAATATGAAATGAATAATGTTAAACAAATATAAGGTATAATGTTTATGTTTAATGTAATGCACGGTATATAATGTAATATGAGTAATATAACGGATAATGTATAATAATATACACTCACGTTTGTGAAAATTGCAACACCATGAAGGACTTACGCGAGTGAGCTGAAATTTTCAGGAAATGCAAAGTAGCGCATGATATGCAAATGATTAGAATTGCAAATCCGTAGCGCATGCGTATGCTGAGCAGCGCCCTCTGAACGGCTGATGGATCCGAATAAATAGACGGCTGTAGCGAGGCGTGTATGGTTATCGGTGGTTATCTGCTAGTGGTAAACGTTAACTCAATCTGTACTTATGCCTCGTCGACGAAAGAGAGCGAGATTTGAACAACTTACAGAGTTTGAACGAGGGAGAATCATCGGCCTTCGTGAAGCTGGATTGTCGTATCGTGCAGTAGCCTCTCGTGTGCAGCGTAACAGCAGCACAGTGATGCGCGTTTGGAAGCAGTGGACGGACGAGTGTCGGACAACTCGGAAATCCGGGAGTGGACCCCGAAATGTGACGTCAGCTCGCGATGATAGACACCTGGTCCGCATGGCGCGGACGGACCGTACAGCTTCCTCTAGACAATTGGCAGCACTGTGGTCAATAGCTACAGGTGTTTCATTGTGTGCTTCATCAATTCGTAGACGTCTGCTGCAGTGTGGACTGCGCGCACGGACTCCTTTATACAGGATCCCCCTAACGCACGACCATCGCCGCCTGCGGCTACAATGGGCCAATCAGCATAGAGACTGGCGTGCTGATTGGCAGCATGTCGTGTTTTCTGACGAATCCCGCTTTAATTTGTGGTACCATGATGGCCGCATTCGTGTCAGACGCTATGCCGGTGAACGCCACCTTCCGGAGTGCATTATCGAACGCCACAGTGGACGAACACCCGGAGTTATGGTCTGGGGCGCCATAGCATATCATAGACGATCTCAATTGCTACGAATTGTGGGCAATCTGAACAGCAACCGGTATATCCGTGAAGTTCTACAGCCCGAAGCTGTTCCCTTCCTTCAAAGCTTGCCAGGCGCTGTATTTCAACAGGACAATGCCCGCCCTCATACTGCTCGGATTGTTAAATCCTTCTTTGCAGCGCAGCAGGTACAGCTTCTTCCTTGGCCTGCGTGTTCCCCGGATATGTCGCCAATTGAACATGTGTGGGATGTCATTGGTCGGCGTCTTGCTCGTGATCCTCGTCCTGTTGCGTCTGCAGACGAACTTTGGGTACGCGTACAAACGATATGGAATGCTCTTCCTCAGTCAGACATTCAAACTTTGTTTGACTCCATGCCACGTCGTGTAGCAGCACTTATTGCGGCGCGTGGTGGCCACACAAAATACTGATTCTGATCTCTTGTTCTTGTTTGTTTGCTTTGAACATTTAATCATTTATTTGTACCACTACCACTCAACTGTGTATTAAATTGCATTCAATTATGACGATTCCTTCTTGGTGTTGCAATTTTCACAAACGTGAGTGTATAATGTAAAACTAATCTGTAATGGATAATGTTTGGTATTTAACGGCCACCGAATAATAATGTTGAAATTAGTAAGTAATTTTGAATAAGGCAAAATAAACTGCATAAAGAACCAAGAACTTACATAACATGTAAAGCGTGTATTGTAATTAGTGCACTGCAAAACAATTAGATCAACATAATACTTGCAATGTGTGCTCTGAATATAACTGCATTACGTAATGCGTAGTTTGGAAATTATAATGTATTATGTTAAATAATGAATAATAATATAATAAATAATAATACAATAAATAATAATATAATAAATAATAATATAATAAATAATAATATAATGAATAATAAATAATGACGCTAATATTTGCTTACGGGTTCTATCACAATCAGATACTACACGGAGTGACCCCACCTGAGAATCTCCGTATCAGAAGGAACATCCGGGAGGTGGAACTGTCAATCTCAGAAAGTCCCGTTTGAGAGATTTAGAATTTCCTGCTTGTTGTGTCTCGTGCCGAACACTTATCGAGACAACGGACTTTTATGGATCTCTCTTCATTAAGAGTAATAGTTTAGCGGTGTGGCATTCCACACCGCTAAACTGGCTGTCCGGAGGCACAGAAACTACGATGAGGTGTGTCTATGAATTGGAGATTTGACCGGTTGTCTGTTACTCCTGCCAGTATTACACACACTACCCTAAGCTTAGAGCGGACTTTATTCCGACTTGGGCTGTGGTCCAGTCGTGTTTCGTCTCAAAGTACAGAACTTTGCTCCCTCTCCCTCAAGTTACGTAGAACCGCCAAGTTTGTGCCTTTGCACCTCCGCTGTTCAGGCCAGATTATAGATCTCTTCCAGTACGATAAACGACTCCTGGAGGTAAAGTAATGCATAATGTATAATGATATGTAAGTATCAAGTAAAATGAGTAATGTTAAGTTAATTTAAGGTACATATTTTAATGTATAGTGTAATGCAGGATATATAATGTACACTGAATAACAATGTGTAATGTACTATGCAAACATATTCTGGAAAAGGAAAACATATTGTATAAGATCCAAGTATCAGTTCAAAGTATAAAGCATTGTACTATATTTGGAGCTTGGCCTAACAATTAATAACGTACTACATGATGTACATGAGCACTTAAATAACGTATAAGCAAGTACCTGGAATGTAACAACAGTACTCTGTACTACAAATAATGACTCATGTACTCTGATCTTGACTAAAGACTGAAACCAAGGTTACTTGAAATTTTAAATAAATACCTTTGATCTGCGAGACCGTTCCCGGACGGGAAGCACCCTACAGCAGAAGGCAACTGCATAGATGATGCTAACGCTTAAAGACTCAACCAATGGGTCAGCAATAATTAGATATTGAAAGGCTTGCCAATGAGTCAGTAGTGATGTCAGCAGCCATCATGTCTTTGCGGACTTCATGGCTGTGCGGACACTTGTCGTCCTGCACATGAGCCAGGTTCCTGATTCAGGGTAGGTGACGCTGTTATGCGTTCCCGCAAGGCCGAAAAGACAACATCATTTCTATTCTCTCGGGGAAGACATTAATATGATTTTCAATTTAATGAGATCACTTATGAATAACAATTTTTTTCTCACAAATTTCAAGATGACTTAATCATCTTAATAAAATGCACACTCCTGGTCATTAAATTGCTACACCATAAAGGCGGCTTGCAATAAACTTTGAATTTCCATGAAAGATACATGCTGGAATATACAGATTATTAGCATTCCAACGCATGCGCACAAAAAAATATGAATAATGCCATCTACATTATGTATAACTGGAAAGATTTCAAAGCAGTTTTCTTATTAGAAATCTCATTTGAATATCGGTTGTTCGTGTAAAGGCTGTGCTATGCCTCATGTAAGGAAGCAGAAACTCCTACCAGCATATACTGGAATTGGACCGCCGCAGAATCGTGGCCTATCGGGACTGCGGTTTATTGTTCCGCTATATTGCTTCTCATATTGCTCGGAATTTTATGAGTCGAATGTGAAATCGATGGGTTTAAGAGAGCGTACTGAACGCCATGTAGGATCTCAGCGGCCCCGGGCCGCTAACACCAGTGTGGACACATGTTTTGTTCTCTTGGCCTTGAAAGATCATACAGCCATGTCAAACGTCGGCATGAGCAGTGCGAAGACATCTGCAGTACGATGGACTATCAGCAAGGCAACCATCACTGCGGATCTCCTTGATGTTGCCTCAGAGATAGATGAGCCAACAGTGGTGCGGCAAACAATGATGCAACTATTCGTGTATAGGAACGTTGAAGAGCGAACGAGGAGAACGAACATTGCCAGTTTGCATTCGTTACAGTCATATGAGTCAGACACCTGGTATGCTACTAGGGGCGCTATTGGGTACATACTGCAGTTACCTTTTGTTTGCATAGATATACTGTGGTTACATTTCTGACACCCACCTTGACATTTTGACATGTTAAGGCTTGTGTCTGTGCCTTATCATCCGAGTGACGCCATGTTTCGGAAAGATAATTCACGATCGCGTTGCCCGTGATGTCTCGACTTTTCTCGATACGGAAGGTGTTCAATTATCACCTGACCAGCACGTTCTGGAGATCTCTCACTCATTGAGAACATCTTGCCACGGACTGCCGAGAGACTTCGAGTCGCAGCCGGATGGAATGAAGTTCTCATATTTATCATCCAAACTCTTCGACTCAATACCCATTACAGCCGGATTATAACCGTTGCTTCTACCAGAGGTGGCAGCTGTGTGTACTGAATTCTGCATGTTGTGTACGCCGAACCAGCTGCAATTTAATCATTCTTTCTCCCATTGTACTGTTTATGTACAATAAAAAAGATTCTGCTATTTGCTTTCCTTCCTAAAGCAGAAATTTCAGCGGCCACCAGTGTATAAAATGGAAAAAAAAATCAGGATAAGCTTCGTAATTAAAAATTTTTATTGCAAGCTTAAATTATTAATGCTTTACTAGTGAGTTCCGTGAAATCGAAAGTCAAATATAATGTAAGAAAAAATATTAAAAATAAACGAAATCTAGCTTTAAGAGGAAAAGAGAAAAAATATTGTTACATATATAATAATAAAATTAAGGAAATCAACTTTCAGTGCAGCTGGATACATTGCCCCTTATCACCACCAGCTTATTCTCCCCACTAGATGTCACCTAGTTACTTCTTACTTTTAATATTAATAAATCATTAACAATGATTAAATATCATTTATTGAGCGTTATTTCCAGATATTGAGTTACCCTACAATTACTGACACTTTTTTTCAACTGCATGATTTAAAGTCGAGGGGAGCGAGATAAACTACTTGCATTAAATTGCTATACAAGCAAGTCAATTTCAGTAATTATTTTTTAAACTGACAAAGGAACATATTCAGTATATTTTGCTTTATGAGCTCAGTTAAGTAATTATTAATAGGAGTATTAAAGCTGTATATGAGGGTCGAGACATAAGCGAAAACCTGTATCAAAGATAGTTGCAGAAATTCCAAGCCGGAAACTACAGTCTAGAAGACAGGCCTCGGCCCGGAAGATCTGTAGAGTTTATCAAGTTTCGTGTTATTGGTAGCATAGACGAGAACGCTAAGACCTAAGTGACTTATCATTGTATTTTGTAAAGTACCACAAAGACTGAGAGAGGTGTAAAAAACTCTTTTAGTCAACTGAAATAAGATTTAACAGATGGCACTGCTCGTGCTTACAGAACAGCTAGAATATATGACTTAAAACAAAAGCAAGGAATTTAACTTAACTAAGTAAATGTAAATTACTCCAACGGCTACACACAGAGAAACGCACAAATTGGCTATGGCCTAAAGTTAGCATAGCAAGCCTATTGGTGAGAATAACGCAAAGCCGTAGAAAAATCTACTTTCAAAAGAATTAGCCAGAAAATGTAGTCTTCAGCAGGCAGAACACGCTGTAATTTTATCCTTTAAAACCTTTCTTTAAATACTATCTCACTTGAATACATGTGAACTAGAGAATTGCATTCTGGCAGAAGAATGGGAAGCTACAGTAAAGCGCAGTTTAAAATAACTGATTAGTAAAACTAAACGAATTCTTATTAGTTTACCTATTTTAAAAGACTTATTTCTTTCCTCACTTTGGTGGATTGTAATTTTCCCTAAAATACGTTGCAAAACATGCCTGTCAAGTTATATTCTTTCCTTAAAAAAATTCTGCCCAATAAACAAGTCACAAAGGAAAAACTCATTTTAATTCATCGAGTGTACAGCTAATTTAGGTTTTAATTCGGATTATAATTATAGTCATACGAAATGATTATTTTATTCACGAGTTAATGAAACACTCGGTTTTTCCTCAGAAAGCCACTGTTCTTGACATTAAATTTTCTTTTATCTCAAAATAGATGGTTTCAGATGAGACCGGTAGAAGTGCAATAGCGAAATTTTTTAATATTCTGTAAGATAATATTATCAAAGAATCCACCGCATATCAGTAATACTGCAGTTTCAAAAAGGTGTGTCTGTAGAAAGAAAAACTTTGGAAATAAACAGGAAATTAAGTTTCTTTTAAGAAGACAGTTTTTATAATGCACTCTGCTTTGAAAACCGACCATATTAACAAATTACAATATCGTTTCTTTTTCTTTCTTTTCTTTTTTAGTCCAAAGGGATTTAGTCCCGAAGGACTATTACTTTCGTTTTGCGATTTTGCGTCGGAAACACAAAAACGGCGTATCACTTTTCAAATTGTTGCCACTAAATGTTATCGCTCTGCATTAAATTTTAAAAAATGAAAAATCTGCATAAATGTATGCATGTTCCTCGCATTGTGATAAAACCTAGAGCCATCGAATTTTGAATGACGTAATCCTACTGCGAATATGGGCATCTGGAAGCCCTAATTTTGAATTTGAAATTTGCTTTATTATCGATTTTATGTTTTGTAACATTTCAACGAATTTCTGATTAACAAACTAAATGATTTCAAAGCGAGCAATGGCAACACTGTACGGAAAAAAAAAACATTTTTATCTCCAGCGCACGAGACTTACGGAAATTCTAAAGATATGTTCATTTTAAAATGATTTTGCGATATTGATTTTGAACTGAATTTTATGGTTTGAGTACGTAGTACATGATATTTAATAAAAAAAGGTAGCACACGAAACGTTAAAAAAACGCGCCTTTGGACGTAATTTAAAATCTGAAATCTTTCAGATTTTTTTTATTTTTTTATTTATTTTTTTTTTAAGCGGAGATATTTAAGATTTAAATTAACTACAACTACTCATAATGTAAAATCACCTCCCAAGTCATCGGGTTGGGAATTAACAGGTCCTTGTTTAAGGAAAAATTTTACTTTGTTTATTGCGGAATGATGGAAAAATTATGATCACAAACCATGCGCATAAAACAATATTGCCTAAAAAATTACAACGAAAAAAAGAAAAATTCGAGGGATAACAACATTGAAAGCAAACAATGCAATAGTATTTCGGAGTTGTTTGTATTTACAACTAGCAGAAGTACCCGATGCCAGTTAAGTTAGATTGAGAATAATGCATCTAACAACAGAGAGAACCATACCGCTGTAATACTTCTCTAATAACGATGTAAAAAATACAATTCCTAGTCACACATTTTTCAGTCTGATGCGATATGGAACCCACATAAAAAATTTCGATAGAAAAATAAGAGAAAAAATTCTACAGAAAAATAAGCTAATTCTCTCTCATTACATCAGCAACAACGGCACGCAGTTTTTAATGATTTTCGTCTTTTTGATCAAATGGTCGTAAAAGCTGAAGTTCCATTCAATATTTCACCAATATTCAATTTTAGTCGATTAAATGCGGCAAAAACTTGATCATATTTGATCAAAAATCAATAACGAGAACAAACAAACAAACACACAAACAGGTGTGTTATATATATAGATTTTGTAAAATTTTTTTATTAAAAAACAGTACGATTTGAAAGCGAGCAGTAGCAACATATTTCGAAATAAAGCATTTTTGTCTTAAACGCGTAAGAGTTGCTACTCGGAAAAGTGAGTGCGAAAATTAATGTTTTCAGAGTTTTTAATTAATATCTCGGCTGATTAAAATCGAACGAAGATGGGAACAGTCGAAATGACTTCCCGCGAATTTTTCGAATCGGGAATACTGCAATTAATGTTTGGCAATGCTATTTTCATTTCCTCGTAAAACTTAAGCCATTTTTTTTATTAACAAATTCTGCAATTTGAAAGCGACCTGTGGCAACGCTCCTCGAAATAAAGCAGATTTTCATCTCCAGCTTGTGAGACTGTTGCCACTCGGAAAAACGAGGGCGGAACTTATCGTTTTTCCGACTTTTTAATTAATATCTCTGACATTAGCACATTTTTTTTGGAAAAAAGATTACGTCCACCTTTTCCAGAACCCAGAAAAGAATTGTAGAAAGTTTAGTGACGATAGCTATAGTAGTGACTCAGTTATTAGAGGGCAAACAAACAGACTTTATTCTTTATATATATAGATAGATAATACATAATCTGAATTGTACTTATCCGAAATATATAAATGTTTTACAATAAAGAAGCATAAGGACGAATGAAAATCTTCTTTGAGTAACCTACCCCTCCCTGAAGTCTGTACAAGCTTAAGCAAATCAACACGTATAAAAAAAAATTGACTAACTTTCTAAAAACTTAAGGTCCCCCCCCCTTGTTACTCACTACACACACGAAAGCACACAAGTTGGCTCTGACCTAACGTTGGCGTGGCAAGCCGGAAGGGAAGGTATGCTCCGTGAGGGACTTTTAAGGCAAAACAGACTCGTAAGCATGTTATATATGGGGTAAACCACGAAAACACATATGCAGCCAGCCCGTTCGTCGAGACTCAAGCTCCGGACAAAACTACCACTGTTCAGAGGCTTTTACCGCTCGGTCGCCCGATAAAGCTGAAGACTTAGAATGCAAAAGTGGGTTTGCAGCATGCAAAGATGGTGCAAAAGCGACTGGCTAAAGTATTGACGTTTAGTTTGTGCTTCTCAGAGAACAAGACTGTATAGGCAAATGGACAAATAAACTTCTATGCACCAGTATTGTATACATAACTAATTATATTACCTCCAGTTTAGATTAAACTGGCCGTACGTAAGACATAGAATTTAAGCCTTAAATTTTAGATAATCATCTATTTTCGGATTCATATTTTCGTGTGCATATTACAATATTTTAAAATCTCACAATATCTATTTTAACACATTTCCAGTACACGCTTCTTACGAGTTTGTGCTTTTTAAAATTTGTCAAGAAAAATATTCTGTAACTGTAGCCTAATTTTACAGAAGCAGGAAATTGCGTTTTAGAGTGAAAAGGCAATATTTGAACAAGTAATCGAAAACTCGGATACGAAGACTGATAACGAATAGTAGAATTCACTTTCTGCCATTCACTGTGACGTGATGAAAGCTTTCAATTTCCGATAAAAAAATTTTTTTCAGCTGCATAGTTCTTTTCATTTGAAACGAGGACAAAGCTATAAGTAAGTTATCATGAAGCTTAAACAAATTTGGGGTTCAAACGAATTCTTTGTAAGCATAGCCACCTAAAAATGAAGTTCTGCATGCACATTTTACAAATGTAATTCCTTCTAAATTATACACTTCTTACAGCAAAATTCTGGGTGTAAAACTCGAAAATCGTAAAGAATGAGTATTCTGTATGATTAAAATCTTCTCTATTTTGATCTCGGCCTTAAAATACTGCATCACTCAGTACTTCGGAAAAATAAGCTTTTTTTTATATTAAAGGGGCATTTTTAAGTAGAAAAATGTACTGTTTATTGCAATCAATTCTTTCTCATAAGCCAGTTACAAATCTTTTGTTAGTTAATTGCACACACAGGCAATTTAGAACGCAACATATAGTAAATAAAGCTGAATGGGGTGGAAAATAGGGAAAAAAAAGCGAGGAACGCAAATCATTACACTGGGGAAAAGCAGTTTTATTCTCACTTGTTTTTGACTAACTTTTGGCTTCTTAATCCAAAAATAACCTCCATTTTGTCTATCATGTAAACTTTTTAAGCTACGGAATACCCTCTTTATCTCAAAAGTCACACAAAATATACATGTTAAGGAAAGTAAAGCGGAAACTTAACCAAATGTACTGTTCACATAGAATAGTTTTATTCATACAAAGGCTATATATAATTACTGCAAATTAAATTTTGTTCATACAAATAGTAAAGTATTTTCACCAAATGTAAACTTACATATTAAGGTAAAATTTTTCGCCTATATCTTTTTCTGGAATGTTTAATCTCTGGACATTCTCACTTGATGCTTTAACAATAGTCAGCCTTCCCACTTACTTTGGTACCGTGCCTCCATGACCTTCAAATCTTGGTGGAATTGCTCACCCTTGTCATCATTAACTGCACCAAGGATTTTCGGGAAATTATCAAAATGGCTATATAAAAAATACAGTTTGATGCTCATGTTCCATCTTCATTTTTACATAAGTATTTTGAATCTCTCCAAAAGTTTTTGGCTAGTTTCGCTATAATTCTGCTCTCATGTATTTCTAAGAGAGTCTTTGACAATAGTTTTGAATGCCAACCAAACATTCTTTTGCAGTTCTGGCATTGTTCCGCCGACTTTTTTATTTTCAAATGACAGGCTAAGAAACGCCGAAATGAGATACATGAAACTATCTCCTTCAATTCTCAAAGCTTTAGCAAATTGCTTCATGAGACTCAGATTTATACGCAAAGGTGGAAATATTCTTTCTCCCGACAAATGGATGATGTGAAATGTTTGGATCACTATATTTCAGATCAGATCTTGGCGACCAATTCAATTACACTCAATGCTTCTCACGAGCTCTGCTGTCCCACGTATACAAAAAGCAGGGATACTTGATATATCCACTTTGGTGGCCAAGAAGGAAGCTGATCATTTTAAGGTCAACACAGATGATTCTTTGGTACATTTGATATTGCAACAAATCAATGACTCTCTTTATGCCTTCATATTCTTCACATAAACGAACTGAATGCTCTAATGGGACTGCATAAGAAAATTTCCATTGTGAAGAAGAATAAACTTCAAGCTTGTTTTCAAGATACAGATGAACAATCGCCATTAAGTTGTGTTATAGGCTGAAATTCCCAACTCTTCCATTAAACCATACAAGGTATGGCAATATACAAATGTATCATTATTTCGAAAGCTTAGAAACGTACTCTCTCTTAATCGAAAGTAGGATACCTTAGTTCCTTTTTCAAGCAAGTTTTTTTTCTGTTGCAATCTTGATGCTAATAGCTCTGAATCTTTTTTGGATAGTCCTAAATATCTTGCCAAATCATTCAACTCATGTTGGTCAAATCCCTTACGAACGGAATCATCTTTAATTTAAAAATCTTCGTCGTTGGGATCAATTCGATATTCACCAGAATCATATTCCTGTATTTCCAAAAAGGACAATTCTTTAAAAACTGGCATTCGAGTTCAGATGAGTGAGGCACTGGACGTATAGCTGATGGTAATCTAGGATACTCTATTTTACTTTTTTCTTTGTTATATCCTGACGTTCCTGACGTTTCCAATATACAAAAGTAACCACTTGAGCGATCTTTGGGCTGTCGCCAAATCATAGGTATACCAAATAAAAATTTCGAACGTGCTCCCTCCATCTATATCCTTGGCACACTACTTGCATACTTTGAGATGGATCCATGATCATCAGTTAACACTTTAAAACAGGCAAAATGGTCTTGCCTAACAAATGTACTGGTGTTTGTCCTTTGATTGAAAATGATAAAACTACCACATACTTAACGAATCGAGCTATTCAAGCATTTACGATGAGAACTAACAGAGGCTGGCATAAGGAAAGTTTTCAGCTCATATATAAATAAAAACTAAACGTAGTTAACCTTGTATACAAACAAGAACATGGACTCCACGTCGGAATGCGCTTCACGGTATCAGAGCAACACACAACGTCTCACTATAGTACCTCAGGCGTAACTGAACTAGTCTAGACAAGTATGCACCTGCCACTGTTCTCCTACGGCCTCATTCACACAGTGGCAGTCGGAGGGCTTATGTCAACCAATAGGAAAGCAGTAATTCTTCCTATGATTCACGGATGATTCACGGATTCCTTCGATTCACGGATTCCTACGATTCACGGATTCCTATGAGTCACGGCTGAATTCTTCCTATGATTCGATTCGCGGAGAGAGGCGTCACCACCGGAAAAACCAGGATTAAAAATGTAGATGAAAATTAATAAAAAAGTGCTAAAACGCAAAAGGAAAATTTCCATTTAAAGTTACACTAGAAAATACCCTACTTCTAGCTTACGTTTTATCTAATGAGATAGCTGAATTTCTAATTTCAAATGAACTAAAAAATATAACCATAAAATATAGTCTAAGAAACGGTAAGCTCATTTATTACAAAGGCTTGTGTAAAGATAATTTTTACAGAAAAATTTCAAGTGCTGAAAAAGAACAAAGGATGCTACAAATTTTTTCCATAACATGGAAATTTATTTATTATTACCCGTACAAAATACTTTCGGGCTCAAAATTGACTACAGGATTCCAAAATTGAAAAAATATTGGAATCACTTTGTCCTAGCATAAAATTTTTTTTTTAATCTGTGCATTATACAAGCGTTATTCTACGTGAAATTGCATCGAGGTTTAAAATCTGCATATTATACTGCAAAAAGAAGATTATTAAAGAGAGATTCTGTGAAGAATTGTAAATCAAATTGTAGAGACATTAGGCATTTTTGGAAGCAGGAACCATGAAAAATATGCATTTCCTTCGCCGGGAATCGAACCACGGACCTCTGAAATACCGGCTCAGTGTGCTGACCATTACGCCACGAAGGCACGCTAAGAATGTGGGAGATATACCTTATATACTCCCCTTTTTAAAGGGCGACTAGGGTTTTAGGGGACCTAGTCGCCAAATCCTGGGTGTGGAGAGTCATCATCCACAACCCTTTTTTTAGTTCGGGCGCCAGTGTAGATACATTAGGCATTTTTGGAAGCAGGAACCATGAAAAATATGCATTTCCTTCGGCGGGAATCGAACCACGGACCTCTGAAATACCGGCTCAGTGTGCTGACCATTACACCACGAAGGCACGCTAAGAATGTGGGAGATATAGTTAGATTGAGAATAATGCATCTAACAACAGAGAGAACCATACCGCTGTAATACTTCTCTAATAACGATGTAAAAAATACAATTCCTAGTCACACATTTTTCAGTCTGATGCGATATGGAACCCACATAAAAAATTTCGATAGAAAAATAAGCTAATTCTCTCTCATTATATCAGGAACAAATGGCATGCAGTTTTTAATGATTTTCGTGTTTCTAATCAAACGGTCGTAAAAGCTTAAGTTCCCTCCAATATTTCACCTATGTTCAATTTTAGTCAATTAAATGTGGCAAAAATTTTATCATAATTAATCAGAAATCAATAACGCGAACAACCAAAGAGGCACACAAACAGACATTCTTCTTTATATGTATAGATTTTGCAAAACTTACAAATCTCTGATTAACAAACTCTTCGATTTGAAAGCGAGCAGTAGCAACACATTTCGAGTAAGGCTTTTTTATCTCCAACGCGCGGCACTGTTGCCACTTGGAAAAATGAGTGCGAAAATTAGAGCTTTCAGAGTTTTTAATTAATATTTCGGATGATTAAAGTCGTACGAAAATGGAAATAGTCGAAATGGCTTCCCGTGAATATTTGGAATCGGGAATAATGTATTTAATGTTTGGCAATGCTATTCTTATTTCATCGTAAAACTTATTAATTTTTTTATTAACAAACTCTACAATTTGGAAGCGAGCAGTGGTAACGCTTCTCGAAATAAAGCAGATTTTCATCTCCAGCTTGTGAGACTGTTGCCACTCGGAAAAACGAGGGCGGAACTTATCGTTTTTCCGACTTTTTAATTAATATCTCTGACATTAGCACATTTTTTTTGGAAAAAAGATTACGTCCACCTTTTCCAGAACCCAGAAAAGAATTGTAGAAAGTTTAGTGACGATAGCTATAGTAGTGACTCAGTTATTAGAGGGCAAACAAACAGACTTTATTCTTTATATATATAGATAGATAATACATAATCTGAATTGTACTTATCCGAAATATATAAATGTTTTACAATAAAGAAGCATAAGGACGAATGAAAATCTTCTTTGAGTAACCTACCCCTCCCTGAAGTCTGTACAAGCTTAAGCAAATCAACACGTATAAAAAAAAATTGACTAACTTTCTAAAAACTTAAGGTCCCCCCCCCTTGTTACTCACTACACACACGAAAGCACACAAGTTGGCTCTGACCTAACGTTGGCGTGGCAAGCCGGAAGGGAAGGTATGCTCCGTGAGGGACTTTTAAGGCAAAACAGACTCGTAAGCATGTTATATATGGGGTAAACCACGAAAACACATATGCAGCCAGCCCGTTCGTCGAGACTCAAGCTCCGGACAAAACTACCACTGTTCAGAGGCTTTTACCGCTCGGTCGCCCGATAAAGCTGAAGACTTAGAATGCAAAAGTGGGTTTGCAGCATGCAAAGATGGTGCAAAAGCGACTGGCTAAAGTATTGACGTTTAGTTTGTGCTTCTCAGAGAACAAGACTGTATAGGCAAATGGACAAATAAACTTCTATGCACCAGTATTGTATACATAACTAATTATATTACCTCCAGTTTAGATTAAACTGGCCGTACGTAAGACATAGAATTTAAGCCTTAAATTTTAGATAATCATCTATTTTCGGATTCATATTTTCGTGTGCATATTACAATATTTTAAAATCTCACAATATCTATTTTAACACATTTCCAGTACACGCTTCTTACGAGTTTGTGCTTTTTAAAATTTGTCAAGAAAAATATTCTGTAACTGTAGCCTAATTTTACAGAAGCAGGAAATTGCGTTTTAGAGTGAAAAGGCAATATTTGAACAAGTAATCGAAAACTCGGATACGAAGACTGATAACGAATAGTAGAATTCACTTTCTGCCATTCACTGTGACGTGATGAAAGCTTTCAATTTCCGATAAAAAAATTTTTTTCAGCTGCATAGTTCTTTTCATTTGAAACGAGGACAAAGCTATAAGTAAGTTATCATGAAGCTTAAACAAATTTGGGGTTCAAACGAATTCTTTGTAAGCATAGCCACCTAAAAATGAAGTTCTGCATGCACATTTTACAAATGTAATTCCTTCTAAATTATACACTTCTTACAGCAAAATTCTGGGTGTAAAACTCGAAAATCGTAAAGAATGAGTATTCTGTATGATTAAAATCTTCTCTATTTTGATCTCGGCCTTAAAATACTGCATCACTCAGTACTTCGGAAAAATAAGCTTTTTTTTATATTAAAGGGGCATTTTTAAGTAGAAAAATGTACTGTTTATTGCAATCAATTCTTTCTCATAAGCCAGTTACAAATCTTTTGTTAGTTAATTGCACACACAGGCAATTTAGAACGCAACATATAGTAAATAAAGCTGAATGGGGTGGAAAATAGGGAAAAAAAAGCGAGGAACGCAAATCATTACACTGGGGAAAAGCAGTTTTATTCTCACTTGTTTTTGACTAACTTTTGGCTTCTTAATCCAAAAATAACCTCCATTTTGTCTATCATGTAAACTTTTTAAGCTACGGAATACCCTCTTTATCTCAAAAGTCACACAAAATATACATGTTAAGGAAAGTAAAGCGGAAACTTAACCAAATGTACTGTTCACATAGAATAGTTTTATTCATACAAAGGCTATATATAATTACTGCAAATTAAATTTTGTTCATACAAATAGTAAAGTATTTTCACCAAATGTAAACTTACATATTAAGGTAAAATTTTTCGCCTATATCTTTTTCTGGAATGTTTAATCTCTGGACATTCTCACTTGATGCTTTAACAATAGTCAGCCTTCCCACTTACTTTGGTACCGTGCCTCCATGACCTTCAAATCTTGGTGGAATTGCTCACCCTTGTCATCATTAACTGCACCAAGGATTTTCGGGAAATTATCAAAATGGCTATATAAAAAATACAGTTTGATGCTCATGTTCCATCTTCATTTTTACATAAGTATTTTGAATCTCTCCAAAAGTTTTTGGCTAGTTTCGCTATAATTCTGCTCTCATGTATTTCTAAGAGAGTCTTTGACAATAGTTTTGAATGCCAACCAAACATTCTTTTGCAGTTCTGGCATTGTTCCGCCGACTTTTTTATTTTCAAATGACAGGCTAAGAAACGCCGAAATGAGATACATGAAACTATCTCCTTCAATTCTCAAAGCTTTAGCAAATTGCTTCATGAGACTCAGATTTATACGCAAAGGTGGAAATATTCTTTCTCCCGACAAATGGATGATGTGAAATGTTTGGATCACTATATTTCAGATCAGATCTTGGCGACCAATTCAATTACACTCAATGCTTCTCACGAGCTCTGCTGTCCCACGTATACAAAAAGCAGGGATACTTGATATATCCACTTTGGTGGCCAAGAAGGAAGCTGATCATTTTAAGGTCAACACAGATGATTCTTTGGTACATTTGATATTGCAACAAATCAATGACTCTCTTTATGCCTTCATATTCTTCACATAAACGAACTGAATGCTCTAATGGGACTGCATAAGAAAATTTCCATTGTGAAGAAGAATAAACTTCAAGCTTGTTTTCAAGATACAGATGAACAATCGCCATTAAGTTGTGTTATAGGCTGAAATTCCCAACTCTTCCATTAAACCATACAAGGTATGGCAATATACAAATGTATCATTATTTCGAAAGCTTAGAAACGTACTCTCTCTTAATCGAAAGTAGGATACCTTAGTTCCTTTTTCAAGCAAGTTTTTTTTCTGTTGCAATCTTGATGCTAATAGCTCTGAATCTTTTTTGGATAGTCCTAAATATCTTGCCAAATCATTCAACTCATGTTGGTCAAATCCCTTACGAACGGAATCATCTTTAATTTAAAAATCTTCGTCGTTGGGATCAATTCGATATTCACCAGAATCATATTCCTGTATTTCCAAAAAGGACAATTCTTTAAAAACTGGCATTCGAGTTCAGATGAGTGAGGCACTGGACGTATAGCTGATGGTAATCTAGGATACTCTATTTTACTTTTTTCTTTGTTATATCCTGACGTTCCTGACGTTTCCAATATACAAAAGTAACCACTTGAGCGATCTTTGGGCTGTCGCCAAATCATAGGTATACCAAATAAAAATTTCGAACGTGCTCCCTCCATCTATATCCTTGGCACACTACTTGCATACTTTGAGATGGATCCATGATCATCAGTTAACACTTTAAAACAGGCAAAATGGTCTTGCCTAACAAATGTACTGGTGTTTGTCCTTTGATTGAAAATGATAAAACTACCACATACTTAACGAATCGAGCTATTCAAGCATTTACGATGAGAACTAACAGAGGCTGGCATAAGGAAAGTTTTCAGCTCATATATAAATAAAAACTAAACGTAGTTAACCTTGTATACAAACAAGAACATGGACTCCACGTCGGAATGCGCTTCACGGTATCAGAGCAACACACAACGTCTCACTATAGTACCTCAGGCGTAACTGAACTAGTCTAGACAAGTATGCACCTGCCACTGTTCTCCTACGGCCTCATTCACACAGTGGCAGTCGGAGGGCTTATGTCAACCAATAGGAAAGCAGTAATTCTTCCTATGATTCACGGATGATTCACGGATTCCTTCGATTCACGGATTCCTACGATTCACGGATTCCTATGAGTCACGGCTGAATTCTTCCTATGATTCGATTCGCGGAGAGAGGCGTCACCACCGGAAAAACCAGGATTAAAAATGTAGATGAAAATTAATAAAAAAGTGCTAAAACGCAAAAGGAAAATTTCCATTTAAAGTTACACTAGAAAATACCCTACTTCTAGCTTACGTTTTATCTAATGAGATAGCTGAATTTCTAATTTCAAATGAACTAAAAAATATAACCATAAAATATAGTCTAAGAAACGGTAAGCTCATTTATTACAAAGGCTTGTGTAAAGATAATTTTTACAGAAAAATTTCAAGTGCTGAAAAAGAACAAAGGATGCTACAAATTTTTTCCATAACATGGAAATTTATTTATTATTACCCGTACAAAATACTTTCGGGCTCAAAATTGACTACAGGATTCCAAAATTGAAAAAATATTGGAATCACTTTGTCCTAGCATAAAATTTTTTTTTTAATCTGTGCATTATACAAGCGTTATTCTACGTGAAATTGCATCGAGGTTTAAAATCTGCATATTATACTGCAAAAAGAAGATTATTAAAGAGAGATTCTGTGAAGAATTGTAAATCAAATTGTAGAGACATTAGGCATTTTTGGAAGCAGGAACCATGAAAAATATGCATTTCCTTCGCCGGGAATCGAACCACGGACCTCTGAAATACCGGCTCAGTGTGCTGACCATTACGCCACGAAGGCACGCTAAGAATGTGGGAGATATACCTTATATACTCCCCTTTTTAAAGGGCGACTAGGGTTTTAGGGGACCTAGTCGCCAAATCCTGGGTGTGGAGAGTCATCATCCACAACCCTTTTTTTAGTTCGGGCGCCAGTGTAGATACATTAGGCATTTTTGGAAGCAGGAACCATGAAAAATATGCATTTCCTTCGGCGGGAATCGAACCACGGACCTCTGAAATACCGGCTCAGTGTGCTGACCATTACACCACGAAGGCACGCTAAGAATGTGGGAGATATACCTTATAAAATTACTTGAAAGTTTGGGCATTGCTTTTAAAGGTCGTAATGAGAGTGCCACATGTTTGAGAAAAGCAATTGTTTGATTAGTTAGACTATCTGGAGAGTATCGGGAGTTCGGAGTAGTGGAAGCTGACTGTATGCTGTGAGTAATAATCAACAGTGGATTAAGAGATGGTTTTTACTCCTGATTTTCCAAAGCTTGGTCTATATGCCTTGTAATGGTTTACATGATTTTGGAAACCAATATGTTAAAAGGAAGTTCACACTAGTGATTAATACTAACAGCATAATAATAACCATATGTTCAAATATGTTCCTAAAAATTTCAACTCATTGTCGTTTCCTGTTAACAACGTTTTTATTCAGCCTTTTCAATCATATATTAGAGGGTATTACTTTCTGTTGGGAGTATTTTCTCAGAATTGACCTGGTTTGAGCAAAAAATATTATGGTAAGCCTAATTATACATATATTATATTCAAATTTTATTGGAAATGAAACACTTTTAGCACATAACATTTCTTACTTATTTAAAAACGTAGTTAACATGTATTTTTATTTACTTATACTTCTCTCTCTTTTTTTAAGGAATCCAATAAATTCGTCTGCGCCCGGAACCTAAAACGGTCTTGAACAGCCTCTGCCTATAATTTACTGAAATTTTAATACTACTTTTGTTTTTAACAGCTAATAAATAACACACTCATAGGTATTTTTACTAATTTAATCAGTAATTTTAATGTTTATTCATATCATGAACCCTTTAGCTGTGTCCTATTAGCACCCACTAGATACATGAGTTAAATCTAGGAGGTGTGAGAACGCAAGAAATTTCTGGGGGATAGCGAAGGGTGCGGAAGTGTTTTGGTGTTGTTACTCAATTTGTCTTTTCTTATGTTCTTATTTGTAAAGTTCGGAATTTTGTTTTTATATATTTAATTATTTTAATAACACTGACAAGCGTTATTGCTCTTCAATAGTTATAGAAGAAGATAATCTTTTGTTTATGTCTTGTTCCTTTCAAGAATTTTAATTAATCCTTTATGGCTATAATCTAAAACTCCATGGTCAAGGTAAGATGTTTTCCTTTCACCTTCTTCATATACATTAGCTTTTATTGCTGCTCATCATTTGTGATTTTTAATACTATTTTTTAATTTTTTGTATGCGTATAGTTCCATTTTTTTTGTGTAATTTCCAAGCTGACGCTATCCAGATCTGTCCCCCTTCGTCTTTAAAACTAAGAAACAGTAGTTCGTTCACCTCAGTATTTGCTGCGAGAGAGGAAAAGGGAGAAGTCTTCCTCCTGGAAATTAGGAATAAGTACGAATTGGAGTTATTCTTTCTTTTACTTATTCATTTATTTCTTGTATAAAAATTTCATTATTTATATTTTAAAATTTTGTAACCCTTCGCAGTGATGATTGTTTGCTCCGTAAAAATTTGTTCCGTTTCTAAAGCTTATTTGTGCATTCGTAATTTGTTGCTAGGCTTTTTTTTTTTTTTTTTTTTTTTTTTTTTATTTTTTCGTCTGTATGATTGTTTTAAGTGGAAATGTTTAAGACGATTTTTCTTGCTCATATCATGAAAATTTTATTTCTTTATTGTTTCTCTCAAGAATCATTGCTGCTTTAAAGATTCCGTTTTTCAGATTATGTGATTGTTTCGTAACGTTTCGTGATTTACTCCAAACATTTAATACGTTTATTTGAGGCTTCACTGCACGCTCTAGCTTATTGCTATTTACTTTGAACGCATCTGAGTATGGATATCTCTACTTTTTTTTGGCTAATATGGTCTCAGATTGGGTATGCGTATCTACATTTGTCTGCTGCTGTGTTAAAAAAATGTATGAAAATCTACTTTACTCTGATGTTGTGTTTCTTTGATGCTGTAGTGTATCATGGTAGGAGCAGGCATTTTGCTTTGTATTCCACGTTTGGACTCTCCCCTTTTTATTTTTTTAACTTTTTATTATAATTATTTTACTCTAACCAGATTTTAAATTGTTATCAAGCTGGAACACTCCCCTTTTTTCCATTTGACTTTGCCGCCGCTTTTAACTAGCTCGAGCACACTCAAAGAGTTTTCAAAGCGCCACACTCCCGATCAGAAGTTTTTTTTTAGCTTCGTTTTTTTCGCTGATGAGAAACAAATGTTCCGGAGTGTTCAATTTCCAGAACGGAACATCCCTGATTCTCCCTCCCCTTTTTTTTTAAAAAAAATTTAGATAAAGTTAGTATTTTCAACACCTCACTCGACATACTGTATACTTATAACAGCACATTAGAGCCTTCATAATTAGGTGATAGATCATATGACTTCTACAATCTTTGACATATCATTCATTGCGTGTTAGGACACATTCTTGATTAGGTTTCTTCACGCTTCTATTTCATCTTCTCTGTCTTACTTGGGCCCATAATTATTATTTTTTTTTAGTCTGGGCCTTTTTTTATCCAATTTTTTACCTGGCTTTAACAGTTTCCTATCAAATGTTACGAAATTACTTTTAAATCGAACAAAATTGTACTCTTTATATTTGCCTTTCTTTTGCATCTAAGCTTGATTTTTCGTCGTCTGGGCAAAAGATTTAGCGAGTGCAAAACAAGACATCTGTTGTCTGCTACTTTGTTTAGGTGTTGGTTTATAAGACTTTCTGTCTTTTTCTCGTTTCTACTCCGTTTTTCCTGTTTGTAACAAGATTTCGTGCAATTAAAAAGTGTATATCTTATTCGGCAATTTCTTTCGCGAAGAGTGAGAAAGTACGCGATATTTACGAATGATGCGAAAAAGCTTTTTTTTTTTTTTTTAAATTAAGATAACTTCGTGTAGAATAACCTAGAACTTGGAGATTAACTGAACAGTGTATCCAGTCGTCTAAGAGGCAAACCTGTCCATTTTGTTTTCCTACAGTGCCATATCAAAATAAGTCATTTCTCGTAAAACTCAGCAATGAAAAATTAGTTTCAGTAGAAAAGGAATATGTGATAATATTCGTTTTTCTGAGATGCAAGTGCTTTTCTTGTAAGCTTACGAGTATTAGCACCAATAATAATAATAATAATAATAATAATAGTAATAATAATAATAATAATAATAATAATAATAATAAAATGTAATGCAGATTTAAAAAAGTACACTAAAAGCTTTATTCATTAAAAATAAATGTATATTAACTATTTCCTATCATGTATTAAAAACAGTTATCATAAAGTACCAAAATGCCAAATATTTACTGAAAATAATTGTACTCTTTATGATTGATTTATGACTATTACAAGATGG
The DNA here is from genome assembly GCA_000611955.2 of Stegodyphus mimosarum. Classification (NCBI taxonomy): domain Eukaryota; kingdom Metazoa; phylum Arthropoda; class Arachnida; order Araneae; family Eresidae; genus Stegodyphus; species Stegodyphus mimosarum. Next base: position 56,739 of record KK117890.1, read on the forward strand.
TTATTCATTTTGATATGTATTGACTGAAATATGCTTTATTTTATTTATTTGACAAAAGCATGCTTTATTTTACATGGAACATGCATTTGGTCTTAACAGATTTGAAAATTATGTTACCTATAAAAATAATGAAAACAATGAGAAAAAATGCATAAAAGTTACATAGAATGAAAGTTATATATGCTGATGCACTTCAAATATTGGCTATGTTCATACGTGTATTACATCTGATGAAATGACTGCTTGATCAAAAATCATGAAAAGAGAAACGTGTCTTACAGTGTACAGAGTAATAAAAATGTAATGTTTGTTTCCTTTCTGTCAAGGCATTAAAAAAGAAATGTATAATATATCGAGAGTTGTATAGAGATTAATGTTTTGCACAAGATATGAGAACTCATTTATGAATAACCTTAAGAAAACTATATGCTGAGAATGAACAAATAAACTGATGCCAACTAATTTCCGTGCTGGCATAGCTATAAAAGTTGTTATAAAAATTAACTAGGCAGAGATCTCCATTTGAATGATTGAGAAAGTTTATATCTATTACATGTTACAATTTGTTTCATGATAGCATTGAATTTTAGATGTTTATGTATTGTAAATGCTTCAGCCTTCAATATCTTAAATAGTAAAATAAATTAAAGAAGATAAACTAATTGAGTGAGATATACAAACAACAGTCTATGTACCTAGCAAGTTCTTTCTGTGATAGCATATCTTAGAGAAACATGCAGTCTGATATGTGTGTTGAAGATTTTGAATGTAAAAATTTGGTAGATGGTATATTAAAGAAGTCCTTAAAACAAGAAAGTCACTTAGAAGCATCTAAACTGATCCATACTGGGAAAAGGCTGCATGAATGTGACATATGTAGAAATTCATTTGCTCTCAGATCTCAGTTCGACAGTCATATAAATATTCATACTGGTAAAAAACCACACAAATGTAGCATATGTGGCAAGTCATTTGGATTGAAAGGTAACTTAAAGCAGCATGTATTTCTCCACAGTGGTGAGAAACCTTACAGATGTCTTGTATGTAAGAAATCATTTGCACGCAAAGGTATATTAAAAAAACATATGCTTCTTCATACAGATGGGGAATTACGTAAATATAAAATAAATAGTGAATCATTTTTGCAAGCTGATTTAAATTCATGTATTGGCACTTCTAGAAAAGTCCATAGTTGTGATATATGTGGAAAGTCATTTAAACGTGGAAGACTCTTAAAGATACATATGTTTATTCATACTGATGTTAAATCGCATAAATGCGATATATGTGATAAGTCATTTCGACAGAAAAGTCATCTGCAGCAACATGTGCTAGTTCACACTAAAGAAAAACAATATGAATGTAATATATGTAACAAGTCATTTGCATATAAGCATGCATTAAAGAAACATATGCGTATCCACACTGGTGAGAAACCCTACACATGTGAGACTTGTAGTAAATCATTTACAAGCAAAAGTCAGTTAAATAGTCATGTAATAGTTCATACCAGTGAAAAACCATATAAATGTGATATATGTAGCAAGACATTTAAATATAAAATCTCTCTAAAGAATCATATGCTCATCCATACAGAGGAAAAACCATATAGATGTGAAATATGTAACCACTCATTTGCACAAAAGAGTTATTTACCCCAACATATGTTCACTCATACTGGTGAAAAACCACATAAGTGTCATTTTTGTAGTAAATCATTTACAACCAAATCTGAGTTAACTACACATGTATATTACCATACAAATGAAAAACCACAGTGCGATATATGTAGCAAGACTTTTTCCACAAAAAGTTACTTAAATAGACATCTGCTTGTTCATACTGGTGAAAGTCTACATAAATGTGATCTATGTAACAAATTGTTTCTACTCGGAGGTGCCTTAAGCAAACATATGGAAATTCATGCTGTTAAGTAGGTTCATGAAAATTGCTAATCATTTTCAAGAAAAAATGGTTTAAGTTTGCATGTGTGTATCCTTATAAGTTAAGATACTAAATTTTTTGTTGAAAAAGTGTTTCAAAATAAAAAACAAATGATTGCGAATGTTTACAAATCCAGATATATATTTCATGTAAATGATATTTATAATCATGAATTTCTGACTGTTTTTCTGTTCTTCTAAACTGTTGGGGTTATTTGACTTATTATCATGACTTTATCAAGGCTGTATAACAAATGGTTGCATTAAAATGGCATTTAAAAACCGATATGCATATGCATACAGATGAGAAATTTTATAAGTACAGGATTTTGAATGCTGTCATTATTATCAATGGTTTATCGATGTGCGAGTTCTTGCAGTCATTTGTGCAATAACATTGAGCAGATGCATGCAAAAAATGGTATTTATGTATGTGAACGCTTCAGAAATTTTCATTTGCTAATTAGTGTCCACTTTTATAATATACATTATGTCTGGTATAAATCTATATAAAATGTTCTAATCAGGGCATACAAATTTTGAAATTATAATGCATGTTCATATTACTCAAAATTATTTTCAGAACATCTAGTAGAAATAATAACTATATCTTTTACTACCCAATATGTATAAAATAGGGAAAGCTATTAATATGTTTTGTATACATAGGTTGCAGCAGTGTTCATAGCATAATTTGACTTGTGTAGTACAATGACATATTGCATGAATGTGTGCCAGCTCGTGCTGCATTCATGTACTAATGAGCTGCCATTTCGAGTGTGACATGGATATGGATTGGTGGAGTCCACAGCATCATACCTTTACTCTTGAAAGTTATTTCAAGAATAACTACTCTGTTATTGCTACTCGACGTCTATTTTGGCAACATTTCAACTTAGGACATCATGGGAAAGTTCCAGATAAACGGACCATTGTGAGGTGGGTAAATGCAATTTGAACATGAGGTTCTGTTTGCAATGGCAAACCAGGAAGAAGTGAAAGAACTGTGCAGACACCAGAAGCCGTGGGAAATGTTCGTGCTGCAATATTGCGTAGCCCAAGAAGATCTGCTCGTGGTCATTCGCAAACTTTACATATGTCCTATCGCTCATTCAGGAGATTATTGCACGAAGATCTCCATTTTCTACCATGGCCTCCTCGCTTACCTAATCTTTCATGTGCAGACTTTTTCTTTTGGGCCACCTGAAGCAAGAAGTTTTCCGAACACGTTGTGCCACCATTCTTGAGTTGAAGGATGGCATCAGAACTGCCGTTGGCGATGTTCCAGGGAATACGTTACACTGAGTTATGGTAATCTTCCAATGCCACCTAGATGAATGTGTTGTGCAGAGGGACTATCATTTGACAGGCATCATATTCAAAAAGTAATTCACGCAATGGACAATGACTTACATATTAGTAAATGGCATACCTTTAACTATTAATTGACATAAGAGGTAACCTTTAACTATTAATTGATATAAGAGGTAATAAATAAATTACAGGGTGAAAATGCCCTTTAGCCCACTGCTTGGCGATGTTTTGAAAATCGCCAATTCGGCGCGTTTCTGTGAAACGTCTTTGCAATTAATTGCAACCTTCCCGACACGCTCCGCGAAAACCTATTGTAAACAAAACATAGAATTCTAAACCATAAATTAGTATGGAAACTGTTGCCACAAAAATATAATAAAATAATATGCAAAACGAACATTACGATCATTAAAATATTTGTCAGTTAGGTTTAAATTAATTATTTACATTTTATGTTGTAATACTTACACATTTTATGCCGTTACATAACCTTCACGACACGCTCCGCGAAAACGTAACCAAAATGGCATCCGAGAAAGAAGGAATTTTTTTTAAAAGGGCATTAAAATTACAAACGATACCATGTACACACCGTTCCGTTTTAACTTAAAAAAAAATCTGAGAATTGCACAATGTAGGCAACGTACACAAATAAACAAAATAAGCTAGAATAACGAAAATAAATTACAAGAAAATGCCATGTGCACAGCGTTCCTTTTAAACTTAAAAAAAACTTCAGCGAATTGCACAATGTAGGCAACGTACACAAATCAACAAAATAAGCTAAAATAACGAAAATAAATTACAAGAAAATGCCATGTGCACAGCGTTCCGTTTTAACTTAAAAAAAACATCAGCGAATTGCACAATGTAGGCAATGTGCACAAATCAACAAAATAAAATAAATTGCAAACGATACCAGCGTTCTGTTCTTCAGCTGAGCCAAATTATTTCAATAAAAGGCAACAAAATATAAAAATTAAGCAACTTGCACTTCCAATAAAGTAATAAATGTACATGTACATTCACTCACCTCTCTCAGCATCACAGCTAAATCCATACCGACTCGGTATTTAGCGAAATATAAGGTACGAAAATAGCAAACACTCAACACAAAAACACCGCATTCAAAGAATACAACGACAACTGAAATAACTACTTAAATTAACACGTAAGAATTTCGAATAAACCGCTACGTCATCTCACATTACCAATAAAACCGTTCTTTATAAAATAGGAAATACGCATGCGCGAAAACTACATGTTTCCGTAGCTTCAAAATACCCAGTCAGCCATGTTCGCGGATATACGGAGTTACCCATGTTGGTGCGTTTATTGCTCATTCAAAAACAATCGCCGCCAAGCAGTGGGCTAAAGCGCATTTGGGCCAATTACAGTTACTGCCTTATGATGTGTTTTTAACATCCTACTATGAATGCTGCCACGCCCTGTATATATCTATAGTACAAGCTAGTGATACATATTAATATTTATGACGTACAATTAAAATAAAGTTCCCAAAACATGACGTGTTTCATGATAGTGCACAATTAAAATAAAGTTCCCAAAACATGACGTGTTTTATGATAGTGCACTTCTTGTGTAGAAGTAACACATCTTTAATAAAAGATTTCTATATCCCCTTCCCCATTTTACTTGTGGCTGTCAGGGATAATAGAATAGATCCAGTCGTACAATTACATGTAAAAGCAGTAAGTATTAAAAAAAAACAAGAAAATTATTTCTTGGTTTTTGTAATTAAGGCAACTGACTTAATGCAAAATAGAAAAGATGCCTTGCAACTGTGGAGAAGGATCTTAGGCATGTTTCAGATAGCACCTCTTGGCAATATTTTCTGCCAGATGGTGCCAAAACATTCCAAATCCAAGAAGAAAAACTTACTGATGATGCTAAAGTTGTCTTCCCTGAAAGTTTCTTTTTATAGTCCTAAGAAGGGAAAATTAATGATTAAATAAGTAAAAATGCCTTAGGGCAAATTTCATGCTACATTTTGCAAGGATAATTTCTAATTTTTTCTGGGTATTATTAAAATTTTTGTATAACAATGTTAATTTTATAAAAGGAAGTATGCTGTGAGTATTATAGATGATGCTTTTAAATAAATTTAATATTCTGTTTCAAGCGTTATTGTAACCCTATATGAAGATAAATTATGAAAATTAATACAGTCAAATACCGAAAATCTGCCGACCTGAAATCTGCATTCCGTCTCAAAATATAAACATTCAATTTAGAGGTTCCAGAAACCGCAACATGGAGAATGAAATACCGAAGAAAAAGTATTTATCCAATAATGACATCATAATTACTGAATAATAATGATTCTGTGTTAGTGGCAGAAAAAAATCTTAGCCTGGAAGAGGTTTTTAATACAGATGATGTGTTCAGATGAGCCAACAGTGGCATATCAGATGACCAATGATGAAATCATTGGCTCTGTTTTGAACTTGCCCCAGCAAAAAAAAAAAAAAAAAGATTCTGAAACCAACACAGATAGTGAATTTTATAGGAGGGAGAAAATATCTTTTAATGAGAGTTTGAAGCATGGTGAAAAATACCAAAAATATTTAGAACAACATAACTGTGTCACAGAGCAAGAGATTATGACTCTATGTAATTTACAAAAAAACTTACTCTGGAGCACCCTAAAGTTTTAAAACAAGCCTCTATCAAAAAAATGTTTGAAATATATAAAAAATTGAAATATTCAATGCTTTATTAATATCCTTTATTTTTACATGTCTTTAATGCTTTAAATATTCCTGTTATCACTAATATAAATGAATAATATAATATAATAAAGTAATTAAAAGTAAATTAAAAAGCCCAAGACTTGCGCTAAAGCTTCAAAGTAATAAAACAATAATTCACTATAAATTATAATAAGAGAATTCTCCATATTACATCTCCAAGCAACGGAAATTCAATTTAAAAACATTGAAAAGGTATTTTTCAGAATTTAAAAAATTTATAGAATTTTTAGTCCTACTTGAAACACAGTTAAAGAAAAACTAAATCGCAAAAATGCCAAAAATCAAAATGAAACTTTTTTAAGTATTGAAAAACCAGTTATTGTTATTGATAGAAGATTAATTGACTTATCAAGGGGATAAACCAATCTACTATCAATAAACAGTAACTAAAATAAGAGAGAGTGCTTCATCTTTCTTCCAAGTAAGCATCAAATTATTTGTTAGATTCAAATCATAAATCTAATTGATATTGTATCAAAATAAAGATATTACTTAATAAACCAAAAGAATTCTGTTAAAAAGCAAATAATCTTTAAAATTAAAATATTTCACTAGGAATACAATTAATCTCAACGAGATGCTTACTTTAGAAGACATATCCCGTACATTCTCTTTTCATTTCAAATACGAGAGTAAAACAAATGTAGATTCAAACAAATTTTAAAAAATCATAAAAAGATTAAAAGAAATAATCCATAAAATTAAAGTTAAAACTGTAGTAAAAAAGAAACTAATCTTCTATCAATAATAATAACTGGTTTTTCAATACTTAAAAAGTTTACTTTTGATTTTGGCATTTTTGCAATTTAATTTTTTCTTAACTGTGTTTCAAGCAAGTAGGACTAATTTAAATTCTGAAAAATACCTTTTCAGTGTTTTTAAATTGAATTTCCGTTGCTTGGAGATGTAATATGGTGAGTTTTCTTATTATAATTTATAGTATATATATATATATATATATATA
>KK117890.1:63765-78157 GCA_000611955.2 Stegodyphus mimosarum
ATAATAATGTATTATTGTATCTAATAATTTAATTAAATGTATCTAATATGTCCTTTTTATTTATTTTTCACTTTTAGTCTGAATATTATGATTTAGCTTTTCTGTTCTGAAATTCGCAAAGTCCTAAAATCCGCACAATCTCTGGTCCCAAGCATTGTGGATTTCTGGACTTCTACTGTATATATAATATATATGAGCAATTTAGTAATTCTAATATACATTAGATTGTTCTTAATTAATTCTAATATATATTAGATTATTTTGAATCAGCTGATTTTTCAAGATAAGTATGTATTGAACATATAAAATAATCACATGTAAGAATTTCAATTGATTTTTTAATCAGGTTAAGCATATATTGCATAGGTTGCAAATTTGACTACATGTGCTTTTGTATTAACTAAATATATATTAAACAGAAATATATCAGTTTTTCACATATAAGAAAAAGGTTAAGAGTTTATTGGACAGGGCCATTCTTAGGCCATTGGCTGCCCAGGTATTTTCCTAGTATTTCTGCCCCCAAATTTAAAAACAAAGCTTAATGATTAATAAAATTTTTATTTCATAATCTCTTGGTATTTACATGTGACAAATTGTATAAAAAGCACTTACATATGACAAGTACTTACAATGAATTTAAAATATTTAGTCGTGGTATCATCAGAGTCCGGCTGCCCCTGATTTTCGCCGCCTGCGTACTTTTATGCGATGCACCTCTGCTAGGTAAGGCCTTGTTAATAGAATGTGTTTTATAACTGGTCACTTTAATGAGCAGTCATCTTAGGGAGATGGTTGCCTACAAAGGTTAACAAATCACCTCAAGAAACTGCAGAATAATGTGGCCGAAGATAAGTTTTATAACTAATTTTCAAAAGTTTATCGTTTTACAGAGATGATCCTGTTGAGAGGTTAACAGAATATGTTGTAAGATTATATTTTATATTATATATATTTTATATTATTATATTTATATTATATTATATTTTATATTATATTATATTTATTATTTTATATTATATTTGTTACTTAAAGAAAAGTGGAGGAAAGTCCTGTAACCTCCTTTCGTATACCTTTTATATAGTTTCCTCCTGTTTGTCATAAGCCCAGTGTTCATCTACATTAATGTGTTTTATTATAGAGTTCATTTAGTATTTGATTTGATGCACTGAATCATGTTGAGAGAATTTAGCTCACTAAACCAAATTGCTGTCTAATTTTGACTATAGTCATTCTAGGTCCTCCAGTGATAATAGTCAGAACTCAAGAATGAACAACTTGAGCTTCTGTACATACTCCAGAAAATGGAAATATTATTTATGTTCCTTCATACTTGAAAAAATACACAAAAAGAAACTGCACAGTATAAAGTAAGAAGACGATCTGTTATGTATTAAAGAATAATTTTGTGTAGTTTTTTTTTCTTTTTCTTTTCAGAATTATTTTGTTAATTTAGTTTGTTTTAAAATTTTCAAACCAGGCTATAGTGAATCTGGAAACATTGAAACTGGATCATGTGAGGTATTGCTGTACGTAACTTTACTTTGTTCATTGCATATAAACTGAGTACAGATGTTTTGCAGTTATACAATCTATAAATTTTTTGCAAAGAATATGAGTTTTTTTTTTTTTTTTTTCAGTGTGTTCTTTTTTGCAAACTGTTTAGTATTTTTAGTAATTTGTTGCACCTAATGAGCATCCATAGCCAATATTCTTTTAACTCACATACCTTTTTTTTACATCTTTGACTTTTGTATTCATTAAAAAGCCTGCATGCTAGGAGCTTTAAAAATACCTGTTTCCAAGTTAAATGTGTATTTTTGTGTGCAGGAAGTGATGATTTCTATATTACTGCAACATGTAATAAAGGTAGGTCACTCCAAGGCCAATGGATATGTGTTCTAGTCAGAATTATATTTTCCCCAACAGCATATGCTGTTGCTTTTATGAAGTTATAAATAAGGCACAGTTTCAAGATTTTCTTCATACTTCCAAAGAGTCATCCATTTTATTCTGTTTGCACACAGTAGAAAATGTAATATCACTATAAATTTTCTTTGGTATGCAAATGCCAGCTATTGTTTTCTTTCAAAATAAAAATTAGGGTGTTGTACCCTTTTTTAATGTGCAAATAGAATGAAAATTTTTCTTCTTTTATGAGACTGTTTGTGTTTTACTAACTTGTTTAATTTTATTTTTTGAAGATTTTAAGGCAGTTTTTAATACTTCCACAACATTTGTGCCTCTTATCCTACTTAAACTTTAATTTCTTAAGTCAGCTGATACATTAATCACTATTAATACACATTTACAATACTAGTACAGATTGCCCAAATTGGAACTGAATGATTACACCGCTTTGAGTGAGATATTATATCGTCTCTTACTTCCTTACTTCTAATTCAATGTACATAAACTGATGTATTTTCCTGAAGGTAGAAATTCGTTATAAGGAGTTTCCCTTTTCACACAATCCTTCTATGTAGTTCGAAAGTTATAAAAATTACACGAATTAGCCTCTTTTATTATCACTATACTATTATCCTAAGTTTTTTTTTTCTCCTACAATATTGAAAATTTGAATTCTTCTAAAATGCTGAATGTGCCCGGCTTTTAAGACATACAATCACAAAAATTTATTTGATTTGGCATTTAAGTTAGAATTTATACAAATGAGATTTCCACTTATTATTTTATACTATTATGAATGAAAATAATCCCAAAATGAACATTCATATTTTATGTACTTTCATATACTTTAATTAAAAATGATGCTTTCATTATGCTTGAATATAATTTTTCAAGAAATTGTTTCTCATGTATTAGAAATTTAATTTTTATTTTGAACACTACTTTCTAGAAACCTTTCTATGAAGCAGTTTTCGCAGAATTATTCCCGTTTCACAAATTATGCATTTGATGGATGTTGATGGTTAGAATAAAACATGCCATATAAAGACTTTCATAAAAAATCTTAATAAAATATTTCCACTAAACTATTCAGTGTTTGAATCAACATGCTAATTTTAAAAGAAACAAGTACTAACCATTGTTCATGGTAGTACTTGTTTCTTTCTTATGATCCACAATCCTATTTATTCCACTATTTAGTTAAATTATCTTGATTAGATAAAGCTCATAAACAGTAAAATACTTTGTTATGAAATATATTAATTTAATTCTTTAAATGAAAATTTAAAATATTTTTCATGCATTGCACCTAATGTCCAGTTATGAAAATTACCTCAAACTGTAATTAAACATTTTGATTATATGCTATGGAATGGTATATTCAGATATATTGTAATGGTTCATTTTTGATTTATTTTTATTAATTTCTGGAATGATGCAAAGATATAACATTTGCAAAAACTGGTGAATACATTGAAAGAGTATTGCGATATTATGTATCAACGTAACCACTTGCGAAATTTTCAGAATATGCCAAACTCGGAGAACCATGCTCCTAACAATCATTTTGGTTAAGCAATGCTGCCACTTTTATATGTGTTCTTTTTCATTGTTTTTTAAGTTCAAACACTTTTTATAAACAAATCATATTTTTTTGTCTTAAACTTAGTTTTAATATATGAGCTGGAAGTAACTGTTGTAAAATTTCTGCAGGAATACAGAATTCTCCTGAAAATTTTCTAAATGGAATGACGAGGAAATACATTTTCCAGATAGTCGCTGTTACTGAAGATTGCATGAAGGTGAGTCTCCAAAATTCTCTGATGTTTTTTTAGGCAAAAATATATTCCTGTGTACTTCAGGAGAAGAATAATGCAAAAACATTACAGAAAGATTTTAAGAATGCAGGTGTTTTATTTTTTTAATGTATCACATAATCGTTGCTTAATAATTCAAATTTATATTTTAAATTGCTAAAGTATGTTTTCTTTTCACATGATGATATTTCAAACATATGATAAATATTGATAGTTTGGAAATCTTTCTGAAGGAAAGATGCGAAAACCACCAACTTGCATGTGATAAGTAGCTTTTACCATTTCTTCTGTAAAAAATTGTCATACTGTGCCAAGGTGCTTGCATTAATACATAAATGGCTAAATATTAATTTATTTTCTAATAGCTATGGTAGCATACTGAATAATAATAATTTATGAAATCTGTGGTACAAGATTTTTTGAAAGTAGTCTTACATGTATAAATATTCTTCAACCTAAAGTAGATTTCATTACAGATGAAGAAAAAGCAAGTTTCTGTAACACTTTCCAAATGAAGAAATACCATGATATATTTTTCACTTAAAGAAATAAATAATGCTCCTGAAGAGTTAAAAATATATTACAAATAAACCAGGAGGAGAAGCCTATAATAAAATTGAGCAAAATATACAAAAGGCTTCTCAAACTGAAGAAGAGACTTTTGCATCGTTTTCATTCAGTGCTTGCAAGTGGCCAAGTTAATAAGAGAGCTAAACACTTTCTAAACCTTCCATTACCAAATTTGGGTTTGAATTTCTTCCATCAGACTGGATTTGAACATGTGGGTTTCATGGTTTTCCTTCTTTTTTGTTAAAGCATGAATATGTAACATTCTTCCTCAAAATGCCTTCCACAAAGGCATCTCTTTACATATGAAGCAGAACTTAAATTGCGCCGGTACATCCTAGTTTTGGGGATAAATCATGATTCTAACCGGAGTCTAAAAAGGCTCTGGCACTTCTTTTATGTAACTGAACAAAAATTTCAGTAGAAATTTAATCTCAAAAATTTTATTTTTAGTAATAAAAAAAATCTGAAAGCTTTCAGATTTTATATTTTGCCAAATGGTCTTTTTCGTAAATTTACAGACACGTACGCATTTCAAGAGTATTTGGGCTACATTGTGCTAAAAATATTTTAGAACATCCTATCTGTAAAATTCCGATAGACAGTCTCGCACACTGGAAATAAAAATGTTTTATTCCTTACAGTGTTACCACTGCTCATTTTGAAATTATTGAGTTTTTTAATCAAAAATATGTTAAAGTTTTGTAAAATATGAAATAGACAATAAAATGAGTTCCAAATTCACGTTTCCAAGTGCCCACATTTGAATGGAGGACTATGTTGCTCAAAATTTGATGACTCTAGGTACCGTAGTTTTGTCATAATATAAAAAACCTACATACATTCATGTAGATTCTTCATTATTTAGTTTCTTTAAATGTAATATTTGGTGGCAACAATTTGAAAAGCGATTCAGGATTTTGAGACTAATAAATAGCCCTTCTGGGCTAAGGGCCATATGGGCTAATTATATTTAAAAAGTTTATAAAAATTTTAATTTAGATTTCCACATTTTATTAAATTTTAATTAAAATTGTGCAATTACTTAAATCAGTAATTTTTTAATTATTAATGATTTTATTAGTCATTTTATTTATTTATTCTCGTGTCTTTTTCCTGACATTCTTTCATAGGGCACCAGCACTTCTAATTTTAGAAATTAAGCTCTGATATGAAGGTTTGCCATTGTCTGATTTGCTGTAATAAAGTTTTAGACATTACATTTTGACTTTTAAAATTATATATAATTTTAGAACAGCCCCAAATGAAGGAAATTCACATTATTGAATGAAGATGACAGTTTCCTTACATGCAAATGCAAATTCTGAATCCTTGTAAAACTGACAGATTGGGCTTCATGATTGTAGAAGTCCTGTCTATGGAAGAAAAACCTTACAACCAGTTGACCAATATTCATATGTGGGAAATAAGAAATTTTGTTGCATGTGAAAAGTTTTCCAGACCTATTAAAATAAGATTTTTAGTTACTTTTTGTTGTAGCAGCCCTTGAGACTGAAACACCAATCGACTGAGCTATCACACTGCGATATCGCCTGGTAATCGTATATTTGTACTGTGTTGCATTTTTGCTCTCGCCGTGTGATCTTACTTTACTTACATTATTAATTTTTTATGAGGTTTTGAAATTCACATTTTTTTTGTGTGTGTGTGTGTGTGTAAATATATCTACAATCTTTAATTTACCAAGCAATGAGGTGAATACCATATCATTTTTTCAAGAAAGAGGTCATTTACCTGACAAATGAGTATGCAAAAATTGCCACAACATGTTAACAACGAAACCATTTGAAGGTGCGGTGCTAAATATTGTAAAAAGAAGAAGGGCTTCCATGTTGGAAATTGGTTCAGCGGTTCCGGAATATTGTTCATCACTGCTATTAGATTTATGTATTTTTGGGTAGAGGAGATGATGTCCATGAAATGGTGTAGCAAACAGTTTCATATGTGTGTAAGGGAATAATTATATGCAATAAAATAATAATAATAAGGATTCTTAAAAGTATTCCTAGGAAACAACATGTGGATATTTGTGTTATTATTGAATATTGTGTTGTTTATTTTTACAACTGCACTTCACGAGCTTGGCGAAATTATAGCTGAGATCTTAGCGAAAATCTAAAATTTCCAAATGTGATTTTTGCAAGAGATTGTGCTAAATTTGCATTTTTGCAATGTTTCATTAAAGAACTTATTTTGATGTAGAATGAATAAAATAAAACTCATGTTGATGTTTCAGTTATTTGCCTTTTGGCAAGGAATAGGTTAAAACTAAAGTCTTATTAAAAAATCAATCCTAACCGATTCTGTAATATGGCATCAATGAACAAGAATAAATTTGTTAGAATAGTTTAATATCTTTTTTACATAATGAAACTGGGAAACATTGATCGAATATCTACTAATCTATAAATTATCAAGACAGGATTAATCCTGTACTTGAACCAGTGTCTTAATCAATTATTTATTAACTTATTTTTTCAGCTACTGTACCGTCCAACTTTGGGAAACGATCATGCTGTAAAAATGTTGCCTAATAGGTAAGACCTATAAGACTTATAATATGAGAACTGAATTAGTTCATGTATATTTTTTTTCAACATTTAAATTTTAAATCTATCTGAAGTTTTTCAATTTACTGTTCTATTTAAGTTCAAAATTTTTTTACTTATGAAATAAAGATTTCATTGTATTGACTTGTGATTCTTTTTATAACTGTGCTAAATTAAGGATTACATGCTCAAAATTCCTTAGCTGTATGTTTAAAAGTTTAATGCACACATGTCATTGATTATGAGAAGAATTTAGTAAAATAAGCTTGAGAAACTTGCATTTTGAAAATGCTCCTAAAAATTGAAATTTTAAAGTGTACTGTTGTAGGATTCCAGGGGCATAAAGTCTTAAAATCTTTTTTGTTGTTAAAAGTATTAGTTATGAAGTTTAAAAATAATTGCACTGAGTAATATTCTCTATTCTAGAACAAACAATTTACTCTGAAAAATTAACCGATGAAAATTAATCAGTTTGGAAATTTAAAATAGAACAACTTCTAATAAAAGAAGGTTTAGGTACTGTGTGTTTGAAGAAAGTCCTGAAATTGATTATAAGTGGCTTAAAAGTGATCAAAGAGTTAAAGCTTTAATAGGGCCTAAATATTTCTGATTTGCAAATTAATCACATTTTACACAGTACATCTGCTAAAGAAGTATGGCAGAAGTTAAAATCAGTTCATGAATGTGTAAATTTAATAAGAAATTTTTTTCTTTTTAGAAAATTATATTCTGTTAAATATAATAAAAGTTCTGAAATGCTGGAACACATTAAAGGCCCATTTACACTGGCAGATGATTTGTTTCTAAGAAATGTACATTAACTCAACTGTTTCATCTAACCTAAGACAAGCGGTCAGTTTCGAAAAGGAATTTGACTTGTTTGAGTAAGCCAAAGAGACAGAAAATTTTAACTCTGAATCTATGATATGAAAGCTTTGGCAAATCACAGACATGTAAACTGTATGATGTCACATGCAGACATTTTGGCAGATATGACTAAGTTTGACAACAAATAAATTGCAGAAGTGCAACAACATCCAATTTTTTGGAATAATGGAAGAAAAGAATATAAATGGAAAAGAAGACAAGATGTTGCTTGGTTACTGGTTGCCAAAAGGCTAATTAAAATGGTATGCATCCTATGTGTATCTTTTTTGGGGGGAGGAGGGGGGGAAATGGTTGTCGCATCGTCAATCAGGTTTGTGCAGTTGGCTGTAAGAAGCCATTTCACGTGATGACACGAATAATGGGACCGTTGGATGCAGAAGGGTACGACGGATCGACATGTTCGATCGCATCCACCTCAGTTTACCACTTCACGTGATGACACGAACATTGTGCGCATGGCAGTGACGGATCGCTCAGTCACATCACGAACCATAGCACAGCACATTCAGCCTGTAACACATCATCCAGTGTCTGCGCGTACCATTCGACGACGTTTACAGCAGAGTGATCTGACCGCAAGACGTCCATTGCTTCGTCTGCCCTTGACGCAGAACCACAGACGTTACGATGAAAGAAGGATGTGGACGGCAGAATGGAATGAAATTGCCTTTACTGACGAGTCACGCTTCTGTCTGCAACATCACGATGGTC
Source organism: Stegodyphus mimosarum (assembly GCA_000611955.2). Lineage (NCBI taxonomy): Eukaryota > Metazoa > Arthropoda > Arachnida > Araneae > Eresidae > Stegodyphus > Stegodyphus mimosarum. The sequence continues at coordinate 72,230 of KK117890.1, forward strand.
GGATTCGAGTCTGGAGACACCGTGGAGAGATAATGCTGAACAGCTGCGTTATGCACCGCCACATTGGTCCTGCACCGGGTATACTCCTCTAGTACGCATTGCCGGTACTTTAAAAGCCAGCGCTACATCTCCGAGGTGTTGGAGCCAGTTGTCCTTCCTTACCTTCAGGGCTTGCCCACAGCCATATTTCAACAGGATAATGCGCGACTACACGTGGCACGCATTGTCCAAGGGTTCTTCGTCAATCGCCAGATTGAATTGCTTCCCTGGCCGGCTCGAAACATGTGGAACATGTGGTCCATGGTTGCTGAACGAGTGACCCAGATTACATCCCAAGCTGTCACACCAGATCAACTTTGGCAACGTGTGGAAGCTGCTTGGTCTGCGGTACCCCAAGAACACATTCAAAGTCTCTTTGAATCAATTCCGAGGCGTGTGGCAGCGGTGATCTGCAACAATGGCGGCTACTCTGACTACTGATTCTAGAAGAAACCACACTTCACACAAGTCTATAAATTTAATCATTTGAAACTTGGTCGACATGTTATCTGCTGAATAAATTTTGTTGTGATATCTCTTGTCTTTCTTGGTGTTGCAAGTTTCTTGGTGTTGGGTGGCCAGCAGTGTACATGTTGCAATATACGTGTATCATTACAATATACATGTTTGAAAGATCTGATCATCTTCGCTATTATAAAAGTAGCTTATTAGGAAACCAGGCGATTTCTCGCACAGGCGGGAATAATACCAGCACAGAAGAAGGGTAAAATAAACCCTTTATTATTCGTCAAACTCTTCACACAAATGCACATACTTCGTGCTCAAAGTAACACCGACGACTTACGGTGGAACTTGAAAATAATTTAACAATAAGTTCAAAGATAAATAGTGTTGGACTAACAAGTTAAAGCTAAGTAGGCTAACTCAACAACCTGCTCGACAATATACTAATTAAATTGACCAAAGACGCATCATCAACTCAGCGTAATAACAGCAAAGCCAAAACAGTAACGTGCGCTGGCTAGCGAAATCACTTTTATTTTTAAATAAATAAACTTTTAGTTTTGTCTGTTTTTATACTTTCTTCACTTAACTTTAAATTCGCATCCTGGCGAGGAAATGAGAGGTTCAGGAAAGATACCAAACTTGAAATAATTTGTTATGCAAACTAAAAGAAACCCTACAGATCTTCTTTATTTATCAGAAATGTCCTCAGTTTTAACTTTTTGGCCAGTGTTCTTTTGACATTTTCAGGCCAACTTGGACCGTTGAACCAAAAAATAATTTTCAATAATTCTGGAGGTAAGGAACCTCTAGAAGTCACATGAGCTGGATTTTGAACCGAAGGAACGTGAATTCAGCAATGAGTAAGAATAAGATCTTGAATATGTGAGTCTCGATTGATCACAACAGTCTTCCATTTTCTCGGCAAGCTATTATCCATGACAGAACTATTTTTGAATATCTGTCAGAGCGTGTACTGAACCCATATTCACATTTCGAGTTTTCTGAACCTTGTTTGTAATTGGGCAATAGAACAGCTCCACTAATTCTAAGCGAGGTAGTGACACTTTTTTTATGGTGAGACGCGGCGTTTTGATGTCTAAAGCTGAACATTTGTGTTTCCAACTTCATTTTGACATCATACATATACAGCAACTCAGATTTCAGATCAGCTAAGCCATTTCAGCGTTCTGAAAATCCATGGAGCTGAATGGTTGCAGAAATACCAGTCAGTACATAGGGTGGTAGTTTCAACCATTCAGGATTAAAAAATGCATTTCTGAAGTGCAGATATTCTGATTTGATTTCACCTGAAAGTTCACCCGAAATAAGTCTAGCTATCCAAAGTTTCTGGATGAATAATTTGGCTAAAACAGTAGGTTCACAAGACTAAGAAAAACATACAGTTTTAAAACTTTTGAAATTATTTTTCTATTAGTTATGTTTTCAGTTTCTACAACAAGCCGAACCATAAAAAAGAAATAATCAGATGCTGGATACCTTTGTTCAGTGCATTTGTTTATCCTTTACTGAATTTTCAGTGCCTATAGCAAATGAGCTTATGGTTTCATTAAAAAAAAATTTTTTTTGTAACCTTCACATAACTAATCCAATAATTTTGGTTCATTTGATGCCCATTTCCTGAGTTAGGATCCAGTAGATTTAAGAAGTAAGAATAATTCTTCCTGTAATTGTAGTCCGGAAGCGATGGAATTAGTCCCACTGAGTAAATCATCTGCGTAAAGGTGTCTAACGAGGTATCTTTAATTTAGAAGCCAAACAATAAGGATACCTTTAGCTAATGGATATTTTGTATCTTCTTGAGCAAGTTTTTGAAAAGCCTTTACGTTAAATACGGAAAGGAAGTAACAGTATTACTTGTATGTAACAGTTTTTAAATGATATTCTTCCAGTTTATCGTTAGGAGAATTTCTTCACAGTATTTGTGTTTAAAATTTTTGTATTTGTTGTGCTTTGCGCACTAGCACGCTGTAAGAGACTATTTGCGCAGTCGCAAAGTGGTATAAAGTATTTTTTTTGTTACCATGGTTATTGTTACGGGTATACACGAGAACTTTGTTACTATACAGCACAATACGTGAAATGTGCAAAGCATCACGAAACATACAACTTGTACTCAGAAAAAAGAGGATCAAAAGCCTGCAACTTGTGCCCTCTGTGGTGGAGATCATGTTTCTACGTACAAGGATTGCGTTAAACATCCTAAAACTATTCAAGCCATAGAAGCAACCATAGCTAAAAACGAAGCTTCAGAAAGAAATAATTTCCGACTTGCGGAATCAGAATTTCCTGCCTTACCAAATACGGAAGAACAAAACATCCCAGACACCTCTCCAGCTTGGTTCAAGAAAAAGCAAGAACCAGAAAAAGAAAATGATATATCTATCCTTTTTCACCTGGATAAAAATTCACATGCAAAAAGCCAAAGAATTTTTTGTAAAATTTAAATCTGCAAAATCCATTATGGACAAACTCGAAGTTGGAATTGCTGCTTTCGATTATTTTTCGAATCTTTACTTGGAATTCTAGTTTACTACAATTCCATTAAAGCAACTTTAAAAGTCACGCGCTTCTTCCTAAGCCTACATTGAGGCATCGACTACTCCACGCATCCTTCATCGAGATTTTGACTGTTTATTGTGTACTTTACCTAAAGTCATGAACTTTCATCTTCCTTCTTTCGCCTCCGTGCGACGATGTACTAGTGTACATCATATTTTTTTTTTTCAAATCTAGCAAATGTTAATATGGTTGTAGTTGTGTACGAGAAGTAAATAAACGATCAACGTTCATGGTTGTTGTTGAAAATAAAATAAAATGGATGTTCTAAAGCTTTGAAGTTGTGTTTTTAATTATTTATTCGGATGACATTTTTTGGCTAATCTTCCATAAGCGGGGAAGTTGGCGCCAACTCTTTTCGTTTGCGATGTCAAACTTCATCTCTTCGTTTCATTTCGCAATTGCCAATTTAAAAAAAAGTGATGTAAAATCTAACATCGCCAAACGAAAATGACGCTAATTACAACACAAGCATAAATTACTACAAACTAAAACATAAATTTAAAATGAACTATAAAAAATTCAAATCACAAACATGCAACTAAAAATTACAAAAATAATACATACCAAATGTCTCTTCACTCGCATAAAAATATTCACGTCTACAAAATAACTACGTAATTAAAAATAAAAAGAAATTCACCATACTTTAAAGTTTCCGCTGAAGGAATTAAACCAACTGCTGAAATGAATTGTATAATACTTTATTCGGAATCCACAATTGTCAATCAAGTAAATACACCGAAGAGCCATTTCATTATGACCACCCTATTACTAACATGTAATACCACCTTTAGCCCTCGAAATTGCCAGCACCTTGACTCCACAAGCTGCTGATACGTAGTCTGAGGTATCTGGTACCAAACGCTCGACAACTGGTCCTGCAATTCCCGCACATTTCGAGGGGGTAGCGTAGCAGCACGAATTTGATTTTTCAGGTGGGACCACAAATACTCTATTGCATTAATGTCAAGTGAATTTGGAGGCCAAGGCATGGAATGTTCCTCAAACCACAATCCTGACGATTCGACTCTCATGACATGGTGCATTATCCTGTTAGTAAACACCATCTCTCGCCGAAAGTAGTGTTGTCATGAATAGGTGAACTTGGTTTGCAACAATGTTCACGTAGCGCATAGACGTCAGGAACTATTCTGTGGGGATTATGGGACCTAATGTGCTCCATGAAAACTTTGCCCACACCATAACACACCCGCTACCGGCTTCTCTCCGTATAACTGTGCATTCGAGAACCAGAGTTTCGTTTGGAAATCGACGTATTAGCACATATGTGATGGACCAGAAAACGTGATTCGTCGGACCACACAACTTTTCCGTTCTTCTACTGTCCAATTCCGATGTTTCTTGGTCCGTTGGCTACTTAGGCCCATACGCAGCAATGTACGCTACACAGTGTGTTGAGAAACACTGTCTGGGTTGCCAATGTTGTAGCTGGTAGTGATTTCGGCTGCTGTAGCTCTACGGTCACGGCGAACAATGCGTAGAAATCTCCGCTCTACTCCGAAATCAATGTGCCGTCGACGACACACTGCTGGCCGGCGACTTGTCGTTTCACCATCCATACACCACTCCATATAACCACTTCCGACATTTAATCACAACAACTGCACGTGAACAGCCCACTAAACGCCCCGTTTCTGATATTGATGTTCTCTGTCGCCGAGCCATAACGATTTTATCTTTATCGAAATCAGCTGCTTTTCCCATTATGTCGCTAATCGCGGTATGTTTGGAAAAGATAGGTCATAGGTCATCTTTCTAAATCATGAGTGTTCGATCCGAAGATCTTTACTCATCCATATTCTCTTTTCACAGTCCTAGAATGAAGTGAAAACTTTTCTAATCCGATAAAAGGAAAAACATCTGCACTTTAGTGCTGGAAACTTCCGGAACGGCGTATCTAACTCAGGCATATCTTGTGACGAAACGATGCAATCTCATGGCGGAACCAGAATCCAAGCTTTCTCTAGATAATATCCGGTGATAGCATTTCTTGGATAGCATTTCGAATGGCAGGCATATTAGTTCGTGGAGATAGCATTTCTCTATGATAGTATTCTATATCAGGGTGTCGGAGCAGGCTTGGCAGCGTCTAACTTTCTCTCTGTCTCGTAGCTGAATGCTGCGAGTACGGTGCTTGGAGTAACAACGAAGTGCTCGTCACATGATGGGCGGAGCAACTGCAGCGTCCAATCGTAAGTTGAATGACGAAATTTGCAAAGTCCAATAGCATATTTACATACAAGTAACATACTAACTCAAAAAATGAAATTTGAAAAGAAATATTCAATTAAAAAATATACTATATACAATATATACATTATTTACATTCACCACTGTACATTATGATGTATTGTCCGTGGCCTTTTACATCTTTGTATTATAGTACACTCACGTTTGTGAAAATTGCAACACCAAGAAGGAATCGTCATAATTGAATGCAATTTAATACACAGTCGAGTGGTAGTGGTACAAATAAATGATTAAATGTTCAAAGCAAACAAACAAGAACAAGAGATCAGAATCAGTATTTTGTGTGGCCACCACGCGCCGCAATAAGTGCTGCTACACGACATGGCATGGAGTCAAACAAAGTTTGAATGTCTGACTGAGGAAGAGCATTCCATATCGTTTGTACGCGTACCCAAAGTTCGTCTGCAGACGCAACAGGACGAGGATCACGAGCAAGACGCCGACCAATGACATCCCACACATGTTCAATTGGCGACATATCCGGGGAACACGCAGGCCAAGGAAGAAGCTGTACCTGCTGCGCTGCAAAGAAGGATTTAACAATCCGAGCAGTATGAGGGCGGGCATTGT